>CM060944.1:187882849-188482849 GCA_030765085.1 Allium cepa
CACTATACATATGCATACATGTTTATTTAAAAGTATTATAGTTGAAAATGAATTAAAGGAATAAATACTTTCTTTAAGATTACATATATACATAAATAAAAGATAACATTTAATAAATATATAATTTACAAGTGTGAAAGTTTTGTCATACAAATTTACATTTGTAAATAGTTTAACAAGGAATAAGACAAGTGTTAACATATATAACAAGTGGCAATATTATCTTTTCTTTTGAAATTAAATGTACAAAATATGAATTAAAGAAAGTATAATCAAATTTATCATTTTCAAAAAAAACTAAAAACAAACTGCCTCATGAAAAATCAAACCAGAAACTAAAATCTGAAAACGAATCAAAGCAAAGTTCAAGATTTCAACTAAGCAAATTCTTCGACCTGGAAAAAGAAGATCAAAGCAAATCCTGAATCAAGTTTTAAAACCTGGGAAGTCTGAAAAACAAAAGCATGCAAGTTAATTCAAATCTTATCAAAACAACTTCAACCTGGAAGCAACTCAACAAATTATAGCAAGTATAAAGATCAACTCAAGTAAATCATAATCTACTTTCAGAGTTCAAAAGCAGTTCCAGGCCCAAAATATTTTTCCAGGCTTCACTGTGCTCTGTTCTTCATTCTAAGGTGAGCAAACTACCAATATAAAACCTGGAATTTGCTAAGTCTAGTTTATATATGTGATTATACATGAAAGTGTGTTGAGAAAATGTTTGCATGTCTGTATGTCTTGTGTGCATGCTATACATTCCTCTGTTCTTGGTTACAGGCTACAAAACCTATTCAAAATTGGAAATCCCATCTTCTAATTCTTTTTAGGATCTGATATTTAGAAGAAACCTGTTAGTCATAATAACATCTGATTTAAAAAAAAGTATTAAGTCAAATTTGAAGATAACTTTTACCGAGAAAAGAATATATAGTAAAACTCAGATTAATGTCGAAATTCAAGCATCATAAATTATCGATTCACTTATATGATATGTTTTACTTTAGGAAATCATGATTTTTAAAATAAGAACCACAATTTTTAAATTAGTGAATCATGAGATCTTGCTAGTTGAACATAAATTGGGTTTTAACGAAAATGTGATGATCGGAATAATGATAAATCTCGTGATCAAATCTGGAGCATGCTTGTGGGTCAACGATCAACAGAAAAATGTTCATTGATTTTCTAATTCATTGTGGATGATGGACGAGAACGAATTAGGGTTTAGTAACCCATTTTGTTCGACGCTAAATTCATGGGTCGTGCGGTGTCGTCGAGGCACCGGAGTCAACCAGTGTGGTGGGGATCGAAGCATAGTTGTGTGGCGCATCTCAGGGTGAAATGTCGTGGGTTTTGGTGGACAAAATTGACGTCGACGAGGTGAATTGGTTGGTCAAGTCTTGGAATCTTACTGTTTTGATAGCTCGAAGTTTGATTTCGTGTTCATCTCGAAGGTTTGGGTAGTCTGGAGGTTTGAGTTGATCAATGGTGACTTGGTGGTGGTTGAAGTCTTGGTTGGAGGTGATCGCGACGGTTGAACACGTACATGGGCGAAATTCCGTGTGTCTGGGTTTTGTTGGTTTGGGGGGAAAACAAAGTTTGCTCGAGTTGTTCTCGAGACTTCAGTGATTTGACTCGAGTGTGTGTTCGTGTGGGATAGCCTGGTATATTAGTTTTTAAATTAAAAAAAGTTAAAAGTGAAATGAAAAAGAAGAAGAAGGTTTGACTCGGGGAAGGAGGGAAATGTCTCGGGTATTTTTGAATTTGGCCCGAGTATTTTCTGATATTGGCTCGGGTTAATATTTATATAACCTATTTTAAAATGTTTTATAATAAAGACTTGTACAGTTTTTTTAAATTAAATAAAAACAGAATACATATTTCAAAACTAAGTAAGTACATGTTTTTGTGAAGTATTATGGTTTCTGGATTTTAGTATAAAGCTTGAAGAAGTTTTAAAATCAAGTTTTTAAGTGTATGGATGGATTCAAAATAAATTTTGTAACCTGGTTTCGAAAGTAAATAAAGTTTTATGGAATCAAAATGCTTTAAACAAGTTTAAAGTTTTAAAGTGAAATTTATTAATTTAATTAATAAATTAATGATTAAGATTAATTAATTGATAATTAAGGATAGTTAATTACGATATAAGATTAATTAAGGATTAATCATTAATTTATTTTCAATGATAGATGTTATCTAATTAGTTAAGAAGGGTTTTAAATAAAATTTATGTAATTAATCAAGTTTTAAAATGCTTTTAAAATATACATAAACTTTATTTTGAATAAACTTTATAATGTTAATGGTTAGTTAATTAATATAAAGAATGTTTTAATGGTTAATTAACTTTAAAGTTTAAAGTTAAGTTATTTGTTAAAGATAATTAATTACTTGAAGTAAATTACTTAGTAAAAATAATTAAGATAAATTAATTAATAATTTAAGTTTGATTAATCAAGCAATTAATGAATAATTCATTTAAGGATAATTAATTACTTAAAAATATTTACTTAATGAAAGTAATTAAGAACGGATAATTTATGATTAAAGATTGATTAATCAAGTGTTTAAAGGTTAATTAATTTAAGAATAATTAATGAATGCGATTAATTAATTAAGGTAATTTATTTGAGGATAATTAATTAATTAAAGGCTAACTAATTAATGAAGGTGATAAAGGTATGATTATTAATTAAAGGTTAATTAATAAAATGACTTAAAGGATAATTAATCAAATTGATTTGTAATTAATTAATATTAATTAACTAGTATTAGTAAATTATTCATAAGTAATTAATCTGATTTAATTTAATCAGTTGATTAATAAAAATTTACTTATGAATGTTTGGACTCTATTGGATGATTGAATTGTTTGTATCCTTGATATGGGATGCCCTGTTTTGATTTGAGCTGTGTTTAATGTATTTTATTCATTCTGTGATGTAATTTATTTATTTGTGAATGTAATTTATTATCTTTAATGAATTTATTTCCTTTATCTGTGATCTGTGAATAAAAGATAAGCGTTATAGTTTATACCGCTTATCAAATATATTTCTGTGACTGAATCTGTAATGATTGATGATGTTGTTGCATTATTATTGTGTGCAAAACCCCTAGACCACACTATACGCACACAAATATGGATCGCACGAGGAAATTGGTTAAGTCATATATTTTTGAAATAGTTTTAAAATTGAATTTTTGAATCCAAATGGTTTTGGAAATAAATTGGGTTTAAAGTGAAAAGCTTTTGAACGGCGTATTCAAAGATAAAAGTTATTTTGAATAACTTGAAAAGTTTTGAAATTTAAATAATTTGATTTGAATTTGAATTCAAAATTTGTAATTGATTTCCATGTTTGGAAATTCTAATTTAAAAGTTTATTTGAGTTATAAATGTGTTTATATGGTTTTAAACCATTTTTAAAAGTATTATTTTGGGAATTTGAATTTAACCCAAGTTTGAAAGATTTTAACTTGTATAAATGAAATCGGATTTTCCGAAACAAAAACTATTTGTTTTCAAATAATAATAGCTTTCATATAAAGAAAGGATTTCCAATTTGTATTGAAAGATTTCAAGTTTGAAATGAAATTGAAATAGTTTTGAAAGCTATGAATGAATCTTTGTGAAAGATGATTGAACCTTGTTTTGAAATCGAAAAGGATTTTAAATGGTGTATCTTTTATATAAAAGATTTGAATTGGAAAGCATTTTGAAAGCGATGAATTGAATCTTTGATTTAATGATTGGAAGAGTTAATCCAATTTTGAAATGTAAGTTGTTTTGAAATATGTGAATGAATCTTTGTGAAAGCTGGGTGAACTTTGTGAATTGAATCTTTTTGTTTAAAGATTTGAAAATGGTAATTTGTTTAAACCATTTGAAATGAAAGTTTGGGTTTCATTGTGACTTAACTGAAATCCTATTATCCATATGTTTTCAAGTATTGCGCTCATTATTCGGTTTAGCCGGGAGAGGACCTTGTGTCATATAACCCATTGGGAATAATGATACGACGATATGGATAGCATTTGAAGACCGGTGGTGAAGACCGGGTATTTGCGAGAATGATAGGATAACCTATCGAATGACTCTGCACTGAGTAGCTACGGTATAGAGATCTCCATATGTGATGGGGAGTCCGATCGGGATTGTGAATACCCGAATTGCAAGGGCTTCTTCGGAAGCGCCTTCGGTTCTGTTCGAACCCGAAACAGACTTGTATGGATGTGTGTCTGACATTGCACTTTGAGATGTAAAACCAGTTTCTATCAAATACATTTCTGTTTGGTGGCAGAGATTTCTTCTCTTAGCTTAACACCCTTCTCTGAGACGTACGAGCTCAAATGTCATGTAGTTGATGGTTACTAGTGATACATTAGCAATTTGGTAATGTGGCATACGAAGTGCTGCTGATCATTTGTTGATCAAAGCATGGCTTTGTGAAAAAGCATAGCTTTGTGGACAAGACTTCGTCGAGCCTCACAACCCGGCAATGGTCGAAACAGGAATTTTGTGGCAAGGTTGCAGGGGTCGCACCCTTAGGGTATGTCCATCTCTTCTGGATAAAAGGTGGTATCATGGCATGGAGGCCAGATATTTACCCAGTAGTTGCTGCATACTTATTGCTGTGTGGTTTTTGGTGTCTAGCGCTTGGATAAAGGTTGGTTACGACCAGGAGTGGCATATCTTAGGTGTTACTCCCGGGAAAGGAGTACACCGGCCTTGTGTCGGTAGGGAACCGTTTCGTTTCTGGAGGCGTCCCTCTAGAGGCGTCTCATTTTTAAGAAAGTTCCTTAGTCTGACCATTTATTGGAAATCCAATCATCCAATACGTGCCTTGTAAGATTTTAGTTGTACAACCTCCCATTTACTTATGGTGGTCACCACTGTTTAGATGGTAGCTATAGTAGACATAGTTTGAAATGTCTATGCTGGCTAAGATTAATATTATACTTTCGAAATGTTTTCTGCACTATGCACTAATAATAATATCAAATGGTTTTCGCGTATCAAGCATTTTTGACTGTCATGAGGAGAAATCTCCTCCAAGTGTGCGCTTGCATTGTGTGTGTGGCGAGAGGCCTAATGGCTATTTCGTCTTCCAAAAAGCATTGCCGATTTCAACTTTTAAAATCTTTTGTTGTTTTTTTAAAGAAAAAATTGTTTTTGTTTACTCATACCAGTCTCATACTGACCTAGAGTTTATTGTTCCCTTTCTAAACTCTGGGTGCCACAATTTTCTACATGGGCAGTCTAGAGTTGGGATTTTCAGATAGTCACAGAGTAGATATAGATTCGATATCTTTGAAGCTTTTGGATCTTGACGATCACATTTTCTTCATTATGGAGTTACCTAGTTTGCTTATTGCCTCGATGATGGTGATTCGAGCTTATTGGATTGGAGCCCTCGTAGCTTTTTGGGATAAGCTTTTGGTTTGGAGTTGCGGATTTTGGATTCACTCTTCATCGAAGATCATATTTGAGTTATCTCTTCCGTTGTTATCATATTCCGCTGTGTCTTGTATCTCTGATAGTATTGATATCTATTGTATCATTCTGTTGTATCATATTGTATCAGATATTGTATCTATTGTGTATCAATAATATTCTTTATTTCTTCCGATGTGTTGTTATACTTAATGTGTGATAAGCTCCGATGAGCCAGATTCAACATTTGAATCTGCGGCATTCGAGTACAAGTGAAGTATGGGTGTCGATTTTCGAAGGTCGAGTCAGGATCGTTATAATTGGTATCAGAGTTGAAGGTTGAAACTTTAGCTCAGGAGTATAACACATTAGGTAACTCATTAGAGATAGGGTGAAGTATACCCTAGAATGAGTATATCCCTAAGATATCCATCCGTATGCCCCAGTAAATTTTCTTACTATCCACTGATAGTAAGTATGAGTGCAAGAAGAGGACGAGATAGGGGACAGGGAAATACCACTGCTAATTGTCAATACCCTACAACAACAAGCAATAGATTTTCCCTGTCAATCTCTTTTGTTCATCATCTCTTTCCAATTCTTTGATGTCCTTGTGGCAGCTCGAGGGAGAAGCTTTGGTAGGAGATTATTATTTTGGTTAGCATGGGACATAAACTCCAAATAGGTCGGAATTGTTTGTTTGGATGAATTGGTTGCTTTGGTTACTATGGTTGATAGGTATACTTTGGTTTCTAAACTAAAAAGTTTTGGAATTGTATTCATATATTTGTCTATTCTTTGGGTCTCGATATATTCTACGAACGGCTAGTTATCCCTTTGAACCAACAAATGTCCCTGCATACTTGGTAGATCTAGATAACCCGAGTATCTTGTGAAGAGTTAAATAGATTCGTTCTTGTATCTATTGTGGATATTCTGATTTGGTAATCCAAATGCAGAATAGATATTCAGCTTGATCTGCTGATTCATCTCTCTATCTTTCTATATTCTTTTGTTGTCTCCTTATTTTCAAATTTCGAGGATGAAATTTTCTTAGGGGGGGGGGGGGAATCTGTAACATTCTTGATTTTTAAGCCTAATTAATTTGGTAATTAATATAAAATTCTGGTTTAATTTGAATTAAATTGTGAATTAATTGGGAATTAATTTGAATATTTGGAAATAAATATGTATATAAAAATAGATTGAAAATATAATTTTAAATTGAGATTCAAATTTAATAAGTATATTGAAAATGAATATTTTTGATTTGAAATTCAAATAGAAATATATTGCAAAAAAATTGAATTTATTTTGTAATTAATATAGGAATTGAGTTTGAAAACATTTTCTTATTTTTAAAAGAGTTATAAAAGTATAGGTAATTGAAATGTATACAAATGAATAAAAGTTTTGATATATATATATATATATATATATATATATATATATACATACACATATATCTTTCGAAAATTAAATAAAATTTATTAAAGGATCATTTCTTTTCAAATTGTATATGATAAATTTTTAAAAGCTATTTAAAGAACAAATTCTAATATATATATATATATATATATATATATATATATATATATATATTTATGTATGTATACATGTTTATTTAAAAGTATAATAGTTGAAAATGAATTAACAGATTAAATACTTTCTTTAAGCTAACATATATACATAAATAAAAGATAACATTTAATAAATATATAATTTACAAGTGTAAAAGTTTTATCATACAAATTTACATTTGTAACTAGTTTAACAAGAAATAAGACAAGTGTTAACATATATAACAAGTGGCAATATTATCTTTTCTTTTGAAATTAATTGTACAAAATATGAATTAAAGAAAGTATAATCAGATTTATCATTTTTAAAAAAACTGAAAACAAACTGCCTCATGCAAAATCAAACCAGAAACTAAAATATGAAAATGGATCAAAGCAAAGTTCAAGATTTCAACTAAGCAAATTCTTCAACCTGGAAAAAGAAGATCAAAGCCAAACCTGAATCAAGTTTTAAAACCTAGGAAATCTAAAAAACAAAAGCATGCAAGTTAATTCAAATCTTATCAAAACAACTTCAACCTGGAAGCAACTCAACAAATCAAAGCAAGTATAAAGATCAACTCAAGTAATTCATAATCTACTTTCAGAGTTGAAAAGCAGTTCCAGGCCTGAAATATTTTTCCAGGCTTCACTGTGCTCTGTTCTTCATTCTGAGGTGAGCAAACTACCAATATAAAATCTGGAATTTGCTATGTCTAGTTTATGTATGTGACTATACTTGAAAATGTATTGAGAAAATGTTTGCATGTCTGTATGTCTTGTGTGCATGCTATACATTCCTCTATTCTTGGTTACAAATTACAAAACCTATTCAAAATTGGAAATCCCATCTTCTAATCCTTTTTAGGATCTGATCTTTAGAAGAAACCTGTTAGTAATAACAACATCTGATTTTAAAAAAAAAATTAAGTCAAGTTTGAAGATAACTTTTACCGGGAAAAGAATATACAGTAAAACTAGGATTAATGTCGAAATTCAAGTACCATAAATTATCAATTCACTTATTTGATATGTTTTACTTTAGGAAATCACTATTTTTAAAAGAAGAACCACGATTTTTAATGTGATGACCTGGAATTTTCGAGTATTTATTTGATATAATGATTTTAACTGATATAATAAAATTCAATTTAATTGATTTTAAATATTCAATATAATGATTTTAACTTGAATTACAAATATCGCTATTTATTTGATAATTAAATAATAGAAATTTAATAATTAGAAGTTGAGTAAATTGTTGAATCTAGAATATTAAGCCTGTTAAAATATAGTTTGAAGGCTACAAATTTATATTGATAATACTGAGGATAATAGAAGTTGTAAAATTTAAATTTACAGTGGTTTGTTCGGTTTTAAAATTTATATCGTTTAAATTGAATTTAAAAATAACCTTCCGAGGCACAGTCTCGGAATTCGATGAAACCAGTTCCATTTGATCCGTAATATTGAATTATTATCGGGTTTCAATTTTCGCAGTATTCGGAGTTACCTTTTGGTCGTACAACCCGTGAATACGTAGAAGAATCTAATTTAATTTAATTTACATAGTCAAACCTTCTCATAGAAGCCACACTCTTCTAGCTTTTAACGCAAGGCAATCCAAATCGTTCCCCTTTGTAAAATCAATCTCTCCTCCTTTGCTTGTTTACACAGCCGAACAAAAAAAAAATTGATGAATAATGGTCGCTCCCTCCGTTTTAAGAAAATCGAAATTAAAGCTAAATAAACGAACCAATGAGATTCGTTCGAATTAGTAAAAAAATCAAGCAAGGTTCTTGTTCAAATCATCAGCGATCGCATCGAGTTCGACGAGGCCAGAGCATTCGAAATCACTCGAATTCGACGAGCTTGTGAACCTAGGGCAAAGATAGGCGATTGAGGCTTCGTTCGTTTTGATGGGGGTAACACAGTTCGATTGCGTCAAGGCTGATGTCGAAGTGGGCAGCTTGGGTTTCGATTGCGTCGCAGAGGCGTTTGGGGGCGATGATGGTTGGATGGCAGCTCGATTTTTTATGCAGCGGCGATTCGTGGTCAGGTTCGTGGCAGCTAGGGCTTCGGTGTTCATATGGGGTGTTGCGATTTGCTGCTCTCGAGTGGGAATCTAGCAGTGGTGGCAGCCTCGAGCGGTTGCTGTGAGGTATCGATATGTTGTTTTTATTTAAATTCTTATTTTATTTATGTATTTAAATATATATGTATATATGAAGTAAGTAAAATCTGTTATTATTTCCAGAAAATGACTACAGTAGGGTTTAAAAAACTATATCAGTTTTGATTCAACATATATGTCTACTGAAAGGAAAAGTAATTGCAGCAGAAAGTTGTTTATAGGAAAAAAAAGAAATAGAGAAGAAAATAAAACATATATACACGGAGTTTTAGATATGAAGGAATTATAGTGATTAACTTGTTTAATTAAGTTATTTAATTTATATTAATTGCTAAAAATAATTTATTAGAGGGAATTGGTTGAAATTAGAATTTATTCGGCTAGAACCAAATGAACAGGTAAATTAAAGTATTAGCCAATTTAATGTATTTATGGGTAAGTTATTGGTAGGTTATCTCGGATATTAATAAAACACATAAATATTTATACTAGGTACAAAATTCGGACGTAATAGTCAAGATGGAAATGGATTGCAAAAGGGAAAGCAAAGGTGAGTTAATCTCACTCAGTTTAAATTTAAATTTAAATGTTTAAATTTAAATAATTGCTTGTATTGTTGAATTGATTGATGTGATATAGTATAGTATAATTTGGAATTGGCATATTATGTGATGCTAACGTCTGTGGATGCAGGGAAAACAGGTTGGAGGGATCCAACTGGACCCCTCAACTTTTATTTAAATTATTGTATATTCTCTGTTCTGATTGTTTGATATTCTACAATGAATTATGTGGAAGTATTGAATGCTATGGCTTGGTTGATATAATTGGGTATAATGAATTACCAAAAATATAAATCTGATTTTGGAAATGAAAATAAAAGAAGTGAAATTGCAAGTAAAATAATTATAGAATAAATTTAAGAATGACTTGGGGAAAAGAAATAAAGTGACTTTAAAATTCTAATAAATGAATCTTGAGAATGAAAAGGAAAGTTTTAATAAACAGAAAGTTAATGAATTTTAAAATGCAGTATTATTAATTAAAAAGAACAAACATTTATTTAGAATTTAAGATTTGGATTATTGAAAGAGTAAAGAAGAAATAAAATGATAATAATAATAATAATAATAAATTCCATAGCTACTGAATTTGGGAATGAACTGATAAGTAAAAGAATCTATTTCAAATAAAATAAATTGGAAATCAATTTGGGAAATTGATTTAAGTGATTGAGATTTGAAATTCTCCCTGGATAACCAAGTACGTTTCAAAGTAAAAAATTTCAAATATAAGTTAAAAGATTTTGAAGTTGTTTTAAAAAGTATGTTTTGTAAAATTTATTATTTCTAATATTTAAAGTCTAAAGTAAGTATTTCCTTTTAATCTATTATAACAGTAATTATTTAAAGAATGATTTGGTATTTTGGTTAAAGAGGAAATCTAATGTTTAGTTATAAGGCAACCTTATTTTAATTAATTCTAGAGTATTATTTAAAATTAAGTATTAAATAATTTTTCTAAATTAAATAATAAATGTATTTTTCAATAAAATATTTTAAATTATTTTAAAAATCTTAAGTTTTGTGCTTGGTGATTCCAGTGGAAATAGAAATACTTGGAATTTATTCTGAGAAAGGCAGATAGTTTTGGAAACTGTTTTTCAAAGGAGTTTGGAAAGTGAAAATATATCTTGTAAAGATATTTTGAGATTAATAAATAATTTGAAAATTATTTATTGTGTGATGGATGTAGTAAACATGAATTGATAGTTAAATCACCGACTATCAATATTGGCCAAATGCGTTGATCGTTTCGAAGAGACCGGGATCGAGATTAATTTCTCAAAACCACTTCGATCCGGTTTGTACGTTTCGTGAGAACGATTTTGGATTCGAAGATGGAGCAGTGAAGTGCAAGGGCTAGTCGCTACTAATCCTGAGGATATTTCCAAAATGGATGTAGTAGGAATAGTGCCTTCGATTCCGTTTGAACCCGGGACGGACTTGTACGGATGAATGCTTGCGAAACATCGTCAGGTGGACGACGGGAATTCTAAGGGATATATTCTAAAAAGGTAACGCTTAGCCTCAAGCCTCATCAAATGGGAATGGCTGAAAATCAGGGGTTATGCAGCAAGGCTTCGTGGGTAGCCCCCACTGGAGGGTGAGGTCATCCCTGTCTAGATGTCCCTTTTATTTTAGCTTAGTGGGCGGTTGCTGATCCCAACCGCGGGGTGATCTTGCTCGGGACTGTCCAGTAAGGGATGGTTCCGGTCTTGTGTTGCAGGGGAGTTAGGGTGGCTCCTCGGTACGCTGATCTAGACCAGGTACTGTGACAGGTGGTACCCCAGTGCCTAACCATTAGTTGGAATCCATTTTCCCTACGCACCCGTACGGTTTTGATTGTGCCCAACTATTGCTGAAACGTGAGATGCAAGCATTTCAGCTAGATTTTATTTTACTTTCTATAGACACTATTATAATATTAGAGGATTTTAATAAAAAAATATTTTAGCTATCGTAAGGTAAAAACCCGACATGTTTATTTGTGGCGTGGTCTTACGAGATGCTTTTGTTTTCAAAGGATTTTTGAAACTTTAATAATCAATTGGGTGTGATTTTCTCGCGCTGGTATTCCAGACTGACTCGAGTATTATTTAACTGTAATGCTCGGGTCAGACCGAGTATTATAGGATACAGGATATGATGCTATGGAGCTCAGGAGACGAGCTGGATGACGATACGTACTCCCGTACTTGTTTATACACACACACACACACGCACACACACACACACACACACACATATATATATATATATATATATATATATATATATATATATATATATATATATTCCGCTGTGTTGAGTTGCTGTGTATCCATTGTATGATATTGATGTTAAGCTGTGATTGATGTACTCTGATGATGTAATATATAAACAAAATATTTGATGTTGAGTAAGGATTATTTATTATCTATTATATTTTATTCCGCTGCGATGGTTAGATTCTATTGTTGTTTTATATTTTCTTCTTCTATCTCTTCTTCTTTAACCCAAATGGTTCATATTTCTGTACAACTTGAGTTGATTTAAGTAGAATAGTATTGACTCAAGGGGTACGGATTTGCGGACCGTTACACTTGGTATCAGAGCTTAGGTTGGTGATAACCTTGGCTCTGGTGGGAATTACTCATTTAAATTAGAGTCCGAAGTACTCTAGAATGAGTTTGAGAGTATTAATAAATATGAGCGTGTATTTGTTAGTGAATATAAATTGTTTTAATATTAGGTTGGTTGATTTATTGAGTGGCATATGAACCTTCGTCAACACAATCTGCACAACTGTATTGAAGGGGTTTCTAAACACTTGAATAGAACAATCGACACGATATTATTTTAAATATGGGTAAATGAAATAATGTTAACCAAAAATATATTTTGATATAAAGAAAGTTTTTGTAAACTATTTTAGCTAATATATGGTTGTGTGGATGTTAGGAAGAATAGTACTAAAGTATTATCATTGTTAAGTGAAAATTTAACTAGAAACAGAACATATAACTAAAGGTTAAGGAAATAAATTCATTATAAAATAAAAATTCATAAATATGAATTATAAATGAAATTTATAAATTGAAATATAATCAAATAAGAATTTGTATGAGCATAAGCTATGCAAATGAATTATAGTAAAAATTGATTTAAGCAGGATTTGGAAATTTAAATCCCGGAGATTTTGGGAGTGTTTTGAAAATAAATAATAGCATAAATTGTTTTGGAGATATTTCTGAAAGGAAAATTGTTTTAAATGAATTTTGAAAGTGATATAGCATTGAAATCACTCGGATTATTGGAAAATAATTCTGATGATGACGGTCGCATCATCAGTATTCATTTTCGAATTTCTAAGTGACGGATTATTGCTAAAATTTGATTTGTTTAAAAAAGCTAGTTGTTTTTGAAATTTTCAAAGGAAATTTGTTAGGAGTAAAACCAGGATTGGTTTAAAATTTTTGAGAAATGTGATTTGAGATGTTGAAGATTTCAAAATTAATTTGAAATCAAAGGTCGGGAGTTTAAAAAATAAACCCTAATGAGATAGGTTGTAAGCTTATAAATTGAGATGATTTTTAAATCAGGAAAGGAATATAAGCTTTGAATGTTGGAATTTAAATTTAAAGGAAATGTTAAAAATGAAATTAACTTATATTGGGAAATAAAATTTAACTGGATTGAAGTAATTGAGTAGGCTGAAAATTATATCCAGTTGTATTCGAATTAAGTTGAAATCAAATTGAGATTAAATAAATCTGAGTTAAAATTTAATTGAATTGGAATAAGAATTCAATTGAATTAATGAATGGAAATAAATTCTTACTTGAACGAATGGGAAATAAATTGAATAAGGATTGGAAGTGAAGTAAATAAATTAGAATAACTTATAAAAGAATCAGAATTAAATTGTAGGGAATAAAAATATGCTTGGGATATAAATAAGCATAAGGCTTGAGTTAAAATAAAGGAAGAATATATCCAAGCCTAGAATGAATGGAATTGTGTAAATAATAAGTTGTGACTTATTAAATTTGAAAATGGGATAGAAAACCCAAAATAAATATTTTTGATGAATTGGGAAATAAAACAAAAATCCAAGCTTGAATTATAAAATGAATTGAACTTAAGCAAATTGAATGCAGTGATATTTGAAATTAAAAATCAAGTGTTGAATTTTAACTAGGGTAAGAACTAATTAGATAATAAATTAGTTAATGAAATTGAATTGTGAGTTCATGAAATTTGGTGGTAAATTGAAAATCGATAGTGGATTCAGAACTTGAGTTTTAAATTACAACTTAACTTGAAGTGTTAACAAATTAAATATAATTGAAATATATGGAATAAAAATGTAAATGGATTAAAATAGTGATGGTTTGGATGTGAAAATAAAATCCAAATAAGTAGAAATAAATTGGAAATGGCATTGTGATCAACTGAATGAGTTAAATCTGAAAATTAAATTTTGTAATAACTGATCAAAGGAAATTGCAGATTTAAAATGAGATTTAATTGAGATAGAATTAAGTTGAATGGAAGAGAAAATATTTATTTGTGAAATGAAAATGAGCTTAATTATAAAATTTGAATAAATCAAAATAAATTAACTTAAGCTGAATAGATGAAGGAGAGTTGAATTGAATTCAACCTAAAACTAATTGTAATGATATTGGTTGAATTTAAATCAAGTGAAAATAAATCTGAATCGAAATAGAATTTGGTGGGTTATAAATAATATTTAAGGAAATGACAATTCAAAATGGATTGAGTGGATAAACTAATTATATTGAATAAATAAATGGATGGAATAAATAAGAATCAAATGGGAGTGAACTTAAGTTTGAAGTGGAGTAAATTGAGTAAATTGACTTAAATTGTGAATGAAAAACAAAATTAATTGGTAATGAAGATGAACCTAAATTGTTAATGGTTTTGAATGAACTGGTTTGGTTAATAAAATGAATTGTAAGTGAATGGATTCAAATCTAAAATGTAATGAAAATGAGAATATAAGGATTGTGAATAAATTTAAAAATGGAATAGAATTAAGTATAAATTGAGTTGAAATCCATTTAAATTGGTTATAAAACATAAATACTTATTTATTCACATAGAACTCGTCAAATTGCATAGAATAAATTGTCATTGGATGTAAATAGGAGTAATTAAGATGCTATGAATTGATAGGAGT
The DNA here is from genome assembly GCA_030765085.1 of Allium cepa. NCBI lineage: Eukaryota > Viridiplantae > Streptophyta > Magnoliopsida > Asparagales > Amaryllidaceae > Allium > Allium cepa. The sequence goes on from CM060944.1 coordinate 187,897,737, forward strand.
AAAATAAATTCATTTGAGAACAATCGAATTAAATATGAGCTCAGTTTGCTTAAAAATAAATTAATGTAAGCGATTGAGCTTTTAAGCCATTCAGATTGAATGAAATGGTTATAAATTAATTGGAATAGTGGAATTAATATAAAAATTGTATAAGTTGCTTACGGGAAAATGTTTGGTGTGAATTTCTTTTAGAATTCATATGTTTTAACTATTGCAAATAAGTGATATGCCGTTAAACTTCATATATTTGGCACTTACATATTTAAATTGAGTAAGTACAGGTACCTGGAAGCCATGTGGCTGGATTTGGTTGTGCTATTTGCTAAAAATAATAAGCCGCTTGCTTAAAAATGCTAAATAAGGTACGCCTTCGCAAATAAAATAGGAAATATGAACTATTTTTGATTTTTCCGACCGGGTGGGTCGATGTATATATATTTATATCTATTGTCAAATTGCAAAAGCTCCTCCATACAAAGGGGACTCTGCCAAAAAAATTCAGAAATTTTGGGAGTTAGAAAATTTTGGAAAATTTTGGTAACGACAAAACGGTTTAAACTGGAAAATTGAAATAAGTTAGTAAATGAAACTAATTAAAGTAATGACATAAATTAGTTATAAATGAAAGATAAAATTAAAAGTTCAAAGTTGAAAATAAATAAAATTCATATGTAATGTGGAAATCAATTTGAATAGAAATAGATATTAACTAAAATGGTAAGGTGAAAATAAATAAAGGAAGCATATAAAATGCATATACTAACTTAAGTAAGGAATGGTGAATTCTTAAGTGAAAGATTAATACTAGAAATGTAATCTAAGATAATGTTGGAATGAATAGATATTGGCATTTTGTGAGGAAGTCGATAAAATATTTTTGGAATATTGTGATTAGATATTAGTGCTAAGCAGGATATGCAGGTAATCTAAAGGGAAAAGAGAATTGGCTTGATTTCAAACGATAAAAATTTGAAATGCTCGACAAAAAGGTATGTATTTGAATTTGGTATTAAATTTGATTGGGATTTTAGATTGAGCCACATGGCTTTTTGTTTTCTTTTTGGATTTGGGAGGCCGTAGAGCCATTTTGTAGTTGTACCGAGCTAGCCACGCAAAGGAGACCCTGGCAAAAAATTTCGAAAATTTAGGGAGTTAGAATAATTTTGAGAAAAATTTTGATACTTCAAATTTTAGTTTTGAATTATAATTTGAGTAGCTGAACAAGTAAGTTATTTGAAAACTATAGAAGGTTTTGGAAAAGTTTGGAAAGTTAATAAGAATGATAATGGGTCTTTTAGTAAAAAGATAGTGGGTTAGATGTTGAATTGTTTAGATTTGAGGAAAAACGAACAGGTATTGTACCATTCTTCCTAACTAGTAATTTCGAGGACGAAATTCTTTTAAGGGGGGAGGAATGTGACGACCCGGAAGTTTCGAGCATTTATTTAATATAATGATTTTAACTGGTATAATAAAATTCAATTTAGTTGATTTTAAATATACAATATAATGATTTTAACTTGAATTACAAATATCGCTATTTATTTGATAATTAAATAATATAAATTTAATAATTAGAAGTTGAGTAAATTGTTGAATCTAGAATTTTAAGCCTGTTAAAATATAGTTTGAAGGCTTACAAATTTATATTGATAATACTGAGGATAATAGAAGTTGTAAAATTTAAATTAACAGTGGTTTGTTCAGTTTTAAAATTTATATCGTGTAAATTGAATTTAAAAATAACCTTCCGAGGCACAATCTCGAAATTCGACGAAACCAGTTCCATTTGATCCGTAATATTGAATTATTATCGGGTTTCAATTTTCGCAGTATTCGAAGTTACCTTTTGGTCGTACAACCCGTGAATACGTAGATGAATCTAATTAAATTTAATTTACATAGTCAAACCTTCTCATAGAAGCCACACTCTTCTAGCTTTTAACGCAAGGCAATCCAATTCGTTCTCCTTTATAAAATCAATCTCTCCTCCTTCGCTTGTTTACACAGCCAAACGGAAAAAAATTTGATGAATAATGGCCGCTCCCTCCGTTTTAAGAAAATCGAAATTAAAGCTAAATAAACGAACCAATGAGGTTCGTTCGAATCAGTAAAAAAATCAAGCAAGGTTCTTGTTCAAATCATCAGCGATCGCATCGAGTTCGATGAGGCCAGAGCATTCGAAATCACTCGAATTCGACGAGCTTGTGAACCTAGGGCGAAGATAGGCGATTGAGGCGTCGTTCGTTTTGATGGGGGTAACGCAGTTCGATTGCGCCAAGGCTGATGTCGAAGTGGGAAGCTTGGGTTTCGATCGCATCGCAGAGGCATTTGGGGGCGATGATGGTTGGATGGCAGCTCGATTTTTTATGCAGCGGCGATTCGTGGTTAGGTTCGTGGCAGCTAGGGCTTCGGTGTTCATATGGGGTGTTGCGATTTGCTACGCTCGAGTGGGAATCTAGCAGTGGTGGCAGCCTCGAGCGGTTGCTGTGAGGTATCGATGTGTTGTTTTTATTTAAATTCTTATTTTATTTATGTATTTAAATATATATGTATATATGAAGTAAGTAAAATTCTGTTATTATTTCCAGAAAATGACTATAGTAGGGTTTAAAAACTATATCAGTTTTGGTTCAACATATATGTCTACTGAAAGGAAAAGTAATTGCAGCAGAAAGTGGTATATAGGAAAAAAAAAGAAATGGATAAGAAAATAAAACATATATACACGAAGTTTTAGATATGGTGGAATTATAGTGATTAACTTGTTTAATTAAGTTATTTAATTTATATTAGTTGCTAAAAATAATTTATTAGAGGGAATTGGTTGACATTACAATTTATTCGGCTAGAACCAAATGAACAGGTAAATTAAAGTATTAGCCAATTTTATGTATTTATGGTTAAGTTATTGGTAGGTTATCTCGGATATTAATAAAACACATAAATATTTATACTAGGTACAAAATTGGGACGTAATAGTTAAGATGGAAATGGATTGCAAAAGGGAAAGCAAAGGTGAGTTAATCTCACTCAGTTTAAATTTAAATTTAAATGTTTAAATTTAAATAATTGATTGTATGGTTGAATTGATTGATGTGATATAGTATAGTATAATTTGGAATTGGCATATTATGTGATGCTAACGTCTGTGGATGCAGGGAAAACAGGTTGGAGGGATCCAACTGGACCCCTCAACTTTTATTTAAATTATTGTATATTCTCTGTTCTAATTGTTTGATATTCTATAATGAATTATGTGGAAGTATTGAATGCTATGGCTTGGTTGATATAATTGGGTATAATGAATTACCAAAAATATAAATTTGATTTTGGAAATGAAAATAAAAGAAGTGAAATTGCAAGTAAAATAATTATAGAATAAATTTAAAAATGACTTGGGGAAAAGAAATAAAGTGACTTTAAAATTCTAATAAATGAATCTTGAGAATGAAAAGGAAAATTTGAATAAACAGAAAGTTAATGAATTTTAAAATGTAGTATTATTAATTAAAAAGAACAAACATTTATTTAGAATTTAAGATTTGGATTATTGAAAGAGTAAAGAAGAAATAAAATAATAATAATAATAATAATAATAAAGTCCATAGCTACTGAATTTGAGAATGAACTGATAAGTAAAAGAATTTATTTCAAATAAAATAAATTGGAAATCAATTTGGGAAATTGATTTAAGTGATTGCGATTTGAAATTCTCCCTGGATAACCAAGTACGTTTCAAAGTAAATTTTTCAAATATAAGATAAAAGATTTTGAAGTTGTTTTAAAAAGTATGTTTTGTAAAATTTATTATTTCTAATATTTAAATTCTAAAGTAAGTATTTCCTTTTAATCTATTATAACAGTAATTATTTAAATAATGATTTGGTATTTTGATTAAAGAAGAAATCTGATGTTTAGTTATAAGGCAACCTTATTTTACTTAATTATAGAGTATTATTTAAAACTAAATATTAAAGTAATTTTTCTAAATTAAATGATAAATGTATTTTGCAATAAAGTGTTTTAAATTATTTTAAAAATCTTAAGTTTTGTGCTTGGTGATTCCAGTGGAAATAGAAATACTTGGAATTTATTCTGAGAAAGGAAGATAGTTTTGGAAACTGTTTTTCAATGGAGTTTGGAAAGTGAAAATATATCTTGTAAAGATATTTTGAGATAAATAAATAATTTGGAAAATTATTTATTGTGTGATGGATGTTGTAAACAAGAATTGATAGTTAAATCACCGACTATCAATATTGGCCAAACTCGTTGATCGTTTCGAAGAGACCGGGATCGAGATTAATTTCTCGAAAACCACTTCGATCCGGTTTGTACGTTTCGTGAGAACGATTTTGGATTCGAAGATGGAGCAGTGAAGTGCAAGGGCTAGTCGCTACTAATACTGAGGATATTTCCAAAATGGATGTAGTAGGAATAGTGCCTTCGGTTCCGTTCGAACCTGGAACGGACTTGTACGGATGAAGGCTTGCGAAACATCGTTAGGTGGACGATGGGCATTCTAAGGGATATATTCTAAAAAGGTAACGCTTAGCCTCAAGCCTCATCAAATGGGAATGGCTGAAAATCAGGGGTTATGCAGCAAGGCTTCGTGGGTAGCCCCCACTGGAGGGTGAGGTCATCCCTGTCTAGATGTCCCTTTTATTTCGGCTTAGTGGGCGGTTGCTGATCCCAACCGCGGGGTGATCTTGCTCGGGACTGTCCAGTAAGGGATGGTTCCGGTCTTGTGTTGCAGGGGAGTTAGGGTGGCTCCTCGGTACGCTGATCTAGACCAGGTACTGTGACAGGTGGTACCCCAGTGCCCAGCCATTAGTTGGAATCCATTTTCCCTATGCGCCCGTACGGTTTTGATTGTGCTCAACTATTGCTGAAACGTGAGATGCAAGCATTTCAGCAAGACTTTATTTTACTTTCTATAGACACTATTATAATATCAGAGGATTTTAATAAAAAAATGTTTTAGCTATCGTAAGGTAAAAATCCGACATGTTTATTTGTGGCATGGTCTTACGAGATGCTTTTGGTTTCAAAGGATTTTTGCAACTTTAATAATCAATTGGGTGTGATTTTCTCACGCTGGTATTCCAGACTGACTCGGGTATTATTTAACTGTAATGCTCGGGTCAGACCGAGTATTATATGATACAGGATATGATGTTGTGGAGCTCAGGAGACGAGTTGGATGACGATACGTACTCCCGTACTTGTTTATATATATATATATATATATATATATATATATATATATAGATTCCGCTGTGTTGAGTTGTTGTGTATCCATTGTATGATATTGATGTTAAGCTGTGATTGATGTACTCTGATGATGTAATATATGAACAAAAATATTTGATGTTGAGTAAAGATTATTTATTATCTATTATATTTTATTCCGCTACGATGGTTAGATTCTGTTGTTGTTTTGTATTTTCTTCTTCTATCTCTTCTTCTTTAACCCAAATGGTTCGTATTTCTGTACAACTTGAGTTGATTTAAGTAGAATAGTATTGACTCAAGGGGTACGGATTTGTGGGTCGTTACATTTAATTTAGTGAATCATGAGATCTTGCTAGTTGAACATAAATTGGGTTTTGATGAAAATCTGATGAACGGAATAATGATAAATCTCATGATCAAATATGAAGCATGCTTGTGGGTCAACAATCAACAAAAAAATGTTCATTGATCTTTTAATTCATTATGGATGATGGACGAGAACGATTTAGGGTTTAGTAACCCATTTTGTTTGACGCTGAATTCATGGGTCGTGTGGTGTCGTCGAGGCACCAGAGTCAACTGGTGTGGTGGGGATCGAAGCATAGTTGTGTGGCATGTCTCGGGGTGAAATGTCGTGGGTTCAGGTGGGCGGAATTGATGTCGGCAAGGTGAATTGGTTGGTCAAGTCTTGGGTTCCTACTTTTTTGATAGCTTGAAGTTTGATTTCGTGTTCATCTTGAAGGTTTGGGTAGTCTGGAGGTTAGAATTGATCAATGGTGACTTGGTGGTGGTTGAAGTCTTGGTTGGAGGTGATCGCGACGGTTATACACATGCACAGGCAAAATTTCGTGTGTCTGGGCTTTGTTGGTTCGGAGGGAAAACAAAGTTTGCTCGAGTAGTTCTAGGGACTTCAGTGATTTGGCTCGAGTACGTGTTCGTGTGGGATAGCCTGGTGTAATAGTTTTTAAATTAAACAAAGTTAAATGGGAAAAGGAAAAGAAGAAGAAGGTTTGACTCGGGAAGGAGAGAAATGTCTCGTGTATTTTTGAATTTGGCCCGAGTATTTTTCTGACATTGGCTTGGGTTAATATTTATATAGCCTATTTTAAAATGTTTTATAATAAAGACTTGTGCAGTTTTTTTAAATTAAATAAAAACAGAATACAGATTTCAAAACTAAGTAAGTACATGTTTTTGTGAATTATTATGGCTTCCGAATTTTAGTATAAAGCTTGAAGAAGTTTTAAAATCAAGTTCTTAAGTGTATAGATAGGTTCAAAATAAATTTTGTAACCTGGTTTCGAAAGTTAATAAAGTTTTATGGAATCAAAATGCTTTAAACAAGTTTAAAGTTTTAAAGAGAAATTTATTAATTTAATTAATCAATTAATGATTTAGATTAATTAATTGATAATTAAGGATAGTTAATTACAATATAAGATTAATTAAGGATTAGTCATTAATTTATTTTCAATGATAGATGTTATCTAAGCTTTAAAATTAGTTAAGAATGGTTTTAAATAAAATTGATGTAATTAATCAAGTTTTAAAATGTTTTAAAATATACGTAAACTTTATTTTGAAAGTTATTTTGAATAAACTTTATAATGTTAGAGGTTAGTTAATTAATATAAAGAATGTTTTAATGGTTAATTAAACTTTTAAAGTTTAAAGTTAAGTATTTGTTAAAGGCAATTAATTACTTGAAGTAAATTACTTAGTAAAAATAATTAAGATAAATTAATTAATAATTTAAGTTTGATTAATCAAGTAATTAATGAATAATTAATTTAAGGATAATTAATTACTTATTTACTTAATGAAAGTAATTAAGAACGGATAATTTATGATTAAAGATTGATTAATCAAGTGTTTAAAGGTTAACTGATTTAAAGAATAATTAATGAATGTGATTAATTAATTAAGGTAATTTATTTGAGGATAATTAATTAATTAAAGGCTAATTGATTAATGAAGGTGATTAAGGTATGATTATTAATTAAAGGTTAATTAATAAAATGATTTAAAGGATAATTAATCAAATTGATTTGTAATTAATTAATATTAATTAACCAGGATTAGTAAATTATTCATAAGTAATTAATCTGATTTAAATTAATCAGCTGATTAATAAAATTTTACTTATGAATGTTTGGATTCTATTGGACGATTGAATTGTTTGATATCCTTGATATGTGATGCTCTGTTTTGATTTGAGCTGTGTTTAATGTAATTAATTCATTTTGTGATGTAATTTATTTATCTGTGAATGTAATTTATTACCTGTAATGAATTTATTTCCTTTATCTGTGATCTGTGAATAAAAGATAAGTGTTATAGTTTATACCGCTCATCAAATATATTTCTGTGCCTGAGTCTGTAACGATTGATGATGTTGTTGCACTATTATTGTGTGTAAAACCCCTGGACCACACTATACACACACAAATATGTATCGCACGAGGAAATTAGTTAAGTCACAGAGTTTTGAAATAATTTTAAAATTGAATTTTTGAATCCAAATGGTTTTGGAAATAAATTGGGTTTAAAGTGAAAAGCTTTTGAAAAGGTGTATTCAAAGATAAAAGTTATTTTGAATAACTTAAAAAGTTTTGAAATTTAAATAATTTAATTTGAATTTGAATTCAAAGTTTGTAATTGAATTCCATGTTTGGAAATTTTGGTTTAAAAGTTTATTCGAGTTATAAATGTGTTTATATGGTTTTAAACCATTTTTGAAAGTATTATTTTGGGAATTTGAATTTAACCCAAGTTTGAAAGACTTTAACTTGTATAAATGAAATCGGATTTTTCCGAAACGAAAACTACTTGTTTTCAAATAATAATAGCTTTCATATAAAGAAAGGATTTCCAATCTGTATTGAAAGATTTAAAGTTTGAAATGAAATTGAAATAGTTTTGAAAGCTATGAATGAATCTTTGTGAAAAATGATTGAACCTTGTTTTGAAATCGAAGAGGATTTTAAATGGTGTATCTTTTATATAAAAGATTTGAATTGGAAAGGGTTCTGAAAGCGATGAATTTAATCTTTGATTTAATGATTGGAAGAGTTAATCCAATTTTGAAATGGAAGTCGTTTTGAAATATGTGAATGAATCTTTGTGAAAGCTGGGTGAACTTTGTGAATTGAATCTTTTTGTTTAAAGATTTGAAAATGGTAGTTTATTTAAACCATTTGAAAGGAAAGTTTGGCTTTAAAATTATGACTTAACAGAAATCCCATTATCCATATGTTTTTAAATATTGCGCTCATTATTCGATTTAGCCGGGAGAGGACCTTGTGTCATATAACCCATTCGGAATAATGATACGACGATATGGATAGCATTTGAAGACCGGTGGTGAAGACCGGGTATTTGCGAGAATGATAGGATAACCTATCGAATGACTCTGCACTAAGTAGCTACGGTATAGAGATCTCCATATGTGATGGGGAGTCCGATCTGGATTGTGAATACCCGAATTGCAAGGGCTTCTTCGGAAGTGCCCTCGGTTCTGTTCGAACCCGGAACAGAATTGTATGGATGTGTGTCTGACATTACACTTTGAGATGTAAAACCAGTTTCTATCAAATACATTTCTGTTTGGTGGCGGCGATTTATTCTCTTAGCTTAAAAACCTTCTCTGAGACGTACAAGCTCAGAGGTCATGTAGTTGATGGTTACTAGTGATACGTTCGCAATTTGGTAATGTGGCATACGAAGTGCTGTTGATCATTTTTTGATCAAAGCATGGCTTTGTGGACGAGACTTCGTCGAGCCTCACAACCCGGTAATTATCGAAACAGGAATTTTGCAGCAAGGTTGTAGGAGTCGCACCCCTAGGGTATGTCCATCTCTTTTGGATAAAAGGTGGAATCATGGTATGGAGCTCAGATATTTACCTAGTGGTTGCTGCATACTTATTGTTGTGTGGTTGTTGGTGTTGAGCGCTCGGATAAAGGTTTGTTGCGACCGGGGGTGGAATATCTTAGGTGTTACTCCCGGGAAGGGAGTACACCGGCCTTGTGTCGGTAGGGAGCCGTTTGGTTTCTAGGGGCGTCCCTCCAGAGGTGTATCATTTTTAAGGAAGTTCCTTAGCCTGACCATTTGTTGGAAATCCAATCATCCAATACGCGCCTTGTACGATTTTAGTTGTATAACCTGCCATTTACTTATGGTGGTCACCACTGTTCAAATGGTAGCTATAGTAGGCATAGTTCGAAATGTCTATGCTGGCAAAGATTAATATTATACTTTCGAAATATTTTCTGCACTATGCACTAATAATAATATCAAATGGTTTCCGCATATCAAGCATTTTTGGCTGTCATAAGGAGAAATCTCCTCTAAGGTGCGCTTGCATTGTGTGTGTGGCGGGAGGCCTTATGGAAGTTTCATTTTCCAAAAAGCATTGTGGATTTCAACTTATAAATCTTTTGTTGTTTGTTTTAGAGATAAAACTGTTTTTGTTTGCTCATACCAGTCTCATGACTGACCCAAAGTTTATTGTTCCCTTCCTAAACTCCGAGTTCCCATAATTTTCCACACGGGCAGTTTAGAGTTGGGTTTTTCAAATAGTCAGATAGTAGATATAGATTTGATATCTTTGAAGCCTTTGGATCTTGGCGATCACATTTGCTTCATTCTAGAGTTACCTAGTTTGCTTATTGCCTCGATGATGGTGATTCAAGCTTATTGGATTGGAGTCCTCGTAGCTTTTTGGGATGAGATTTTGGTTTGGAGTTGCAGATTTTGGATTCACCCTTCATCGAAGATCATATTTGAGTTATCTCTTCCGTTGTTATCATATTCCATTGTGTCTTGTGTCTCTGATAGTATTGATATCTATTTTATCATTCTGTTGTATCATATTGTATAAGATGTTGTATCTGTTGTGTATCAATAATATTATTTATTTCTTCCGCTGTGTTGTTATACTTAATGTGTTATAAGCTTCGGCGAGCCAGATTCGACGTTTGAATCTGCATCATTCGAGTGCAAGTGAAGTACGGGTGCCGATTTTCGAAGGTCGAGTCAGGATCGTTATAAAAGCCCTATTATTTTTAATGTCTAAAATCAATTGCAAATGCCACAAAATACGATTGCAACTAATTTATAATATAAAGCAGTGAATCGTTTATTTTACAATTTAAAATTTCCAAAACTAGAAAAAATAAATAAAGAAAGCGTTGTGGTGGAATCAATCATCAAAATAAATGAACATTAACTCAATAATATAGTTGTTTTACAACATCGCTACGTTATTTCACATTTTAACACATTAAGTATCATTAATTTAAGAACAATATAGAGAAGGTATAAAAGAATATACCAAATCCGCTATCCATGATATAGCTTACATCCATATTTCCATTCCCTCTTCTGCTTCTACTTGCAACTTCACGCCTGTAAAAATATATAAAATAAAAGGAAAAAAGTTTCAACATGTGTGGATTGCGCCCAACACATTACACTTTGGTTATAGGCTCGATAGTATTAAATAGGAAAAGTGCCTATATACTCCTTTTTGGAGTATCAAGCCCACTTTTAGTTTTGTTTCGTTCTATTCTCATGCATCAAAATATTTGTTAGTACTGGTAACTTTCGCAACCACGTAGCCATCGCAACCAATATAACCAATACAACGAATGCAACCATTACGACCATCATAGCTAATGCAATCAATGCAAATAGTAGATGCAGAAAACAGTATTCCTACTCATCCATCAAAACAAATCATCTTATACGTTAACAACCATAATATTACATGTCATCAAACATCAAAAATATTTAGTGATAGCCCCAATCCATCAAATTAGAAAAGCACAACGCACAAATACACTTAAATACATCATTATCAATGCAAATATAAATCATCAAATGTTTGCTAGTCTAATCAATATTGTAGCACAACACCATTATCAAATAACCATAATTAACTATCAGTAGTAATAATGATAAAATATCACACATTCATCAAAATGTGATACCATCATCAAAATCAAACATATATGTTATAGTTACAATCAATAACTAATCACACATTCAACAATCATCAAAACATGTTTGCATTTATTATTCTCTTAAGTATAAAATTGCCTTATTATTGTTCATCATAAAATCAATTTTATATATTCATCCCAAAAACAATGATAAATATTTTTAAGTGATAATATACTCTTTAAATTCCTTATTATACTTTGTTTTCTTCAAATATCCCGAATTATCGTACTTTAAAGCAGAATAACAATCTTCATAAAATCGCTTTTAAACCATACTATTATTATTTTACGTCAAGATAATAATATACATTAAAACCTCTTTAATACCTTCCAAAACTAGTTTATTGTTGTTTATTCCAAAATACAACATGTTATTTTAAATAATTGAAACTCCTTTTTATTTCTATTTATCTCAAAATATTGAACACTTTATCCAAAGTAGCTTTCGGAAAATATTTCTTTACCACTAGTATTATTATCTAAAAAATACTTTTTTATTTTTTATTAAAATAATAACAATAACAACTTATACTATAAATATCATAAAATCGACCTTTTCGTCATTTACTCAAAACATTGTAATTTCCTCAAGAACTGCATTATTATTTATAAAATCTCGCTTTATTATATAATAATAATAATAAACATTTCAAATGTAGCTTGAAATATATTTTTTATTATTATTTATGAACTTCCCTGAAACTCATATATAACAACCTTATTAAATTTCTTCCATTTATTTTATTTTATTTCATTCAACCACTATTACTTACAAGCATCACACAAAAACTAAAAATAATCACATCTATCATCTATTTATCTTATTTTCTCCTTACAACATAACTTCACCTATCTTATTTTAATTAATTATAGTAATATTTCAAATTCACAATTAATTACAATTAAAAATCCAATACAACAATTAATAATAATACGTAAGGCTCAACATATCCAAAATATCCACTATACCCAAATAGTCACCTATATATCACAACATATATGGATACTTATGAGTTTTCAGCAATATACATCGATTTTATAATTTAAAAATTCAATTAATTACGATAATTAGTTCATACCAATGCACTTTTTCTAACAACCTCTAATCTCAACAAACCCAAAACAAATCGTTCGGAATTCTACCATGAGTTCAATGGAAGAAATCATGCATGAATCGGACTTCGTATGCAAAAGATATCACGATTAGAAGATCTCGATAATATATTAAAGTAAAATAAAATGAAGGGGCAAATTGTAGTTCCATGACCCTTCTTTCTTCATGGTCATGCACAAGAGAGCCCACATCAACATCGTTTGGCTACCCACTGACTCTCGATTCCTCCTTCCCTCGGCCACTTGAAGCAACATCGCTACCGTCACATGAAACCGCAACGCCTCTGCTTCCTGAACCACCACCCGGGGCCTCCTAATTCGGTCGCCGCCACCGTCGCACAATTAGGGTTAACCCTAACCGGCCAAATCCAACCGCGAATGTCTATAAGCCATAATCCATCATCGTGCACCACGTATCAAGATCTACGTTCCTATGCCATTAACTGTTGATTGTTGATGAAATAAAAAATGACCAAAATAGCCATTTTAACTTCGTCGATGCCTCATTTGATTGAAAATTCTGCTCAACCCGAGTGTTTTTGCAGCAATCGGACACTTTCTGTTGATTCGCATTACCAAGAGCTTCAAAACGACATATATTTAGGTAAGGTTTGGACACTTTGAATTTCAGTCACTTTTTAATTAATTTCCTAATTATCATTAGATAGCAATTATGTTAATTTTAGGATAAGGGAAGAAAACTAACTATAGATGTGATGACTAGGGTTTCATAGCCTTATTCACATAGTCCTTAGGCTAGATTATGAGTTGTTTATCCAGTTTGACCCGAGATAGATACATATGTTATTTAAACACTATAAAACCTCTTTTTTGCAAACCATAACTCTGAATGCATCAAAACTATATATCAAATTAATCGTTATGGAAAGAAAAATGATACCCAATTCATCCTTTTATTAAAAATTAATTTTAAATTAATTTAATATTTTGTAGCATCAAATTTGCGGGTCGTTGCAATCTATTAGTTCTTATGGTTTAGTTTTACATACTGGATCTAGAATATGAATATTTGTAATTAGTTACAAAGATGTAGGAGCAAGTGGCAATGATAAGAGGCATCATGGAATTCCAAGTTGCAAATAGAGCTACTATAGCTGTCATCATAGTAGGATATTACCATGTAAAGCTTACAAGTGACCATGATTTAATTTTATATACTTGTTAATATGTACTAAAATGTATTAGTGGAATAATTTTTGTTTCTCATGTGATGGGAAACGTACATAGATGTTATCCCATTTTTGGTCAAAACTGGAATATTAACAAATTGGCAAGGACGGTTCGAATTGATCAGGCACTTAGGAGTTCGTATCGATGCACTTCGTACCAATGGGATGGTGAAGGTTAGCAGCATATTCGTATCAATCGGTGTTGGGCGTGTTTTCACTAGACCGGTGCTACCGCCGAACCAAGATGATGGAGGCCACCACCGAACCAACACCCTCTCCATGTTCCTACCTAACCAACCCACCTCCCATGCCTGCCGAACCACTCTCCCCATGCCTGCCGAACCAACTCCTAGCCGAACCACTCTCCACCGAACCATGCCACTACCGGTCCAGCTCCATCTCCATGCTCCTACCGGACCAAATCCCACCGAACCAACACTCTTCCCACGCCTACCGAACCAACTCATTCTCCATCCACTGCCGAACCAAGGCAACGCCGGACCAAAGCATTGCCGAACCAACTTTGCCAGGCCAGATTGCATCAGCCCAAGCCCATCAGCAGCTATATACATCCAGAACCCCTACCCTCAGCTTCACTCTATAAATAGAGGGGCATGGGTACAACAATGGCAGACAAGTTTGAGAGCTCAAGCACTGATAGAACTTTCAAACAACTTTCAGTTACTTGTAACCATAGCTTTGTACTTGTAATCTGAGGAGAAAAGGAGAATAACATATAAAGTGGACATAGGCACGTTCTGGCCGAACCACTATAAATCTGTGTGTATTTTACAGTTTAGTCCCTGCTTTTCATATATTTGCATAAATCACCCAAATCACTAAAAACAACATAAAATCAACTAACTCATATGAATTGGAGGTGTTTGCCCATTTCTTGTGCAAACATTTTTGGGTTATTTGCTAAGATCTGTGATTTGTGTTTGAATATTGCCGAGTTGTATTCATACACTGGTGCTTTTACGGTATTTGGGGTTTGTGGCCATTTTTGGCGCAAACACTTTGGTGCTTTCACTGAGAATTGAACTCAGGAGCGTTTTAATCATTGCCTCGCAAAGATTTGTTGAGAGACTCTCTTTAAGAACCAGAAGTCTATCCGAGATTATGGCTCTTGGAAGGAAAACAAGTAGAAGACAGAGACCAGAAAGAAGTCAGCACGAAGGGAGTCAAGGGGCTTCCTCAGGAGAGAACCAAACTTCAGTCTTCATCACCAGGGATGAGATGGAGACAATGATGAAAAACACAAGAGGAGTTGATTCAGAATTTGTTTCAGCAGATTGGGCAACTTGGACCACAGAATAGGGAAGCGGATGGAGTTCGGAACGAAGCAGGACCATCCGGCATAGCACCTGGATTAGGAGGCACACCCATGGAGAACATAGATCCAATTTCGGAGAGAGAAAGAGAAGCATCTGCATAACCTGGGAGCAGCAGAAGAGTGAACACTCAGTCAAGGGGGCAGAACCCAGAATTCCCTTGTGGACTCGGGGGGCAGGTCGAAAGTAATGAACAAAGATTGCATCTCGGAGACAATGACAGGTTGGTTGAGATGGTTAGAAAAGCTATGAGAGGCGGTTTGGTAAACAAAGATTTGGAGGATGTTAATAGGAGTCCTTTTTCTCCAGCAATCAGACAAGCTAGGAACCCACCGGATTTCAAGTTACCATCACTGGACATGTATGATGGGAGAACGGACCCCACGGTTCATCTAACGAAGTATATGAGGCATATGGAAGTGCTGGGGGCATCAGAGGAGGTTATGGCCTGGTGCTTTCCATTGTACTTGGCGGATATCGCAGCATTGTGGTTTAGACAATTGGAGAATGGATCCATCGGAACGTGGAATGATTTGATTGAGAGATTTATGAGGCAATTCAGGGTCCACATTACAAGACCCAAGAATGTGATGACTTTGGCAACCCTAAAGCAGAAAACCGGAGAGACTTTGAGGAGTTACCTAACGCGATTCAATGCGGAAGCAGCTTCGGTGGATCGACCAGATCCATCCATGGTTATGATAGCGGCTGTGTACGGACTAGCTGACAGAACAGAGTTCAAAAATTCATTAACTAAGGATCCACCCATGGATCTAGGAGAATTCTATCATGAGGCGAAAAAGTTTCTGCGATTGGAGGATGCGAACGCCGAAAGAGAAGAAGGAGAAGGAATTGATATTTATGCGATCAAAGGAGGAAATCCCCCTGAGAAAGGCGCGGAAACTAGTAGAGGTAAAAGAAAGACTGAGAATGACGGGGACAGGTCGAAGCGGCAACGGAGGGAGCCGCGATTCACCACTTACACTGAGCTGAATGAGAGTCTGGAACGAATTTATCAGGATACTAAAGAGCAGGTTCTGTATCGTAGACCGATGCAGAGGGATCCAACTTCTGACGAAAGAAAATCAGACAGGTTTTATGTATTTCATGAATTAAACGGTCATAACACTAATGATTGTACGCATTTGAAGGACGAGGTGGAAGGGCATATCAGGAACGGTATGCTCCTTCAGTATGTGAGGAGGCGAACTCCAGCAGTGGAGCCAGAACGACCACCGCCTACATCGACTAGAGGTGACCCTGGATCGGGGAACCATTTGATTATCCATTGATTGCTTAATTAAAATAACGATGAACAAGTTGTAGACCTCTCACTAACACGGTTAAACCATTTACACATGTGAGCGATCGCGCACGATCCATAGGCATGCTCTGAATGACGACCAACCGCGTTATAGTAAGAGTTTACACTTTGACATCTTCATTTTGCTTTTTGCTTTGATTTTGATTTGAACATTTAAATTCTGCCTGTTTGGACATTTCTGCTGTAAGGTTCATATGATTATTGCTTTAACATTTACAATTCTATGAAAAAATTACTTGTATGTCCGTGGATCGCGAACGGTCCACGAGCACCTCTTGCATGGCAGCGAACTGCCGAAGTCTTTGATTCGGAAACTCCCCCAAACAATAACTCCGGCACTGATAATATTAAGTCCCCCCCGGGCACACTCATTCGCCTCGAACGACACCCGACCTCGAACGGTCACAACTCGCCTCGAACGGCACCCGACCTCGAACGGTCACAACTCGCCTCGAACGGCACCCGACCTCGAACGGTCACAACTCGTCTCGAACGGCACAACTCGCCCCGAACGGTCACAAATCGTCTCGAACGGCACAACTCGCCCCGAACGGCACAACTCACCTCACCTCAAATGGCTCGATCACGAACGATCGTCATTTGAGGTCCGCCACTTGACCGCACGCGGTCGCACTTCGCCTCAAATGGCTCGATCCCGTACGATCGCCATTTGAAGTTAGGCGCTTGACCATGAACGGTCGCACTTCGTCTCAAATATCTCGATCCCAAACGGTCGACATTTGAGGTCACAGAAAACTGTAAATTCCTTTGCAGGACATCAACAGGATATGAACATCCAGCTCATGGCATTACAAAACACGCCTTCCTATCACAAGGCATGTTTTGGGGGGCAAAAGGGTTATCCCATTTTTGGTCAAAAATGGAATATTAACAAACTGGCAAGGATGGTTCGAATCGATCAGGCACTTAGGAGTTCGTATCGATGCACTTCGTACTAATGGGATGGTGAAGGTTAGCAGCATATTCGTATCAATCGGTGTTGGGCGTGTTTTCACTAGACCGGTGCTACCGCCGAACCAAGATGATGGAGGCCACCACCGAACCAACGCCCTCTCCATGTTCCTACCGAACCAACCCACCTCCCATGCCTGCCGAACCACTCTCCCCATGCCTGCCGAACCAACTCCTAGCCGAACCACTCTCCACCGAACCATGCCACTACCGGTCTAGCTCCATCTCCATGCTCCTACCGGACCAAATCCCACCGAACCAACACTCTTCCCACGCCTACCGAACCAACTCATTCTCCATCCACTGCCGAACCAAGGCAACGCCGGACCAAAGCATTGCCGAACCAACTTTGCCAGGCCAGATTGCATCAGCCCAAGCCCACCAGCAGCTATATACATCCAGAACCCCTACCCCCAGCCTCAATCTATAAATAGAGGGGCAGGGGTACAACAATGACAGACAAGTTTGAGAGCTCAAGCATGGATAGAACTTTCAAACAACTTTCAGTTACTTGTAACCAAAGCTTTGTACTTGTAATCTGAGGAGAAAAGGAGAATAACATATAAAGTGGACGTAGGCACGTTCTGGCCGAACCACTATAAATCTGTGTGTATTTTACAGTTTAGTCCCTGCTTTTCATATATTTGCATAAATCACCCAAATCACTAAAAACAACATAAAATCAACTAACTCATACGACTTGGAGGTGTTTGCCCATTTCTTGTGCAAACATTTTTGGGTTATTTGCTGAGATCTGTGATTTGTGTTTGAATATTGCTGAGTTGTATTCATACATTGGTGCTTTCACGGTATTTGGGGTTTGTGGCCATTTTTGGCGCAAACAATAGATTTATTTGTAATGACAATATTATAAATATTTATTATGATAATAAAACCATTTGTTTCATTTTTTTGTATAACGGAATTTATATTCTTATTCATAATCATGTATTTACTATTGAAAATGATAATGCACCTAAAATAAATGACATTTATCTTTGGCATTGTAAACTATTCCATATAAGTAAGAAACAACTGAAAAAATTAAGAAACCAAGGGTTTCTAACATCATTTGATTCTTAACCATTTGAAACTTTTACACATGTTTTAAAGGTAAAATCCAAGCACCCGTTTAGTGGAAGCATGAAAGAGTTACAAAACTCTTAGGACTAATACACACTAATGTATGTCATCCTTTGTCTACAACCACCGAAGATGGAATCTCTTACTTTGTTTGGTTTATTGATGATTAAACAAGACATGGATATGTGTTTCATATGAAACACAAATAAGAGGTCTATGATAAATTCATATAATATAAGAACGAATCAAATGAATAAGAAAAGTAAAGTACTCTAATCTAGTCAAGGTGGCAATTACATTGGATATAAGCTCCAAATGTACCTAAAAGAGAACGAGATTCTTCATTAAATCACTACTCCATATAATTCGCAATACAACAGTGCTTCAGAAAGGAGAAACTGAACTCTGTTAAACATAGTTCGATTAATGGTGAATTGAGTTTCCTCTTTTATTTTGGGGAAATGCGCTTGGAACAACAACATATATGTTAAATTGCGAACCATTTAAATCTATGCCTAAGACCCCATACGAGTTATGAACTGGAATGAAATCCTACCTTAATTATCTTAAGGTATGTGTTATCTAGCTTACATTAAGAATGCAAACCCTAGTAAACTTAAGGCAAGGTTAGTTTTATGTAATTTTAAAGGGTATCCTAGAAATTCTCATGGATTTATATTATATCATACCAAGGAACAAAAGGCATTCGTTTTGTTCTGAGACATGCCACTTTTTTTAGAAAAGGAATTTCTTTCACAAGAAATAAGCGGTAGTAAGATAGACATGGATGGGATCTAAGAAAATTCCATAGAGATTGAGTATTTAGATAGTAGTTTAAGACCCATTAAAGAAACATAACCTATTTGGTCTAATAGGGAATATTGCTTACTAGTGGGATATTGTGGGTTTCTCATCGACGAAGAGAATACAGACTGTGTCTTCATGACGGTGATCCTTTTACATACTCATAAGCCATGGAGAGCAAAGCCTCTTTTGCTTGGCTTGATGCAATGAAATCCGAAATGGATTGCCATATACAAAAACAAAATTTAGACTTTGGAAAATTTATTCGAAGGGGTGAAACCCATCAGCTTCAAATGGATCTTTCAAAAAAAGATCGAAAAAAATGAAAAGGTTGAGACCAAAAGGCAAGGTTAGTGGATAAAGGTTTTAATCAAATTCAAGGTGTTGATTATGATGAAATGTTTTCACCAGTCTCCACGCTTATATCAATTTGGATTCTACTTACGGTTACCACTTATTATGACTATGAAATAAGGTAGATGAACTTTAAAATATTGCTTATAAATGATGATTTAAAAAAGACTGTTTATATGTCATAGCTAGAGGGTTTCGAGGTCGGTGGGGCAATGATAATGCTTATAGACTCTTAAGATTAATTTATGGTCTTAAGAGAGTATTCTGAAGTTGGAATAAATGTTTTGATAAGGTAACCAAATAAATTGGTTTAAGTCAAAAAATAAAGGAAGCATGTGTGTGTACGGAAGAACAAAACGATGTTATAACATTCTTAGAATTATATGTTAACGACTTACTACTGATTGGTAATGATAAACCAATATTACAATTAGTGAAATCTTAGTTACCTATAATTTTTTAATGAGGATTTAGGAGAAGCATCATTTATACTCATGAAATGATCTATAGAGATAGATCTGAAAGGTATTGGTATTGTCCTGATCGATGTATATATATGTCATACTAAGAAGATTTAGTATGAAAAATCCTACGTGTGTAAATGTTCAAATGCAATACGGAATTGTCCTTTCTAAGAAGGACTCCCCATCTGTAGATGGGGAAAGACAACAAATTCATATGATTCTACATTCCCAATAGGATCACTATGGTATGTACTATGCCAGATTTCTCTTTTATACCAGGTGCAGTCAGCCAATATCAGTCAAATCCAAGAGAAAATCATTGGTCAATAGCTAAGGTCGTCCTTAAGTATTTAGGAAATAGTAAGGGTATTTTTTATTTATGGAAATAGTAAACTTCTTATGAACGGGTACAGGAGCTTGAGTTTCCAGAGTGATGTTGACGATAGCAAATTAGTTTCAAATTTCATAATTACCCTTAATGGGGGGTCATTAGTCGGAAAAGATCTAAGCAATAAGTTGTGTCTGATTTAAGAATGGAGGCTATAATTCCTTGAACGAAACTTCAAAAGAAGCTGTGGATGTGAACATTCATTAAGGAGCTAGGAGTGATCCAAAGCATTGAAGTTCTAAAGATTATATTTACGAGAATAATGTAGAAACAAAGATTTCTATGAAATTATGAGCTCAAAAGAAGTTGAGACACATCATTGTATGTTCCACATGACAAGGCAGATTATTAGTGATAGAGAGATCATGATCGTAAAAGTAGATAATAAAGGTAACATCCTAGGTCAGTTCACTAAGGTAGGTATGCTAATCGAAGCATTAGGAATGAGGCTCCATAATAGGCCCAAGCACAAGTGGAAGATTAATAGATTAAAGGGTGTGCCCTAGGGGCAGTTATGTAAATAGTTATGTAACTTACCCCTTGTAAATAATCATATTCGAAATAAAATATGCTTTTGGTTTTATTTTCTTTATATATGTTACATAGAGATATAAGTAAATATAAAAATACATTAAACATGTATAAGTAGAATTTCTTTAGGGAAAAGTATTTTATCGATTGTAGTGATGAATGTATACGTAACCATGAGTTTTGACTCGATATTCAAGTACTTGTTCCTTAAATGTTTTAAGCAAAGATGCATCATGAAAATGATAACGATATATCCATCGGGACAAGTGTATGTAATGCTCTCAATGTGATGGACAACGAATTACTCATGACTCCTCGGGACATCAAGGGATTATGTACTTGTGGTTTTTTTGGAACAATCACATAATGACCCAACAAGTTTCTTCTATAATTTAATATAACTAATTCAAAATAAAAGATCTCATGTAACAATGTGAAGTAGTCTTCAAACTTGAGGTTATTGTGGATCATAAGTAACTAAAATATACCTTGGCTATGGTCAATCACATGACATTACGATCATGTTACAGCCATCGTTGGTTATACATTGAACTTCTTGAAGTGCAATGCAAATCAAGAGAGGATTCGTCTCCTTTATCATAGAAAGTTAGTATCACTATAATTGGTAGTCAACTTAAAGTCAAAATCTCCGGGTAGAGTAAATCGAATAATTGATTAATGTTACTAGATTGAACCAAGGACTTTTAAATGGTCTACACAATTAACTACTTATATTAGTAGAGTTTTTGGCCATTGATTGAATGCTAGATATCTTAATGATACCATGATGACACTAAGAAAATGTGCACAACATATCATTACAAGGGGCAGCTTAATAAAAGATTAGAAATTGGATTTCACTTAGCTGATCTATAAACAACTGAATTTGTGTTTGATACTGTATTTTAACATAGTCCACACATGCTTCTGTGTTTAAACTATTTAAATATCGAGTAAGGACCTAGTTCGCACCAGGGATTCAATACAACAGTGTTATTAGCTAATTTCCAAGTTCAACCAGTTTAAAATTAAATTATAAATATTATAAACTAATAATAAAATCAATATAAATGTAATATTTAATTTTTGTGCCATTTAAATTATTTATTTTGATGCTATAAATTATTAAAACAATGTACAATTAAATTACTTAGCTTGAAGTTTAGAAGCTTGGACATAGGGGCTATCTAAACAATGAGGCAAGGAATGGCAGGAGACTTGGTCTTTGGATCTGGAGAAAGAGGAGTTATATATTTAATTTATATCTGGTTCGCTATAGATAGCCCCACTTTCTATGTTCTTCATACACAACAAAATAGAAACCTTAGCCTCCATCCATATAAATTGGTGAATCTCTATAGATGCACTTGCAACTTATAGTTAAGGATATAGAACTAGAAGTTCGAAGATGAGATTGCTAACAACTAAACTGTTGACAAGAGTTTGGATAAAGACAAAGGTACATATTTCATTTCATGAAATAATACGTGTGTGCGTTTGCATATATTTTCATTTTAGCCAAACAAAATAATTCACAAAGTAAAATCAACACAAACATATGTTTATATATATATAATATACATACGTGTACATATACTAAGTTTAAAACCAATTGTATCTATTCATATCTTGCATGATAAAAAAACATTCTTCTTCCACGGTCTAATATATATATATATATATATATATATATATATATATATATATATATATATATATATTGCTCAATTTGCTTTTAGTGTTTAATTTAAAAAAATCACTTTGATCTTAGACTTTGAAATATATTTTTCTTACGACTTTCCAAAAAAATAAATACTAAATATAAAAATATATACGCGGTTTTGAAAAAAATAAACTATATTTCGCACGACTAAATATAAAGAATTATTTCACTCGGTCGAATTAAAAAAATCTTTTGAATTTCAAACATTTGAATTAGTCAAAGTGAATCTAAAATTCAAATTTTAAATAAAACAAAATATCTAATATGCACACCCATGATACACATACAAACACACACATATTTATATATATAATAATAAAGCAAAATCTTTGGTCAAACATCAAAGTGAAGCCTTTTATAAAAGACCTAAATTGCCCATGGTAATACAGTCTAGCACTTACCTATGTAGGGATATTACTATTATTTCATTTACTAATTTGTGGAGGCGGGTTACCTTTCAATGAAAAATTATTGGAGTCAACAACTATATCCTCTTACTCATTATTATTGCACGTTTCTATTCCCTGATTTTAGTTAGTTTCCCTTTCCTTTTACTTTTCAACCTTTTGTTCATTTATATTCATGGTTTTAGTCTTTGTGTCAGAGTTTTCTTTTCCAAAAAATAAATGAATATTTCTCTCAAATTCCCAACAATTTATTCAACTTCACCGCTTAGTATTTCCTCTGGATTCAAACCGAAAAGTTAAAATCCATTAACTCTTCACTTCTATATCAGTTACGAGGACCATTCTTTGAATCTTCGAATCGAAAACTATGACAACCCGTACCCCTTCACACAACAATCCAAAGTCTACGGCGACTTTCAAACCCATGCCAATGCCAAGAAGTACGAGGCATCTGGTTTTTGTAACATTACAAACGCTAAAAATAAATAGTTATAATCTAAGATATACTGCACTTTTAGAATTTGCGGTGGAATTGAACAAGATATAAATACAAAAAATGTCCATCTTAGAACATATCTCAAAACACGGACTTAGAAAAATAATACGTAGTCAAATACATAGTACATGGAAATTATAATGACCCAAAATTTCACCATTTTGATTTGCGACTGTTTAATGAATTTTAAATATTCAAATAATAGATTTTATGATTAAAATAATACTCTATTGAACAATAAATAATAATGAAATAGTTTGCCAAATTTATTTACAAAATATATAGTTCGAAGAAAATTAAATATGTAACCGGAATTCTTTTTTTTGAATTTTCGATTTTTCATTGGCTAAAAATTGTCGGATAAGTTAGAAACGTTTTCTTAACATAAACACACGTATATACATTAAATGCATTGGTATGGTTAGTAATATAATGTGATAAATTATGTATAATATTTTTTAGCAAGGGCAAGCGGGATTTTATCCTGGTCCCCTGCCAGCTCTTATTATAAAAAAGAAAAAACATGACAACATTACAAAGTGTTATAATATATTTGTAATATGGGTGAATATGCTAAATGGTCAAGGACAGTATTGTAATTTTCTATAGATTTGGAGTCTATAAATATAGAGCTCATTTGTATTGTAAAGTGATCTGAGGTGAATAATAAAATGTTTTCTCCTTTTATTGTTTCTATTCTCTTTATTTTATAACACGTTATCAGCACGAGCATAGCATGCATTATTTCTTTTGTGCGGCCTAAAGTTTTTTTTTATCTAAACTTTTGATTTTAAAATGTTCTGCTAAAATCTATTGTCAGCCACATAGCAATTTATACGCCTATATCTATTTACGTGCAAAGACTTTTACAGCACTGACTGACTAATAGTATGTACTCATCTACCTATTCTTTGGTACTACCTATTCTACAGTTAGATATTTAGTGCCTTTACCCTTATTTATATAGATCACGAGATAGGCGAAATATCATAGTTTCAAAAAAAAAAATCGTGTCGTCATTGCGTTTTACATTATTTCCCCTTCTTGCGTTTCACATCAAAATTAAATTTTGCAAAATCCAATCGTCTCGATCCCTTATTTTATTGGCTCTTCATTCATCTGCGCGAATTCCAGGCCTAATTTGAATTAAATTTTGGATCCCTTCTTTTCTCTGTCGAGGTATGGACCACCAATACTTGAATGATGATATATGCCTACTAGACAGTGCAACTACTCATACGATTTTGAAAAACCAGAAGTTTTTCTCTGAATTATCTGAAAAGATTTCAGCTAAAGTTTCCACCATAGCTGGATCTGCAAATATAATTAAAGGGTCCGGCAGAGCCCATATAGTATTACCAAATGGTACACATATCTTCATTCAAAATGCATTATACTCAAGAAATTCGAAAAGAAATCTGCTAAGCTTTAAGGATATAAGGATGAATGGTTATCATATTGAAACTATAAATGAAGACAATAAAGAATATCTTTGTATTATTTCTAAAATTGAAAGCCAGAAGCTTATTTTAGAAAAATTTGGAACAATTTCGACTGGATTATATTTCACGAAAATTAGCATAATCGAATCTCATTTTATAAACATGAGCCAGAAGCTCACAAATACAAAGACATTGATTCTTTGGCATGATCGTTTGGGTCATCCTGGATCAACCATGATGCGTAAAATTGCTAAAAATTCAAATGGGCATGATTTATCAAACCAATTGAATTTACCAAGTGATTACTTATGTGCCCCATGTGCACAAGGAAAATTAATCACTCGACCTTCATATAGTAAAATCACTTCGGAATCTCCAACATTTCTACAAAGAATTCAAGGTGATATATGTGGCCCAATCCACCATGAATGTGGACCATTCAAATATTTTATGGTATTGATTGATGCATCAACTCGTTGGTCACATGTATGTTTACTTTCCACAAGAAATTTGGCATTCGCCAAGCTGCTTGCTCAAATAATAAAATTGAGAGCACACTTCCCTGATCATCAAATTAAATCAATTCGACTAGATAATGCTGGAGAATTTACTTCTCAAGTACTTGATGATTATTGTCTATCATTGGGAATTGAAATTGAACATCCAGTAGCTCATGTTCATACTCAAAATGGTCTAGCAGAGTCATTAATTAAGCGCTTGCAACTTATTGCAAGACCAGTGCTTATGCAGTCAAAACTACCCGTTTCAGCTTGGGGGCATGCAATTTTGCACGCATCGAAATTGGTTAAAATTAGACCAACAGCTTATCATCAACTTTCACCATCAGAGCTCTTAACTGGATCTCAACCAAATATTGCACATTTACGAAAATTTGGTTGTGCTGTGCATATATCTATTAATCCCCCACTTCGTACTAGAATGGGTCCTCAACGACGGTTGGGAATTTATGTGGGATTTGATTCCCCATCGATAATTCGTTATCTTGAACCTCTTACAGGTGATGTCTTCACTGCAAGATTTTCAGACTGTAAATTTGATGAGACAATCTTCCCGCCGTTAGGGGGAGGAAAGACTGTTCCAGTAGAACGGCGTGAAATATCATGGAATAATCCATCTATGTCTCATTTGGATCCATGTACCAAACAATGCCAATATGAAGTACAAAGAATCTTGCATATTCAAAATATTGCAAATCAACTGCCAGATGCATTTAGTGACACTGCAAAAATAACTAAATCTCACATTCCAGCAGCAAATGCACTAGCAAAAATTGATGTCCCTGAAGGATCAAAAGTAAATATAGCAGCAAATGAATCTAAAGCAAGACAAAAACGTGGAAGGCCAATTGGTTCAAAAGACTTGGCGCCTAGAAAAAGAAAGTCTAATGAAAAATCATCAATTATGAAACCTCCCGAAGAGGTTAAAAATAATCAAAAGGATCACTTAAATGAAAATCCCGATTCTCCTAGAAGTACGGAAGGAACTATTATCCCAGAAGAGATAAAAGAAGCTTCCAACAATAAAATGGTACCTAATAATAATGAGATCTCAATATTTTATACAAACTGTGGAGAAATATGGGATCGAAATAAAATAATAATTGATGATATATTCTCATTCGCAGTAGCTACTGAAATAATTGAAAATCATGACTATAATGAGAATGACGATAATGAACCAAATAGCATAAATGAATGTCGAAAAAGACATGATTGGCCAAAATGGAAAGATGCTATCCAAGTGGAATTAGATTCACTTCAAAAACATGGTGTATTTGGACCAATAGAGAAAACACCAGAAAATGTTAAACCAGTAGGTTATAAATGGGTATTCGTTAGAAAACGAAATGATAAAAATGAAGTCGTAAGATACAAGGCACGACTTGTCGCACAAGGTTTCCTGCAGAGACCAGGTTTTGACTTTAAGGAAACTTACTCCCCTGTTATGGATGTCATAACATTTCGATATTTAATAAGCCTTGTAGTTTCTGAAAAACTCGATATAAGATTAATGGATGTTGTGACAGCTTATTTTTACGGTGAATTAGATACCAATATTTACATGAAAATTCCAGATGGATATAAATTGCCTGAAGCAAAATCAAAGTCCATGTACTCATTAAGATTAAGACGATCACTATATGGATTGAAACAATCTGGAAGGATGTGGTATAACCGTCTTAGTAAATATTTGGTAAAAGAAGTATATGAAAACAATCTCATTTGTCCATGTGTCTTTATAAAGAAATTAGTAAAGGGATTTGCTATTTTAGTAGTTTATGTTGATGATATAAATTTGATTGGAACTCCAGAAGAGATTGATGAAACAATAAATTACTTAAAGAAAGAATTTGAAATGAAAGATCTTGGCAAAACTAAATATTGCCTCGGTCTACAAATCGAGCATAACACCAATGGCATACTAATTCATCAGTCAAACTATATTGAGAAAATTCTGAAACGTTTTCAAATGGATAAAGCATACCCACTTAGTACGCCTATGGTTGTCAGATCTTTGGATATTAAAAAGGACCCTTACCGTCCAAAAGAAGATGATGAAAATGTGCTTGGTCCGGAAGTACCATATCTTAGTGTCATTGGTGTATTATTATATTTGGCCCAATGCACAAGACCAGATATTGCATTTTCAGTAAATCTTCTAGCAAGATACAGTTCAGAACCAACAAAAAGACACTGGAATTGTATAAAACATATCATGAGATATCTTCATGGAACAACAAATTTGGGTTTGTTTTATTCTAACACAGGCAATAATCCAAACCTACTTGGCTATGCTGATGCAGGTTATCTTTCTGATCCACATAAAGCAAGATCACAAACTGGATATGTGTTTAATAACAGCAATGCAGCAATTTCATGGCGATCTACAAAACAAACATTAGTGGCAACATCATCCAATCACTCTGAAATACTAGCACTACATGAAGCAAGTAAAGAATGTATTTGGCTAAGATCACTAATTGAGCATATTTGAAAAAGCTGTCAACTCCAATCAGTAACAGAAGGGTCAACCATTATTTATGAAGACAATGCAGCTTGTGTAGCTCAAATTCAAGCAGGTTACATTAAGGGTGATAGGACGAAGCACATTTTTTCTAAATTTTTCTTCACACACGAACTACAGAAGGACAATAAAATAGAGGTGAAACAAATCCAGTCTCAAGAAAATCCGGCTGATCTATTCACAAAAGCACTTCCAAAATCAACATTTCAGAAGATGGTGTATAAAATTGGTATGCGTCGGATGCATTCACAAACTAACTGAATAATGTGTTATAAATCAGGGGGAGCATTCAAATATATGCTATAATGTACTCTTTTTCCTTCGCTAATATTTTTTCCCACTGGGTTTTTGTTAGTAAGGTTTTAATGAGACATTATATTGATCCAGAAGCATCAAACCCCATAATGCCATAAGATTTTAATGAGGCTATTATTATTATCAAACGCATATTCAAGGGGGAGTGTTATAATATATTTATAATATGGGTGAATATGCTAAATGGTCAAGTACAATATTGTAATTTTCTATAGATTTGGAGTCTATAAATATAGAGCTCATTTGTATTGTAAAGTGATCTGAGGTGAATAATAAAATGTTTTCTCCTTTTATTGTTTCTATTCTCTTTATTTTATAACACAAAGCTTAAAGTAAAAACATAGACAACATAACGAAGCAAATAAAACAAAACAGAGAGGAAAAGAAAAAACACAAATCAGGCTAATAAACGCACGTGTCAGTGCACTGTCCAGGTTGAAATGTTTGATGTTTGCTATTTAATTCTTCACCATTGCATGCTGAGAGCAATCTCGTAATTTACTTCACTCAAAATATTTAATGGTGATCGTTCCTTTAAATCAAAGATATGCTTATTCCTCTGGCTCTAGAATACTCGTATGAAGGTTTTAACAGTACAAAGGAGTGTTCTAGTCTTCCAATCTTTTCATTTTGTTTATTTATACATTCTTTTCCATTAATGTGCATGATTGTTTTGTGGCAGTGGTAATTGTAATTTGGTTAGACAGTCCTTCCATGCAGCATGAATTAGATGACACTCAAAAAAAAGATGTGGGATTGTTTTAGGAACTGTTTTACAGAAAACACATGTATGATCTGGTATTAGAGCAAGTTCATATAACCTGTGTTTGGTTAGTAAGGCAGCTTTATGGATTTTCCAGAGAAGTAAGTTGTCACGTTGTTTGTCTTATGTACACCAGGTTCTGCTGTACCAGTTGTCCAGTTCCAGAGTATTATGATGATTCAAAGCTCTATATACTAGTTTTATCGAGTGTTGTTTATGTTGAGTAGTCCACAGAAGGCATTGCATCTCGGCTTTTTGATAGTTCAACTTGATTTCTTCCAAAGTTGGTTGATGTAAGGGTTGCTCGAGCTAGGTAAATTGACAGCATGACATAGTATTTATTGACCTGAGCACCAGCAGGAATGCCGGTCAAACATCTAAGATCATAAC
The DNA here is from genome assembly GCA_030765085.1 of Allium cepa. Classification (NCBI taxonomy): domain Eukaryota; kingdom Viridiplantae; phylum Streptophyta; class Magnoliopsida; order Asparagales; family Amaryllidaceae; genus Allium; species Allium cepa. The sequence goes on from CM060944.1 coordinate 187,927,118, forward strand.
CCATTTTTAGATGAAGAATTAGACCCATGTCACCCCATGGATCATGCCAAAAAGAACAGTTGTTATGTGGCGAAGTTGTGTTGATAACATATGGACACAAGGTGGTGCGTAGTTTTAGGAAACTTTGAAAAAGCCAGCTTGAGTTTTGTGTTATGTCCATGGTCCAGAAGTGTTTATTTCCAAGGTAGTTGCTTTTCATCCATTTAACTAGGTTGGAGTTTTTATGGTTGAGTAGAGCATTAATGTGTTTGGATGCAGCTGCTATATTCCACATATGTAAATTCGGTATTCCTAGATCTCCATGTTGTTTAGGTTTGCATAGTTTCTGGAGTGATACAGGGACTAATTTTTTGGAGTAGTGGTCACCATGCCACATGAAGTGGTTGAAAGCAGAATTTATCATTCTAAAGAGTTTCTTAGGCAAGATGAACATCCTAGACCAGTATGTGGTGATGCCAAAAGCAATGGCAATAATAATGGTGAGTCTGCCAGTCTATGATAGAAGGGAACAAGGCCAAGTGGTAAGCTTTAAGATAATGGCTTCGAACATAGGCAAGCACTGGGAGGCAGTGATTCTGGAAGTGGTTAGTGGTATGCCAAGGTAGACAGAGTTAGATGACATTAGGTTAAGGGTAGATAGTGCAGTAATGTTATCACAGTCATTTACATCAAGCCTAGCAACTAGGATATGTGATTTGGATTTGTTGATGTGGATGCTTGTCATGGTGTAAAACAACTGAAGGCTGCAAAGGATAAAGTTAATGGAGTTGTTTGTAGGCTTGGTAAAGATGATTAAATCTTTGGCAAACTGAGAGAGGTGATCATTGGATTTCTGCATTTGGCGTGTAGGGAGAATGCCTTATGTAAACATATTGTTTGATCAAACAGTTAAGTGCTTGCATCACTGTAATGAATAGATAGAAAGATAGCGGGTCGCCTTGCCTAATGCCTTTGGAAGAAGAGAAAAATCCAATAACCGATCCATCGATGATAAGGGAGAATTTTGCTGACGAAATACATGTGTAGATCCAAGCAATGCACTGTTCAAGGAAGTTCATCGTACATAGGATGGCTGCAATAGATGTCCACAAGATAGAGTCAAAAGTCTTTTAAATATCAAGTTTGAGCATACATCTAGGAGAGATGTTGGCAGTGTTATATGCTCTAAAGAGTTAATGTATGAGGGGGATGTTGTCTTATGTGTTTCTCGAAGACAAAAAGGTAGTTTGATTTTGGTCAATGATTCTAGAGAGGGAAGGCTTAATTCTTGTGGCTATTGTCTTGGTGATGCACTTGTAGATAACAGAGCAGCCTGCTATCGGTCTATATTGATCAACAATTGATGGATTTTTGGTTTTGGGTATCATGGCTAGATTTGTAATGTTAATACCATTGAGAGGTTTGTTAGTTTTAAAGAAATGGTGGATGGCTTTGCAAAAAAAAGGGAAGATGTGAGTCCAAGTACGTTTATAGAAGTGTGTGTTAAAGCCATCAGGGCCACCGGTGCTGGTTGAATTAAGGCTAAAAAGAGCAGCTTTAATTTCGGCATCAGCAATAGAGGACATGATGCCACGGGCCTCTAAATTGCTGATCCTTGGTAGGCTAAGGAAAGGAATGGTCAAAATGTCAATAAGGAGAAGAAGTTTCATTTAGAGAGTGATTGAAGTAGTCCACAAAAGCTTCTTTAATTTCATGAACATCGGTGTGGTTTACACCAAGTATGTCAGTGATATTAACAATTTTTGATTTGAGTGTTTTATCTTCAGTGCAGTGTGAAAGAAGGTGGTGTTTCTATCTCCGTCGAAGTAGTGGTCTTTTCCAAGCTTTTGTTTAATCATCTTCAATTCATCCTCCATGACAGCAGCAAGTTTGTAGTTTTTTAGCTTGTCCCATGGCACGTACATCGGGTTACCATGTATTGGTATATTCCATCCCTATAGGAAAACCTATTCAAAATCTATATGCTTAGTCCAATAGTTAAAAAATTTAGAAGGAGGAAACGCGGGGTTTGGCACCCCTATTTGGCTATGATAGGGCAGTGATCAGAGATGAGTGGAGGGGGTGACATGGGAATGTAGTGAAGGCCAGGTAGACAAAGCAAGGTGGTTATAGAAAAAGTGGTCAAAGAGTACAATAGTTTCTAGGACCCATGTGTTTCTTATTATTCCATCTGTAAGAGGGGTCAATGGTGGGTGCAGGTAGGATAGCAACTGTGGAGGTAGTTTGATTGAGTGGAGAGATGTCATGTAGGGAGAGGGGAGTGCCATCGTGTTTCTACTGAGGGAGGTACATGCAGTTAAAATCTCCCAGTAGTAACCATGGGTCAGATGTTGGATTGAGGATGCTAATGTGATGAAGCATGGTGCATCGGTGGTTATACATATTAGAGGCTTAAACAAAGGTGATATAGAAATAGGTGGAAGTCTGGATATGGATACAGTATAGATGGATGAATTGGTCAATAGAGAGGATTGTGTAGGTAGAAAAAATGGATGGGTTCCATAGAACCAAGATACGACTAGATGGGGCTGCATCAAGATTGCTGATGTATCTCTAGGAGGAGTTGATATATGTACAAGACTTGTCAGTTTTTTGTTTATCCAACTTAGTCTCCAGTATAGCAATCATGGCTAGATTATGTTCAGATGTTATATTTTGAATCCCGTTTTGTTTTAAAGTTAGGTGAGCACCCCTAACATTCCATGCACAAATATTGTCTAACATATGGGAATTATTCATTTCTTCTTTCAGTCTTACCAGATCAAGTTTTCCTCGAAGACAACCTTATATGTTTATTAGTGCATGTATCTGTTGTGCGGAAATTTCAATTAATTTGCACTAATTCCAAAAACGCAGCGGAATGCTAATGTGCGAAAACAATCAAAAGAAGGATCTAGCTTGTCGATTAATTACCAACCACAAATTCAATAAAAATAATCACCAAACAAAGAAATACAAAAGAGCGGAAAACATAAAGATTTAACGTGGTTCGGCTAGATTGCCTACGTCCACGGACCCAACAACTATTCTTTATTTCACCGAAGAAAGAGAATACAAAAGAGAGAGATTACAAAATTATAGGTAGCAAAGTGGAGAGACTAGCCTATAATTACAAATTGAATAATCAATTTATCCAAAGACTTGCTTACGCTCGAAACCTCTAATTGATTGACTGCAGAAATTAGGGTTTACTGAAGAAGAGGATAATGGTGGATGCTCTCTCACACGCTTATACAAATATAAAGATAAACTTCCTTCATTTAAATAGGCATGAAAATAAAGGATGTCTGGAGATGAAGAAAATTAATTTCCAGATTATGTTTGAAACCTTTCCGAATATTCATGATTTAATTTCTATGTAAATGGATAATGGTGATCTTAGTTTCCATAGTTTTCCTTGCTTGAATTAATCTCCATCAACAATCTTTTCTTTCTTCATATAACAAATTTTTTGGCTAATTAATTGATTAGCAATTATTTAGCTTCCCTTCTCTAAAAGATATCACATAAATCCTTCCTCTTTATCTTTCCATATATAACCTAAATGATTGATTGACTGAATCAACTAATTATTTTCTTATCTTCTTTGGAAAATATTTGAGTCACATAAATTGAACAGTATCATCTTCAGAAATTGATGTTTTCATGTTGTCTTGCTGTGTTGCTTGTTGTTTGTCTTTGTGTTTCTCTTTCAAGGCTTTATTCTTCTTTGCTTTCTTGTTAGCTGTGATAGAAGTAGTTGGTGAGTTTGGTTCGTAGAAAAGATGTGCAGTAGGAGATAGTGAGGAGTGGTTAATGGAGAAAAGTGGGGAGGAGGGGAAGAAACTGGAGCTGGGTTAGTTGGGATGTTATGAAGTTCGGAGAGGATTAAGTTATGATCTTGGAATGTCGTAGGTGTGATGATCTTATTCAGGATGAGTTCAGTGGTGATAGGTAGGGGTAGGTGAATGTTAGGTAAAATAGGTGTTGGAGGAGTACTTGTAGTATTAGAAGGATTGGTGGAAAGAGTGTGATGGGGGAGGTAAGGCAGTAGTATGATCAGAGATCACAGTGTTGATAGTGTTTTGTGTGTGGATTTGTGTTTTGGATCAATTAAAGGGTCGTGCATGTCTGTGTACGTGCACGTAGTATCATAAAGGGGTGCAAACCTATAATGAAATGTGGAAGGGTTTGTAATGGATTGGTTGAGCAAAAAAAACATAGAAGTAGAAACAGAGGCAAATGCATGGGTTCGAGGTGGTAGTGTTGGTCGTGTAACAGCAATGGGTTGAGTGGTGGTGGGCCTGAAGTTGGGTGGTATAGTATGAGTAGGTTAGCGAGCAGTGGGGTATCTTGGAGTCATAGTAGTAGTTGCACCGTGTCTTTTTTGCAGCTGCATCGGGTCATGGAAGGGGGTTTCAGGAAGTTGAAGCTTGAAAGCCAAACAGGATAGTGTTATGATCAGAGGTAAATGGAGGGTCATCAGTTTGCAAGGTTTTTGGCACTTACTATCAGTGTGACCAAATTATTTACAAGTGGTGCAAATGTGTGGTAACCAGCCATATGATACATCCACTATGTTCACATTATCACCTTCATCGAGGATTTACTTAGATGGTTCTTTGCAAGCATCGATTTCAATTAGACATTTAGCATAGCCAAGTCTTGTCATTATTTTAGTAACTTCATTATAGCAAATTAAATCACCCAAGTAGCAAGCAACTAGTTGATTCCCAATAGTGTCTAGGTGAGAAGTGGAATGTTATTAAATTGCTCCCATATTGGTAACTTTAATGTAAGATTGAATGTTACCAAAAGAAGGTGTCCAATTGGAAACAATAAACATCTTGCCTCTAATGAAGAGTGGATTATTTTGAAGAATCAGTTGGCAGTCCTCTGGCAGGGAGACTTCAAAATAGTAGTGATCATGATCTTTCCTGACAGTATAGATACCTTTGAGCTTCCTAATGCGGTTGAGGTGATTTATGACGATGGTGAAAGGCAAGCTATCATCAAGGAATAAACCAACCAACCAGTTACTCCAGAAGCTTTTATCTTCTTCAAAAATGAGCGGCGGAACAAGCAACGGTTGACCAGTGTAGTCCAAATTACATCTAACAGGTGTGTATTTTCCAGCATTCATGGGTTTAGCTTTAAAAAGGGATGACCAAAGGGAGGGGAAGGGCCATGGTGGTTCAAGGTAGAGGCAGATGAAAGGGTGTCAGTGCCTAGGGGACATGGCAGATCAGTGGTAGGCCGGGTGATATAATTGGTTTAGTGGGAGACAAAGGTTTAATGATGAGGTGTGGGTGGCTAATGTGGTAGAAGGTTTATAGAAGGAGGGAGAGATGGTGGGTGGAGGGGCAGGTCGAGACGGCGAAGGTTGCTAGAGCAGAGAGGGTACTGGAGATAGTGGGTTTGGTATGGTGGGTTGGCATAATGGGTTGGTATGGATGGTATGGGTAGAATAGGAGGTAGGTCAATGATGGAGACGTGGGTAAGGAGGGGGAAGTGGGCACCATTGAATTATGTATACTTAAGTTAATATAATGTTGATGTGACATTTTCCTACTGATTTATAAATAAAAGTCATAATATTTCACATCTACAAAAACATCTCAAAAAATTAAGTACAAATGAATTCAAATCATGTTGGCTAAGCATAAGAAAGGAGGGAGATAAGCATGGTGAGGTGAAACTAAGTTAGTAGAGGGTATGTACTTAGGGCTAAATTGGTAATTTAACTTTTGCACTAGTATATAATATATATATATATATATATATATGTCCATTTCCTATCATTTTTCTCATTTTTTTTTCATTCTCATTTTTTCCTAAGACTCCATCATCTTTCTAAGCTTTGAAAAACTCATTAATGGTTTCCATTTTAAATTTCCAAAGTTTAAAAACCAAAGCTTTTTCCTTTTAAGCATTTCAAACTTGTTTTAAACACTTATTCTTCCTTCTACATCACTTCACTAAGTAAGACAAGACCCTAGCCACCAAAATCCAATGATGGTCGAGGCCATGATGCCACGACCGAACCATATTAGCCCTTTTAGGGTCTAAATCCAAGCTTTAGTGAAGGAAAAAGGTAGATCGAGTGATAGTCAAGGTGAAGTGGTTCTTCGACTTACTTTGGTTGCACTTTGGTGAGTAAATATCACCTTTAAAATTAAAAAATTTAACTTTAATATTGTTTATCTTAATAGTTGATAATTGTTTGTTATATATGTATTGAAATGTAATGGTTGTTGGCTTGGTTTATGCTTTGAAAAGATGACATCGTTGTTAGTTAGTAAGCGATTTGAAACTGCAGAAAAAGTTTAAGTAAGTGATATAAGTTATGTTCTCTTCATGTTATGAATATAATTTTCCATGGCATACATGTCATACTTATGTTATGGGATGTGATGCTTGGATGAAAATCAATATGACATTAAAGTAGCTATTAAAGTGTCCGTATAGTGACTATGCTATATTGGTACTTTTGAAAATACCACCTTTTGGTTTATTCTCGAGCTTGGATTTCGTTTTACATTGTTAGTTAAGTTTTTGTATAATGACGAGTTTAAAATTAATTAACTATTTTAATAATGATTTTTAAATTTGATTAATCATTTTAATTATTAAGAGGTTAATTAATTAACTTAATAACGATGAGTTTAAATTTAATTAATTACTTTGTTAATGATATTTAAAATTAATTAATCATTTTATCTAATGATGTTTTAAGTTAATTAATTATTTAATAATGATGGATTAAAATTGATTGGTCATTTTGAATTAATGGTGCTTAAAATTTATTAACTCATTTCAATTAATAACTTTTAAAGTTAATTAATTATTTAAAATTTAATTAATCTTTTCTTTAATGATGTTTTAAATTAATTAATCATTTTAAATTAATGATATTTTATTTTTATTAAATAATTAATTAATAATATTTAAAAAATTATTAACTAATTTAATTAATGACATTTGAATTTAATAAATTAATTTAATGAATGATGTTTTTAAAAGTGATTTACATTTTAATTAAAGGTATTTGAAGTTAATTAGTAAAATTAATTAATGAAGTTTATAGATAATTAATCATTCTTATGGATGATAGTTAAAGCTAATCAATCAATTTAATAAGGATATTTTAAGTTATTAAATCTTTTTAATTATGGTGCTTTAAAGTTAATAAAATATTTTAACAAATTGTGTAAAGTTAATACCTGTAATATGAAAGCCAAGTAGAATTCGGTTTTAAAACTAAATTGAGTTGTAAACAAGAGATCTCTAGTCCATACCATTAAGTTAGCCTAATAATTGCGAATGCTTTATAAATGATATCTGTTTAGTATAATATATCATCATTCTGTTATATTTAGCTTAAGTTGATTTTTTGGACATCCATTCAGCAGAATAAATCCATGTTCTTTTATTACATTGATTTGGACATTTAATTGTATGCCACTTGTAACGACCTGGTATTTCGAACCATTCAAATCGACAATCATCCACCCATGTCAGACTAGAATTTTCTCAAAATAACATGTTGTTAATTTATATTTGACAAAACTAACCATATATAGTAAATAAATCAATCACAAAATCATAGACACGGAGTAATATAACAATAAGTAGCAGAATAAATAAATAGTAGTTCATGAAGCTACTACATACATCATAGTTTAAACCAATACAATAGAAATCTCAAGAAATTCGAATTAAATCCATTTTTCAAAATAAAAGTGTAGCAAAGCTACTAAGTGGTCTCCCCACTTTGAGACTCGAAAACGAACGTCGATGATGCTGCAGTCATCATCGACATTATTTTCCAGCGACAATAAAAGGAGAGTACTGACTTACTTCTTTTAAAATTCTTTGGAAACAAATTTCATTCGAAAATAATTTCAAATAATATAAATTTTTCAAAACTTTGAAAACCAAATTTTAAAAAGCACTGGAAATTAAATTCTCAAATCATAAATTTTAAATTTATTTCATTTGCAAAACAGATTTATAAACCATGTTTTAAAAGTTCAACAGCTTATAACATACAATAATAGTTAATGGTTTAGGAACGTTGACAAAACAATAAATGAAATCTGCTATTATCATTTGTAACAACAATTTTATTTAACAATCCAATTTCAAAAAATTATACTTACATACATAAAATTAGTTTATTTACCAATTATGAAAATAATATTATGTCACTTTGCTCTTTTCAAGTGTCTTTGAATTCCTATCGATAGCGTTGGCCAGATGAATCGATCGAAACCCAAAATTCAAACTCAACAAATCAAATAACACAATATAAAATATTTTTATATAAATCACAAATATGCTCTCTCACAGGATGATTCAAGAATGAATTAGAACAAGGATAAAAATTCAAATTCAGAGGGACCCTAAACAAAGAGGGTTCTAACTAAAAAGATAGGCTCAAATGGAAGATAAGATAATTAAATTACAAAAGTGGAAAGATGGATAGATTTATTTTAATCGTGGGGATCTTAACCGGTCAACCGAGACTTGGAAAAGACGAGAATATCATTAATGAAAACCAGGACGAACTCGTTAAGAACATCGCGGTAAATGCGATTCATGAGCTCGACGAAGAAGGCAGGAGCATTGGTTAATCTGAAGAGCATGACTAATCATTCATCTAGGAGGAAGGATAACAGGTCAAGGTCCAAGAATAAGATCGATGTGGAATTCAATTTCCTACTTAGGAAAAAGAAGCGACTTCACTAAAGACAGCAGGATAATCTCTGACTATCGGGATGGAGTCGTGATCGCTAGGCTAAGCATCAAGTGAAAAGATAGAACTGCCTGCAAAATCCTGAGACAATCGACATTCGATCCCAAAAGAATTACCCTAGTTGTCTACTAGAGAAATGGTTTGGGCTTTTCATGAAATAATAGCATCGAAACCGAGGAAATAGAAATCTCCGGTAAATCAAAGCCTGTTGTAAAGGAGTTTCCCCCTTTGCAAATCAAACTAAGGTTGGTGGGACCACCGACGAAATTAGTCACACCTAAAGACGAGGTTGATGCTTGAGGTTGAAGCTATGGGATGCTTCAGTATCAAGAAGAACTCGAACAGGAAAGGACACAAATGGATTTTAGAATAAAGGAAAGTTTTAAAATTTAAAAGAAATCCTAATCTAGGTGGATCCTAATAAAGAATTTCAAGCTCGAACGAATATGATTCTATAATTGATTCTACTCACTCCACGGTGTTACTACCCTATCTCTAATGAGTTTTCACTCTATATGCTGAATTTTTGCCTAAATCATAGCTCTAATACCAATTGTAACGAACTGGCATTTCGAATCATTCAAATCGATAATCATCCACCCATATCAGACTTGAATTTGCTCAAAATAACATATTGTTAATTTATATTTGGCAAAACTCAGCCTATATAGTAAATAAATCAATCGTAGAATCACAAACACAAAGTAATATAACAATAAGCAGCGGAATTAAATAAATAGTAGGTCATGAAGCTACTATAAACATCAGAGTTAAAAAAATACAATAGAAATCTCAAATACAAAGTAGTCACTAATACAAAAGCAACTGACAAATCTGAACATAACAACTGGAAACAATTGAAATAACCGGAAAGCTGAATAGATAAGAGATAGATCTTCAAGTAAAGCTCCAAACTCCAAAGGTGAGTCTCAAATGCTGTGACACTTAGTCTGAACCGAGCATAAAGCAAAACACAAAACACTCGAGTCAGGATTAACATTTTTATGCAAGTAAATGAACTCAAGTGATATGCCCAAGTGAAATACAAATAACTTAAAGGATGTTTGGGATTCCCATTCTTTAAGGATCCGTTAAACTATCTACAAATAAAGTACAATACGCTACATTGATAATGTCTACGGTAAAATAAAATATTAAAATAGCATTAAGGCGTTACCCATATCCCCCTTAACACACTTTTATATAAATGTCGTAGTCTATACAGTATTGTAAACTCCACCAAACTGGTGGGCTATCAGGGTGCACTCGATAGGTATAACGCAAACCAAACTCGTAGAAGATGCGATAGGGCATGTGACAAGGCACGCGAGGCAATTCCCATGGTAGGATATTACCGTTTTACGGATCCGGAGCTACTACCGCCTACCTTGAGACACACTCTTATAATCAAACATGCACTTAATCACATCACAACATAATAGAATGGTATCGAAGAAGCATGCTCGATGGAGGTGTGACCTCACTTGGCCCAGCGTGGCTCCTGTTTTAGTCACATCAAGCTGACTCGTGGGAGTCAGGGCTGCGTTAATACCTCATATAGAATTGTTGCTAAACCAACATACTTCATTCTGGAATCTCCACCATGTGCACGGTTATTAAGTGGTTTTCGGTATTTGCAGAGAGTATGACAATATCCGATCCCGGTCTCTTTAACGACCAAACGCTTATTTCACACCGTGGTAATTTTCATAAACACTTCATACTTCATATCAAAATATCATACACATTTCAAAATCATATAACTTTCGAAATCGTATTCATATTCAAAATCATTATCCATTTTAAATAATATTCACTTTAGAAATCATATCACTTTCGGAATCATATTCACTTTCGAAATCATTATTCATTTTAAATTATACTTCATTTCTAAACCATAACCATAAAATAAGTTAAACCATCATATCAAAGTATTAGAATTTAAATCCATTAAATTTAAATCATAATAGTTCCAAACTTAAATAGTTTAAATATTGAAAATAGTTTATATATTGAAATAGTTATAAATTAAAAATAGTTTATATTTAAAATAGGTTATAGATTAAAATAGTTTATATATTAAAAATAGTTTATATCAAAAATAGTTTCAAATTAGAATTATTTCTTCCAATTTCACAAATTAGTTCAAATCAACTTTAGTTCCAAAATTCAATTAAATAAACCTCGGGTCTACAATTTCAATTAAAAGGTTAAGTGTTCAATTCAAATTCTCATAAAACCATTTAAATTTTATATCGATTTCAAATCCAAGTTTGAACTACAAGTTTAAACCACTTCCAATAAATAGGTTTCAAAGTTTAAATATTAAAACATTTACAATAACTCAATTTGATAAATTTCATTTATATTTCAAAATTCAACTTTAAATTTTATTTAAATTTGAAAATTCTCACTTAATAACTTTTAACAACATTTAAATAAAATCTCAAATTACAAATTTAAATCAATATTAAATATTCAATTTCCATTTTATTTAAAATTTGAAAATATCCATTCAAACACCTTTAATCAAAAATCAAGCTATCAAGTTAATTATAGAAACATATCTTTAAATCTCAAAATCAATAACTTCCAAATCAATCTTTATTTAAATTCAATTATTAACCAATTTAAATTTTAAGTCGACTTAATTTATCATTCCAACCACTATTTATTAAAGTTATTACAAAATCTATTTAAAAATATTAATATAAATTTTAAATAAATATTTTAAACATATTATAAATATTATTTAAGTTAAATACTTATTAAATTTTATTACATTAATTATTATTTAATTAAATCTTATTATTATTAAATCTATTTTTAATCTTATTTTGTATATTTTAAAAATAATAAAGTTATAAGTAAAATTTTATAATTTACATTTTCAACTTAACTTATAACTTTAAAACTTCCAAAACATATAATTTTAAAAATCTAAATTTTACACATATATTAAAATTAAAAAATCTTTATATTATGTTTTAACAAATCAATATGTAATAAAACCTATATATTTCTTTTCAAAAATTTGGAAATCATTTTTCAAAAATAGATCAACAGTGTCCATATATAATTTTCTATCCTATGCTCAAGTGATACGAATATTTATCATTTAATTCCGCAATAATTTAATATTTACGGGCATATATCATCTCAACCCGCAATACCAAAATTTCAAAAATCAATAAATCACTTGGGTTTATCATTTCAACCCATAACGACTTTTTCTAATCTATTATATCGTTCAACTATGTATCATTTCAACCCATAGGGAATTCCTAAGTATCATGGAACTTGTAGAATGAGAATAATCAAATAATAACATAAAATGACATAACATATATCAACGGCAAATATGATCATAAATAACAATTTGAAATATACATATGCTAATACGTTATTGGTGTTAATATTGTCAATTAACATAGGTGAACAAATGAAAATAATAACATATCATATTTAACAAATTAATCACTAATCAATTCAGACTTAACAACATATTTGAATTGTCATTTCATGTGAAATCAATTTACTAAACATAAGAATGTTAATCGTGAGCGATAGCTCACCTTTCGAGGCTATGGAAACAATGACGGCGAAGAAGGTGACACAGATACGCACATGGATACGCAGCCAATCACCAAATAGACACGAACAAGCAACGAGACAGTGAAGAACGACAAACTACTGTTGTACGAATCCTGACAGCGACAAAGAAAAGCAGATAATTGCTAAAATTAATGAAAACAATAAAGGCTAACTTGAGATTGATGGAAACAATATACATATATATGTAATATATATACCTCAATTTTTTTATAGAGGAGGTGGCCAGGGAGTGTAACAAAACACTTGCAGAGGTCATTGCATAGTGAAATGCAATCAACACAAACACTAGAGCAGAGGGAGATGGGTTGCCAAGCAAGTAGGAGGAATTTACATTTTCGAATGCATGCAAATTTATGTATATATACATAATATACACACACACTCCAATTTTTTTCAAAGAAGGAGAAGGAAGGCCATAGGCATGGGGCAGTGTTGTGCTATGGCGGAGCAAGGGTAGAGCATTGCGTGGGTTGATGGCAGCGAAGGGGATGCAAGCTACGGCTTAGGTGGGTGGTATTCGGCATGGCTGAATTGGCAGTAGTCGAGCCGTGAGTCGGAGTTTGGTTAAAGATGGAGGGCTGTGAAGGCCGACGTGTTGTCAGGTAGGTGGTTTGAGCATGAGGCCTCAGCTGTGGAGCTGCTACTTGGGTGGAGAGGGGTGAGTCGGCTGTCATGTGAAGGTTGGAAGGCTGCGGAGAGACATGGTTGGGTTCGGATCGCTTTGGGGTTGTGCTAGGTGGCAAGTAGGGAAAATGGAGAGTTTTGGCGACTATGGATGAGCTGCTCGGGTCTAGTCACCAGAAGGAGGTAGGGTGTTGGTCGGCTGCTCGGTTATGGGCAAACGAAGGGGAGGTCACTGTCAAGGTGGGGCAAGGAGTTGGGTCGCGATGCTTTGTAGTGGGTTGAGATGGAAAGAGGTGCTGCGTAGGGAATTGGCTGTCGGTGAGGCAAATGGAGGGTACTAGAGCTTTGTTTGGGCTATCAGTGAGGGGATTGGAGAAGCGAGGCCTGGTGGGAAAGGAGGTACAGGCTACTATGTTGATGTAGGGGAGAGTGGGTGGCGATCGTTTGGTTTTGGATGGCGGAGAGGTTGGTCGAGAGAGAGAGAGAGAGGGAATTGGAAGGAAGAACGAACAGTAGGCATGAAGAAGAAGAGACGCATGGTATCACAGCTAAAAATATATATACAAGATTCCAGGTGAATATTTTAGTTTTATATTATTATATTTTTTTCAAAGTAAGAATAGAAAAGAAAGGATACAAAATGAAATGAACCAGTGCTTGGAAAAAACAATGAACATAATGAAAAGGTAGGAATAACAATAGTCATTACTTAAATTTTCTAAAATATCAAAAACAAATTGCTATTAGATTTCAACCGGAGGATAGATCAAAAGCACAAGAAAACAAAAAGGCTCAAATATGGAACAGATACAGCTAATCGTTTTGTCGATTCCGACGCGTACCAGACATCGAAATGCATAAATGAATATACCGTGGAGATCAGCAAGACAAACGAATGGAATGATACATTAATATGAGCGACATGACCAACCTATCAAAACTCGATTTTTGCTGCCAAATATGCTGCTAAAATATCGAAAATAAGATAAATGGAGCTAGAGCATTCCAAATTTGGCGAAACGAAATACGACTCTTACTTGAAAAATGATTTACATTTTTATTGTATAAAATTATTTAGATTTTGAAACATTTTATTTTTATCAAATTCACTGATTTTCAATTGAAATTGAAAATTACACAACAAAACTAACTTTCATATTTTCTGATGAAAATCTGACACTTGCTATGTTTAAATAGACGTATCCCAAATATCAAATTTTCATTGCTAAAGTTTTATTGTTTAATTTCAAGAAAATTTTAGTTAATTACGTAATTAAAAATTGTTAAAATTCTTGGGTTATTATACCACAAATTCATATTGGATAAGAAATGTTCTCTTTATGTATATAGTTGTTATTTGCCTTTGTATTATGCCCACCATTGTGATATGTGCTTGTTTTACAAGTGTTGATCTATATGTTGTAAAGTTGTTATTTACTCTAGCACTTTTGCCCATGCTTATGTTATTTGATATTTGAATGGACATGTTATCCCCTTTGAAGTATTTTGTTAAATCTTGTGCATGGGTTTTACAAAGATAATTTTTATTTAGCTTGTCTATGTTCATTTAATATTGTTTCAATTGTTGTTCTGATTTGTTTCCATTTCTTCATCTATGAATGTTAATCTTGCAAGGTAAAAACCCATTCCGCGTTAGCGGCGTGGTCTCACCGAATTATTACATGTTCACCTCATTACTTGAGTTTCTCACGTTGGTATTACCAGAATGATCCAAGTGTTATTTTATTTTAATGCTTGGATTAGACTGAGCATATTTTTCAGATTAGTTTCAGATGCTTTGGAGTTCATATGAGCTGGATGCTCAAGATGTAACTATGTATTTCTTTATTTTTCCACTGTATAGATTATTGAATCTATCAGCATTTGTAAGAACATGTTGTTTTAACTATCCAGGCTAATAATATGAAGTGTGTTCTATGATTGTTTATAATAAAGTTCTTTCTTTTGTAAAGACTTGATGTATATATTATATGTTACTCGTCACCTTTTCTGAGATTCTATTCTATCTTTTTCTTCCTTCGTCCTAAACGACATGTCTTTCAAACACTAAATGAGACGCTCGAATACCGACGATGTATTAAGTGTCGTCTTTAGATATAAGAAAGGCAGATAGTTACAGAAATACCACTCATAGTCTAGTAAAAGAAATACTAAGTACCAATAATTTAGATAGTTACATGAAGAGTAAATAAAGGATAATCAACTCATGTGATGAGCTGGCCTCTCCGTATACTAAAATCATGCCAAATCACCCGCTGCCTTGTCCTCCATGGTAGGGAATGAAAGAAAAAAGGGTAGGTCAGACAAAATTCGGATGAATGAGTACTTGTTTAATATGTGATGATCATGTGTAGTTAACTTTAATGTTACCATATGTGACCTTGGGTGTTCTACAATTGTTTTTTGCATTCCTAGGGTCCTTTACTTAAGGATTTTTACGTAACACCCACTTACACTAACAACTTGTGCAGACTCCTACAAGGATCGAACTAAGGATCAAACCTCGCTAACTAACGATCGGCCACCACTCCTAGAGCTACCGTTATGGAAACACCGCTACTAGAGCTACTCAATATAGGAACACTGTTACTACAGCTACTCAATAAAGGAACGTCCTACAACTTACCATATGGGAGTACACCTTACATTACGCCTACACGTAAGTATCTCACATAGGTTTCCCTACAATTACCATATAGGAATAAATTTCCCAAACTATGACTACATGTAACCTAACTACGCATCGAGGGGGAGCCCGCAATGTTAACTCGCCAGTGTGTCTCATAGTCTGCATCCGTGTCCACCTCTTGATCGTAGCATACACCTCTTATTGAACGTGCCAAGATCCATCAACAACACAGTATCACGTCGTGTCAAAATCATGATTACTAAGGAGTCCTGTTGTGCCAGGCCCACAAACTTTATCATGCATTAGTCCTCGTGATTAGCAAGTAGTACCATTGTGCCAGGCCCACACACTTCATCATGCATTAGTCGGTGTTGTGCGTCTATCATAGAACCTCATTTGAGTGCTATTTCTGGCAAAATCGCCCCTAATCGAATAATCAACCCCACATAAGTAAATAACATTTACCCAACCCCGCAATATCTTAGCGTCAACTCATAGGGTACTAGCTTCCCTAATCCACACATATGCATGCAATACGGTTATACATACTATTATTATTTTTATTTCTAACCCGAGCCTTAGGCTGAGGTTTAGATTACGCGTTTTAGCCATTAACCAGTTGATCGCTACACCCTATCGATCGACGGCTTACAGTTGACTGCTCGGGGTGAATGGTTGATCGGTCATGGTGTAAATTTCAAGGTTTTTGATTTTTAATCATTCGGTTTTAATTGTTTGTTAATCTGATAGATTCTGGACATACAGTGTAAACCCTTGGCATCGACATACACCAACCAATCTTTACAGTTTTACCCTACTTTTTATTGATATCAAATTCATAGATTTATACTAGCTTAATTATACTTGTTTAATTCAAAGTTAAGCAATTTTTCAAGGTTTTTATTTAAAAACAAAAAAGAGTTTAAATTGGTTAAAGTATATTAGCAATTCATACTAATTTCAATTTCTAGCTCAAATTCAAATTTAAACAATTAGGATTTATAGTTTGATTACTAACACCTAGATCAGATAGAATAGGTAAAAATTAACTGTAAATAATCAACTAATAAACTGGTTTGCACTCACCTCAAATCCAAGCTCTAGCTCTATGCTCCATCGGAGTATCGCAGCTCGTTAGTTTGCCCCTTCCTTGATCTGATTACTAGTATTCTCTTTGTTTTGTTTTTAATTTTTTTTTTGAAAGAAACTTTATAAGTGGAGAGAAGGAATTTTAGTAGAGTTTCGGTATTCTATTAATTGCTAAGGGAATTAAGGTTAGGTTAGGTGTTTATTTATAAGGGTTAGAGATTGATATGAAGCGTTAGATTGACCCTAGAGAATCTTTGCTCTCATCATAGACGCACATTAGAAACTTGGCATGGAAGAAAAATAGTTAGTTCAATCGTCTTCGTTTGGTTGTTGCTCTAAGTCATCAAAAGTATTCGTCGATGGTCTACCGCTAGGGAAAACCAGTCGACCGCTTCATGTCTCAGCACACCCTAGGTTGTCAACCGATGACAATGTTTTATCAGGAAACTTTTTTATAATTTATTATATTTTCAAATATTCAAACGTTCGTAACTTCTCCGTATCAACTCCGATTTCAAAGTGTTATGTATGAAAATTGTCCAGGAAATTGCTATGAAACCATTGGTGCCTTAGCAAAATTCGAACATTTGTGAAAATTTTATATTAGCCATTGATTTACTCAAATTTAATTTTCCTATTAAATTTTCCGCTAAATTTTCGATATGTTACATTCTCCCCACTTAAGAG
This sequence comes from Allium cepa, assembly GCA_030765085.1. Lineage (NCBI taxonomy): Eukaryota > Viridiplantae > Streptophyta > Magnoliopsida > Asparagales > Amaryllidaceae > Allium > Allium cepa. The sequence continues at coordinate 187,944,520 of CM060944.1, forward strand.
AATTTCATCCCCAAAATATTAAAGGATGGAAAAATGTAATTCATACACGCAACAATCAATAGCTACAACCATCTATTCAGCCATCATCCACGGTCGATCAATGTCCGTAATAAATTTATAATGTGACATGCATATAAAAGCGTGAAATGCACATGAATCTATACTGTTGCAAAGAGTGGGAGGTGCCCTGATCTAATCAACCTCCTGTCATGCAAGTGCATATGTCATGAATTCAAAATGTATACAACATCCTTAGTATGTATTCTTGCAATTCTACAAGTATACGCAAGCATCCAACCCATAGGCCACATCCATATGCATAATGCTTAATGAGATAAACAAATAAACAAGAGATGATATGAATGTGTGTGTATTATCTAGAGGATATAATGTCCTGAATTTGCAAAAGAAACAATCCAAATAATGCATCCACCAGCATCTATCATCCATAACAAGTCATAATGGCATATTTGCAACCGTTCCTACCATCAAATGGTCTCTACATACAGAGTATAACACGTTAAGTCCTAACACATAAGTAGTCTATACCTGTTTAATTTAAATTGGAAACGTAGCTGAAAAGAGTTTTAGGTGGGTAGCTCGGATCTTCTCCTCAAGCTCTAATGTAGTCTCCACTGGATCGTCTCCCCACTGGACCTTAACAAGTTTGATTTCCTTATTGCAGAGTCGCTTTATACCATGCTCAAGAATGCAAGTGGGTGCACAACGAACAAGTGACTTCCTCCACCACCTCTAGCTGACTCGGCTCAACTACGGTAGTTGAATCATGCAAGCGCTTTTGCAAGTGTGATATATGGAAAATATCATGTCTCGGTGTTAGCTTCCCTGAACCACTAAACCTCATGACGTGCCTGAGCGGAGAGACCTTCACAAACACCATGTTTCCTACTGCAAACTCTAAATCTATTCATCTCCTATCAGCATAAGATTTCTGCTTATCATGTGCAGTGTTCATTCTACTACAAATCTAGTCGACTTTCTTCGATGTCTCCCTCACCATGTCCGACATAAGAATAATCATATCCATAGTGTCCCACCAACACGACAGTGATCTACAAGGTCTAGCATATAGCACCTCAAATGGTATCATCTCAATGCTTGCCTGATAGCTGTTATTATAGGTAAACACTACCAATGGCAAATAATCCTACCAAGAGCCTCTAAAATAAAAGATACACATTCGAAGAAAGCCCTCCAAAATCCGATTTAATCTCTCTATCTATCCGTCCATCTATAGATGATAAGTGATACTCCAACTCAATTTTGTGCCCAAATCCTCCTATAGACTCCTCCAAAACTCGCTGGTGAAAAGCGGATCTCGGTCGCTAACGACGTCAGTAGGAACTCCATGTAACCTAACGACCTCCCCCACCTATAGAGTCACCAAAGATGTCACCGTTCTCTTACTCCTAATCGGTATAAAATAAGTGCATTTGGTCTGCCGATCGACTATCACCCAAATACTCTCATTCCCTTTCCTACTCCTTGGTAAATCATTGACAAAATCAATAGAAATACTCTCCCACTTCCACTGAGGATATTTAATGGCTTTAACAAACCTCCTGGCTTCTTCTTCTCCTTCTTTACTCTCTGAAAACTCATATATCAAACTACATACTCCGCTAGATACCTCTTCATTCCTAGCCAATAGAAGACTCCCTTCATGTCACGGTATATTTTTTCCCCCTAGGATGAATGGTTATCCTCGAATGATGAGATTCGGTTAGTACCATGTCTATCCAATCTACAATAAGAGGAACAAAAAATCTATCATCTCTCTGTAACCACCCTTTCGAGTCAATAGCATAACGCCTCAAATGACTCGACTTTTATCCTCCACTAAGCTTCTCAAAGATATCTACTAACTACTTATGTTGCTTCTGATTTAACCTAATACGATCCATAAGTGTAAGCTGCACATCCAAAGCTGCTAAAAATCGCAGAGTAACGTCTGACGATGGTCCAAAATCAAATATAGAAATGAACTCCAAATGCCTCCACTCCAAGAACAAAGGACTCAATACTGCATGCTGTCTACTGAAGGCATCAACCAATACATTACCCTCACCCAGAGCATATGAGATACTGAAATTATATGATGCCAAAAACTTCATCCACCTCTACTGCCTTAAATTCAAGTAATTTTAGGAGAACAATTAATTTAGAGACTTATGATCCATATACGGCTCAAACTGCTCTCCTAATAGATAATGCCCCCATGATCTAAGCAAAAAACATTGGCTGCTAATTCAAGATTATGGGTAGGGTAGTTTCCCACGTGTACTTTCAACCGTCGACTAGCGTAGCTCACCGCCCTTTCTTCTTCCATTAAGACCGCACCCAACACTATACCACATGCATCGATATATACCGTGAATGTCTTCGCACCGTCAGGAAATACCCTAATAGGTACACCAGTCAATGATTCCTTTAACTTAATAAAAGCATCCATACACTTCGCGTCCCACGAGAAAACTAGATTCTTCTTGGGAAGGCGAGTCAGAGGGGCGAAGTTCTTCGTAAAGTCCTTAATGAACTTCCGATGGTAGCCCACTAAACCAACGAACTCCTCACTGCCATGGCATTCTCCAACACATTCCAATCCTGAATTGTTGAACTTTACCGGGATCAACTGCTAGCCTACTTTTTTAGAAAACGTGTCCTAAAAAGCATACCTCCTCTCGCCAAAAGTGGCACTTCAAAAACTTTGCCTTCAGCTTATACTCACGAAGAGTATTAAGCACTTCTCCTAAATGCAACATGTGCTCCTCCTCACTCTTTGAATATACTAAAATATCATCCACAATTATCATGATGAACTTGTTAAGCAACCCTCTGAAAACTGCGCTCATCAGATCAACATAGTAATCGGGTGCATTGGTCAGTCCGAAATGCATGACTAACCACTCTAAAGTTCGTCGGGTGTACGAAAAGAAGTCTTATAAATACTATCCTCGGCTACAAGTAACTAGTGCAATCTTGTAGTCAAATCAAGGTATGAGAACACCCTTTCCCCAATCAACTAATCAAAGAGTTCGTCTATATAGGGTAGTGGATACCGATTCTTCTTTGTCAGTTTATTGAGATCCCTATAGTCAATGAAAATCTCATAGAACCATCCTCCTTAGTGGCAAACACAACTGGTGCTCCCCACTCTGAAATGCTCCTCATAATGAAGCCCTTCTCAAACAACTCATTTGCTTGCTTGTTCAATTTCCATCTCTCCTTTGGAGCCATATGCCTCAAGGATAAAGCAATAGGTCTACTGTTCACCATAAGATAGATTCGAAACTCGGTCTCTCTCGGGGGTGGAAGACCCGTAACCTCAAAAAAGGCATCTGGATAATCTCTAACTATAGGCACTGAATTTAGCTCCTTATGTGATTGATCCAATTGTATAAGTAACTCAACATAATTGATCCTCGGGGATCATAATAAACCTCCAAGTTACCTCCACTACACATACTCAACCTAACAACCTTCCTATCATAATCTAGTATAGCCTCATAAATCATCATCCAATATATGCCCAATATCAACCCAAACCCAAAAAATCCTAAGACAAAAGCATCGCAATCAAACTCGACCTCTAATATGAATAATTTCAAACCCTTACATATCATAGAAAAATAGGCCGATTTCCTATGGGGTTTGACACAACTAAAGGGTCCATAAATATGCTATTATCTAGGGTTAACTCATCTATAAGTCTACTAGATATGAAAGAGTGTGTTGCCCCAATGTCAAATAAACTGCGAATGGATAAACCAGATAACTTCAACGCACCTTTAATCATGACCTTCTTTCCCTTACCATCAACTGGTGGTGCACTTGAGCGTAGTACTACATCTGATGCATGTGTTGTAACTACCAAGGTAGAGGTTTGCTAAGGTGATGGACACTTCCGCTTCATATGCCCAAACTAATTGCAATTATAACATTTGACCTTTGAACCTTCTGTCTGCACTCCTTCGTAAAATGTCCATTCTTGCCATACTTCCTAAAATACATATCCTTCTTCTTGATCTTTCCCTTGGGTCCAAATCTTCCCTTGCTCTGCTACTTTGCTTTCCCTCCAGTCTTCTTAAGTTCCTCCTTTGCCTTTTTGTTGGAGACGGTATTTAACAAGGCCATCTCCACTAAACCCTCATATGTAGCATCCATGGGAATATGACTTAGAGAAAAACCTTGAAGAGGTTAGTTCAGCCCTTTAGCCAACTTCAAAGCCTTTTTATATAGGGTTTCAATCAGTCCCATTCCAAATCTAGCCATTTCAATGAATTGATTGACATACTCCTTCACCGACATGTCTCCTTTCTTCAAATGAATACACTACTCTAACTGTATTCCTTCTTCAGCCTTCGAATGGAACTTCATCCCAAAGCATCTCTAAAATTCCCACTAGTGATCCCTCTTCCCTTAGTCTCTCTGCCTCGACAACTCCCACCAACAAAAAGCTTCACCCTATAACTGCCAAGCAGCTAACTATCTCCTCACCACTTCAGCAAGACCCATCAACCTAAAGACTCTTTTATAAGTATGAATCCATTTCCTCGAATCAACATATGACTCTGTTCACATACATCTTTCCTCTAAGGCTAGTGAAATCCTTACATAACTTAGCAAAACCTGTAGTAGGGGGTAGGCAAGAATTGCACTTGTTGCTCTCACTATGGGTCCTATAGTGGAATTAAGCTCGGCTTATCCTCTCGTCTCAAGATACTGGTGGAACGAAATCAAAATGTTCATGCCCGGAATCATGGATGCGTCGCCAAAGCCTAAATCTGCGGGATTGCTCATCTCCTATATGTGGTTTTTTAAGAATTTATTACCAACTTTCCATAGATTGTATAAGCATGAATAATAGATAACATAGGCAGGAATAAGAGAGAGATTATGATATATAAAAAATTTGAAAACCTTTATTTATATAAACATACACACTTTAGAAACCCACTTTGAAAACTTTTTGGAAAATATTTTGAAAATTTTTCGAAAATGCATTTTCATTTTAAAAACGTTTCAAGTCTAGGACGACTTTCGGACCAGCCTCCGGCCAAGATGTATGAGCCATTATGTTTTTGTAACATTACAGAGAATAAAAGTAAACATATATGATCTAAGATCTACTACACTTTCAGAACTCATAGCGGAATAGAACAAAATATAAATATAGAAAATATCCATGTTAGATAATATCTCATAACACATTCTTAGAATAACAATACGTAGTCAAATATAGAGTACATAGAGATACCACTCATAGTATGATAAAAGAAACAATAAGTACTGATAAGATTGACAATTACATAGAGAGTAAATAAAGGATAAGTAACTCTTATGATGAGCTCTCCTCTCCATGTACTAAAATCAGGCCAAATCACATGCTACCATGTCCTCTTATGGGAGAAAGAAAGGAAAAAAAAGGTGGGACTGATAAAAGTCTAATGAATGAGTACATGTTTCATATATCGAGATCATGTGAAGTTAACTTTAATTCTATCCTATGTGACCTAGGGCGTTCTACAAGTACCCATGCATTCCTAGGGTCCTTTACTTAAAGATTTTTTTTTCAACACCCACCCACACTAACAACTTGTGCAGGCTCCTATAAGGATTAAACTATAGATTAAACATCAATGACTAATGATCCGCCACTTCTCCTAGAACTACTCTTATGGAACACCGCTGCTAGAGCTACTCAATATTGGAACACTGCTACAGAAGCTACTAAATTTAGGAACATCCTATAACCTACCCATATATTACTACATCTCACATTACATCTGTGCATAAATTTCTCACAAAAGATACCCTACAATTACTACATGGGAGTAAATTTCCCACAACTATACGTAACCTAACTACGCGTCGAGGGGGATCCCACAACGGCGACTCGCTGGTGTTTCTCGTCGTGTGCATCCGTTTCCACCTCTCGATCGAAGTATACGCCACTTATTGCATGTTCTATGATCCATCAACAACACTGTATCATGTCGTGTTAGAATCGTGAATACCAAAGAGTCTCGTTGTGTCGGGCCCACACACTTTATCAGGCATCAGTCAGTGTTGCACGTCCATCGTAGAACCTCCTATGAGGGCCATTTGCAATAGAATCACCCCTAGTTGAATAATCGACCCCACATTGGGTAAAGAACATTTACCCATTTGTTTGTACCAAAATTGGGCACAACACTCTTCGTAAGTATTTGAAGAGATAAAATGAAGAATAGAAATGTAAAAAGAGGATTATCTAATAGACACTTCAAAGACAAATATGAAAACACGTATAAACACAGCGATTTAGAGTGGTTCAGCGTATGGCCTACATCCACTTTGAAATTGATGATTTTATTGATACCCACTTGATGATTACAACTAATTACAACGGATTATGTTGAGACTTGGTTTTGATTCATGACATAAAGCTATCACTACGACATACCGATTTGATGACTGCTATGATAAAAAGAGAATATATACTAAAAGGAGATAAGACTTCAAAACCAGTGCATCAATTATATTATTTTGTTTTTGAGTCTTAGGTCAATTTTATTAAAATCTCTCCTCGTTTACGTATATATTAGCTTATATTTTTAATAGTCTTATTTCTAAATAATTTATACATATATAAGCATGTATAATTGTTTAAAGTTATATATATTATATTATAAAAGTGTTTATAGTTATATATATATTATTAAACCTTTGTAAACTGCACAAATTGCACAGATATTGCCAGGCCAATCGAATGACACAGAGGCTCAGTCGACTGACCCAAAAATTTCTGTGCAACATGCATAGATGCACATATATACAAATATATATTTAAAAATTCATTTGAATATTCATTCGACTGACCCAAAGGTTCAGTTGGCTGAATTTCTACAATGGCTATATTTTGAAAAGACACGACTATTTGTGAAGGGTTACGAACCTCTACGAAAAGATTTGGATGCAACACTTCAATCGAAACTCTTAACCAACAGTCGCTGCTTTTTAACTTTTATAAATACATACTCTAACTTGATTCCAAATCACCGAATTTTCTTATCTCTCTAAACTAACTCTCTTGAATCCATTTTCTATTATAATTTCAATTATTCTACATTAAAGCAATATTATACCTTTCTATTCTTCATAAACTTCAAATATATATATTTATAATCGAGGAGAAGATTATAGGAAGGGTGTACTATAACTGACAAATCTGTGTTATTAGAGCACACAAAAACAAAACAATATTTTGTATTTGTTGAAGTCCTGTTCTGCTGCTCAGGCGTGAGAAGTCCTCTTCGGCTGCTGAGGCGAAATCCAGTTCTACAGCTCAGGTTCCTGTTCGGCTGCTCAGGAGTTGTATAGACCTGTTCCTCCGGGTTAAGTGAGGGTTGTTGTTTTAGTGAAATTCCAGAAGGAGTCCAAGACTGGACGTAGGACGGTGCTCCGAACTAGTATAAAAAAGTAACGACCTGACATTTTCAACCATTCGCATCCACACATACCGGACTTGAATTGCTCAAAATATCAGATTGTTAATTTAAATTTGGCAAAAACTCAGCATATACAGTAAATAAATCAATCATAAAATCATAGACACAGAGTAATATAATAATAACGCAGCGGAATAGATAAATAGTAGTTTGAAGCTACTATATAAACATCAGAGTTAGAAATAAATATAGCAGAATATCTCAAATACAGTGAAGTCTCGAATATAACCAGATGACATCTCTGAACAAATCAACTGGAAAGCTGAAAGCTGAATCAATAGTTGGATCTCCAAGCGAAGCTCCAAACTCCAAAGGTGAGTCTCAAATGCTGAACTTCTCAGTCTGACCCGAGCGTAAAGGAAAACACAAAACACTCGAGTCAGGATTAACATTCTTATATTAATAAATCCAACTCAAGTGAAATATCAACTGAAATACAAGTAACTTAGGGAATGTTTAGGATAACCATCCTCTAAGGATCTCTGGGACTAAACGTCATTATAACACCGTGGTCCTTTCAAATTAATTTATACTTCAACCGAAATATCATTTCCATTAAATATACATATATATTTCCTCAATTTCACAAATTGATTCCAATCAATTCGAGTTCCAGATTCAAATTTAACTAAATCTAGATTTATCCATTTTTTATTCAATTTAATTTCTAAATGACAAATTCAAATTATATTGATTTCAAATACAGATCTGAATCGCAAATAAACATTTAAATTCCAATATTTTTTAAAGCTTTAATATTCCACATTTTTAAAGTTCAACTTAACAGTTTCATATAGATCTTGATTTAACCTCATCATTATTTAGTCCTGAATATCCACTTAATAGATTCAGCATTATTTAAATAGCCTTAAATTACATTTAAACTAGATATTCCCTTCGATTTATTTAACTTAAAATATCCATTTAATCACTTTAAATCAAAAATCAAGTTAAAAAATCAAATCTTAAATATCAAATTCAATAGTTCAGATCGATTTAATTTAGTAGCATTCTTAACTAGTTACAATTTCAATTAACTCAACTTTATCTTCCTTAATTTATACAAATCCTTGAAAATCTATTTAAAATATAATACTTAGACATATTATATTAATTAAATCAAACTTTATTAAATTATAGATTATTATTAAATCTACTTTATATTAAACTTATTTCTACATAAAATATTTTCAATATTAAATAAAACCATATGTATTCCCTTTCAAACCATAGAAATCATTTTAAAATATTTATATATAGACCAACGGTGTACGTATATAACTTTCTATCCTAGGGTCAAGTGGTACGGATATTTATCATTTCAATCCGTAATTTAAATATATATATATATATATATATATACGGGTAGATATCATTTCGACCCGCAATCCCAAATTCAATTCAAATGAAAATCGCTTCGGTCTATCATTTCAACCCATAACGATTTTCTCCTATTTTGAAGTCCGTTCGGGTATGTATCATTTTAGCACATAGTGAATTCTATACTAACAAGGAACTTGTAGAGTGATAACAGAAAATAAAAATATAACAACAGGCATATATCATCAATAACAATATAATATAAACAACAGGATATGGTGTCATATCCCATAGGTGAACAGTTACAGATAATAACATATATATAACAATTTAAATAACTACATCAACATATTTCAATTGTCGTTTCAATTGAAATAAAATTTAATAAATATAAGAACGTTAATCGTGAGTGATTGCTCACCTTTCGAGGCTAGAGATTTGACGTTGAAATTGGGTTACGAAATGCAAGCACGAATTCTAAATCAAAGCAAGATGGATACGGATTCGACGGATAAGCTGATAGACAAGGAATTAACAAAATCAAATCAGAACTGAATCGATGGAGATAAGGTATAAGTGAACATATATCTATAACTAAGTACATGTATAAAACCATATTTTATATTCCAACACACTTTCAAAATATTAAATATACATATGTATTTTAAAATCTTTGTTTAAATTGAAATTATATTTTACAGTCAAATATACACACACGATATACATTAAAATAATTGCTTATACGCCCAGCCATATCATAAATAATAGGTTTGAATATATACAAAGCTAGTATTGTAAATATCAAGTTAGCTGTTGTGAACCATATATATATATATACAATTATATACAGTCAGACCGCATATAAGCACCTAAAAAAACAATAAGTATACAAAACGTACAACACGTTATATCTTAAACAATATATATAAAAGACAGGCCATACCTCTATATACAAAAGTTAATATATATAATAACAGAAGCACAAACCCTCAAAACTTTAAATATCTAATATATACATATAATTTTGTGAATAAGAAAATTTCAGAACCAAAGAATCCAATTGTAAACATCTTATGTGCTTCCTATATTATATACTAGTTTAAATAAAATTTGCTATATGCAATTCCTTGAACACGCGTGTATAGTGTACAAAAGAAATTCAAGCTATTATAATTCCTTGCGACTCAAAACAATTTATAAATTTGTATGGCCAAGTACACATTAGCAACAGATTTGTTATATTTAAGTTATTTTCAAAACCAAGTGATATACAACTTTATATATATATTTACACGAACAGATTTAAAAATCAATACTACAAATTATATACATTTCGACTTATGCACTGTAATATATATCTTCCTGCTAATATACATGTATGCTTTATGAACATATATGTAATAACCGAGACAATGCTCACCTATATGAACAAGGATATACCAACTATATGAGCTGCTGAAACTTGCAAAGAAGGAGTAAGGTTTGAAAGAGCACGTATGCAACATATATTTTTATAATTACGTATACATACGAGCATCGGTAATACATAAAAAGGAAATGTAAACTATAAATATAAAAGCTTTGAATAATATATAATGTAGACTCATGTATGCACGCATGCATGTTAAAATTATGTATTGACGTATAAAACCCAACATATATAACCAATATATATATATATATATATATATATATAAACATATAAACTAAATTTTCAAGCCAATATAATCATATATATATATATATATATATATATATATGCATACAAAATATAACCTGAAAATATATGACAAAACATATACTTATGTGTTTTTAAACATATATGAGCCTGTAACCATAATTCATATACTCATGTTACTAACAGCAGAATTAAGAAAACTCATATATATAAGTCAATACGAATCAAAGAATATGCACACGCATATATTTGTACTTATATATACTTTTAAAAATAATATATATACACGTATAAATAACAGTAATTGCAACTTTAAAACTACCCAAATATCTATATAATTAACAATTGATAAAACAAAGACTGACATATATATAAATGAAAATTTTCAAACAACGTAAATATATATACTCTCATTGAAAAGTGAACAAACTTATATATGATATATATGTACTAATAAAGAGAAAGAAGAAGGCCTTGCATGAGTGGATGCTTGGCCGCTGAGACCCTGGAGAAGGAGGGAGATTGCGGAAGGAGCGCGAGCTCAACGAAGCGTGGAACAGCTTGCTGCTGCATCAGCGAATGAACGGTTGATCATGGACTCGAGTAGGGGAAAACTGGGAAGAAAAGGTGGTGATCGGTAGGAACGATGGTAGAGGCTGCGGCACGTGCGAGGAAGGAAAAATGGTGGCTCACTGTGAAGGCTCGGGTCGGAGCATGCATGGTGCGGTTGTAGGCGAGATCAGAGGCCTTGTGCACGGCGTTTGGGCGCGTGTGGCAATAGTTCGAGGAGGATGGGTACTTGGCTGTTGCAAATTGCAAGAGAGGGGAGGGAGGCTTCATGGGTAGGGGAAAGAACAGGAGGTAGAGGAGGGGTTCGATGAAAGTTCTATGTTGATGGTTGAAATGGAGAAGGAATTTTGAAATAAAATGAGACAGATCTAGAAAGAAAATAGAAGTGGAAGGAAGATAACAAAGTTTATTTTGTTATTTCTTTGTTTGAAATAGTGGAGGGGACGTGTGTCAGGGACAAAATGAAAAGGAAGACGGTGAAAATTTCCAACAGCAAAATATATATTGAAATGAATGGAAAATTAAGAGTCGGCTACCAATTTAATTCATGAATTAATAAAGCAAACAGTAAACAAATGAAAGAACAACCGGTTTGAATTTTGAACTGGTGGGTTAGTTAAAGTAAAAGAATGAATTTTGAAATGAGAACAAAGTGTTCATTTGTTTTTCTCATGGCGGGCAAATGAATGGACACAAAGAACCCATAAGCTGAAATTTCATAACCGATATGGTTACCCGTTTGCAGTTTTTGTCGCATAATGGACACCGAAATTGACAATGGAATATACCGTAGAGATCAGAACGATGCGACGATCAAAATGGTATAAAGATATCAGTGGTACAATCAAGCTATCAGAAGTCGAGAATCGGTACCAAAATGCTATTAATTTTGTCGAAAATAAGATCGACGGAGCAATAACAGTCAAAATTTGGAGAAACGAAATATGACTTCTTGCTCAGAAGATGATATACAATTTTTCTGTAGAAAAATATTTAGGTTTGGAAAACATTTTATTATCATCAAATATTAACTGATATAAATTGAAATAGAATTCCACAATAAAATAAACTTTCATATTTCCAGATGAAAATTTATAGTTTGCTATATTCAATCAGACGTTTTCCAAATAATAAATTTTTATTTTAAATTTTTTATTGTTTAAAATTTCACAAAATTTCAATTAGTTAAATAAATAAAATCACCAAAAAATTTGGGTCGTTACAACATTCCTGGTGTCATTTTACTTTACTGCTTTATATTCCGCGCTATTTACTATGTAGCTATCATCACTACACTATGTATTATCGTATATCCATATTACACGATCCATAGCACACTTTCATTTGGTATCAGAGCAGGGCCATCATATAACCCTAACATAGTTATCTGATAATCTAATAATATGGAAACTAACATTAGCAGTAGCATCAACACTAGCTTCATTAAAGGACAATCCACTGCACGTCCATCATAATTTAATGGCATGAATTATAACTATTGGGCCACATGAATGAGAATATATTTGCAAGCAAATGGTTTTGATTCATGAAATATAACTCAAACAGAATATATTATTCCCAGTGAAGAGTATTCTACTTGGTCAAATACACAAAAACTAGATGCCACAGGTAATGCAAAAGCCATGAACATGTTGTTTTGTGCCTTAGATAAAAATGAGTTTAACTGTGTTAGCGTGTGCAATACTGCATATGAAATATGGCATACACTCAAAGTTACATATGAAGGAACTAACAAGGTCAAACAAAGCAAAATATCCATGCTTAAAAGACGGTTTCAAAACTTTAGGATGAAAGAAATTGAATCTGTAAATGATATATATTCTATATTTCAGGATATCCATCATTTATTAGTAGGACTAGGAGAAAAATATTCAGACTTTGATATTGTATCCAAAATCCTTAACTCTTTAAAGGAAAAATGGGAAAGAAAAGTTCTTGCTATTGAAGAAGCGAATGATATTTCCAAAATAACTCCAGAAGAGTTAATAGGAAATCTAACGTCTTATGAAGTGAATTTGCAGGCTAAATGAGTTCAAGCTCAAGATAAAAAGAATATATCATTCCATGCATAAAAAGAAGAGTCAAATTCAGACAAAGACAATCTAGCCTTTATTGCCAAAAACTTCAAGAAATTCTGGAAGTATAGAAAAGGAAACAGAAATAATGGCAAGAGAAGTTCAAACAGCAATAAACCACCATCTTCATCAATTCTAGAGTGCTTTAACTTTCACAAAAAGGGTCATACACAGAAGGACTGTCCAGATCAAAAGAAAGAATATCACAATAAAAGGAAGTACAAGTGCAGAAGGAAGGCTTTTTCAGTTACATGGGATGATTCAGATTCCTTCTCCTCTTTTGAAAGTGAGAGTGATAATGGTAATGAACAAGCCAACATATTCTTTATGGCTAAAGATAACGACGTTGGTGATTTAACTTTTGATGATATGATAGAGATAAATTCTGAATTATTAGATACTTTAAAAAGTCTTAAAAGAATGTATAAAGAGGCTGTAGAAAATCAAAACAAGGCAGAATTCGAAAGAGATATGCTTAAAGATGAGAAGAAAATATTGGAAGAAGAACTTGAGAAAACTCAAGAATCTCTTTCAAATGTTAATTATCAACTTATATTATTGAGTCAAGAAATTAAAACTCAAAAAGAAAAGAATGATTCTTTTGTTTCTGAAATTCATGTTTTAAAAACTAATATTAAATTGGTAGAACTAGAAATTTCAAGTCTAAAGACCAAACTAGAAGGAATCACTAAAAACATTTCAAATTTTAATAAAGGAAGAGAAAATTTATCTAGAATTATTGAGAATTCACAACCTGTTAACAATAAAAAATGGTTTAGGATATAAGAAGAAAGTCAAGAATTCAAAATCTAGTAATTTAAACAATGTTAAGTGTAATAAAACACCCACATCTTCAAAAAGACTAGTTTCTAACTATAAATATATGGGTACCTAAAACTAATAACAAGTTAATAAGAAAAAAGTATATTAGTTCATTCATAGAAAATATTCATAATAATAAAAATTATATTTATAAAAGGGATACTAAACCCACTTGGGTTTGGTTTCCTAAAACCTAACTTTTAGGACCCTATTAAAAAAGGTGGGTACCAATGTTATCTCGTATTTTTTGCAGGTCCCATTCAAGAAAAGAGGAAAATTGATACTCGACGGTGGTTGCTCAAAACACATGATAGGAGACAAAGACATGCTGATAAATATTTCATACTCAAATGGAGGTTCTTTCACTTTCTGAGATAATTCCAAGGGTTATATCATCGGCAAAGGCGATATGAGCAATTATGGTACATCTAATTTACCTCTTATTACAAATGTTTTATTATTAAGAATCTAAAACATAATCTATTAAATATAATCATTTATTTTTAGAAGACGACATGCACCAACTCAAGTCCATGTCCTTAAGACCAAAAGCAAGAATTATAGATCGTGCGTTAATGAAAACCGTAACTCCGCGAATCAGGAGTTATGAACTTGTTTATGAACATAACTTTAAAGCCTTGTATGCTATCTTCGGAAACATTAAAGTCAACTGGCTACGATTAATTCTTGATGAATTCTTAAGCTTCAACAATGGTCGAATGAATGTCATCTATTATGGTGAATATATTATGCAACTACTAAAGGCATGTGAGATTCCGAAACCTGACTCGCTGGTTTCTACCGTTGGGTATTTAAATTCTCACACTTAGCATTAATGAAGCTACCTGTTGCTCGACCACCTCCTATCACTACTTTCGAAAATTAGACTCAACGATAATTATCTTAAGATTAACCACAACAACATGGTGAAGCATCTCAATGTCCATCTCGCCAAAGATCAACTAGTCGTCAACAAGACGAAATTTCAATTCCTAATCTGGGCCTTCCTCCACATGAGTCGATTTCTATGATATGTTGTAACCAACAAATTCTTCAATCCCATATCACTAAAGTTGGCAAAAAGCTTGATATGGTTAAAGGATTTTTTATGAAGTTATGGCAAGCTATCTCATGTTCATCCGACACTTCCATGGCTACACTAGGCGATCCAGGTAAGCAACCCGTCTTCACTTGGTCTTCCTCTTCCGATGAACAAGCAAGTAGTAGCGATGATGGTGGAGATGGAGGCGATAGTGGTGGTCATGATGATAAGGGTAAGCAAAGAATGACATTAGTTGTTATTTTATATTATGCAAACATTCGTCTTTATTTTATGGCTTGTATTAAAATAGTCACTCCTTTTCGTATTTCAAGACTCTTGTTTAGGGTTTTTTAATGTATGAATGATTGTTTCCTTCATAATATCTATGACATTATGGCTTCATACTTTTATATTACTT
The DNA here is from genome assembly GCA_030765085.1 of Allium cepa. NCBI lineage: Eukaryota > Viridiplantae > Streptophyta > Magnoliopsida > Asparagales > Amaryllidaceae > Allium > Allium cepa. The sequence goes on from CM060944.1 coordinate 187,959,977, forward strand.
ATTCCTTTTTGTCGATGACAAAGGGTGAGAAATATTATTACTAACATTAAGAATGCAGGACATAGAGTGTCAAACATTCAGGGGGAGTAAGTATTTGTATTATATTTACAGTCGAAATCTATATCTATTTACAGGTTGTCATCAATCAAAAAGGGAGAGAATGTTGAGACTTGGTTTTGATTCATGATACAAAGCTATCACTATGACATACAGATTTGATGACTGCTACGACAAAAAGAGAATATATACTATAAGGAGACAAGACTTCAAAACCAGTGCATCAATTATACTATTTTGTTTCTGAGTCTTAGGTCAATTTTATTAAAATCTCTCCTCGTTTACGTATATATTAGCTTATAAATTTAATAGTCTTATTTCCAAATAATTTATACATATATAAGCATGTATAATTGTTTAAATTTATATATATATTATATTATTAAAGTGTTTAAAGTTATATATGTTATTATACCTGTGTAAACTGTGCAAATTGCATAGATATTGCCAGGTCAGTTGACTAGCTCAGAGGCTCAGTCGACTGACCAAGAAATTTCTGTGCAATATGTATAGATGCACAAATATACAAATATATATCTAAAAATTCATTTGAATATTCAGTCACCTGACCCAGAAGTTCAATTGACTGAATTCTACAACGGCTGCTTTTTGAAAAGACATAACTATTTGTGAACAGTTACGAACCTCTACAAAAAGATTTGGACGCAATATTTCAATCGAAACTCTTCACCAACAGTCTCTGCTTTTTAACCTCTATAAATACATACTCTAACTTGATTCCAAATCACTTAATTTTCTTACCTCTCTAATCTAACTCTCTTGAATTCATTTGCTATTATACTTTCAATTATTCTGCATTAAAGCAATATTATATCTTTCTATTCTTCATAAACTTCAAATATATATATTTATACTTGAGGAGAAGATTATAGGAAGGGTGTATTACAAGTGAAAAAACTGTATTATTAGAACACACAAAGTCAAAACAATCTTTTGTATTTGTTGAAGTCCAGTTCTGCTGCTCAGGCGTAAGAAGTCATCTTTGGCTGCTGAGGCGAAATCCTGTTCTGCTGCTTAGGTCCCTATTCGGCTGCTCAATGGTTGTATAGACCTATTCCTCCGGGTTAAGTGAGCGTTGTTGTTTTAGTGAAATTCTAGAAGGAGTATGGGACTGGACGTAGGACGGTGCTCCAAATCAGTATAAAAATTTCTGATGTCATTTTACTTTACTGCTTTATATTCCGCACTATTTACTATATAGCTATCATCACTATACTCTGTATTATCGTATATCCATATTACACGATCCATAGCACACTTTCAGATTATAGTGGATTATTGTGTTGAAATTCGAGTACAACGGAAGCTATGGAGTACAAAAATGGTTTTGATAGAGTCTGGACATCAAAGACCCAAAAGATCTTTTTTCTGTAGGCCCTAGGGTGCTACTTATAGGCGTAGGATGTAAATATTTCGCTAAGATCTTGGGAGACTTCTTCTGGCACGTAGGTGGGCCCACATGATCGATCCTAGGAGATTTCGACTCGATCCATGATCGATACAGATGAATTTCGTATCAATTATGATTCGATCCAATCGAGTCGAAACTTGGCATGAACATTGTTTAGGTCGTACGTAAGCTCATATGAAAATTTCATAGCATTTGGACTTATGGATTGCGAGTTATGATCGATGTAAGTTTGCGCTTTTCAGTCGTCATTCTATTCGCATCGATACTCTTTGAATCGACCACTTCGTATTGATGGCCACACACGTGATGCCAGTTGATGCGGCGCTCGCATTTAGGATCGATCCGAAGTTCACGTCGAATTGATCGAGGGTCCCGAAGATTTTCGCCTCGTTCGTATCGATCTGACTTGGTCTCATTTGTATCGACCGCATTTTCTCTATTCGTATCGATCAATTTTAGTCTTGTTCGTGTCAATCAACTTCGGCCTCGTTCCTATCGATGTTAGTTATTCTGTTGGCATCGATCGTACTTGGTCTTGTTTGTATTGATCGGTTGCTCGATTATTTTCGTACAACATCAAGTGCTTGGTTCCATTTGTATCGATGGGAAATGGCTATTTCGCATCGATTTGTGGTGGATCGATACGGAATGCCCATGATGCTTCACCGATATGAACTAAACTTTCATATCGCAGTCGATGGATATGAAATAGGCAAGAGCCAATTGGTTGGAAGTGAGCTCCTGATGGATATGAAGAAGGATTTCTTTGATGGATACGAACGAAACTGTTGCCGATCGATACAAAGCAGAGTCGTTTGCTGGTGGAGTTGAATAGATGGATACGAAGTAGTGTATTTCGATGGATACGAACAGACAGATATGTGATGGATACGAAATCGACCGACACGGAATGATGGGTTGTAACTCGATCGATACGAAATGATGGGTATGAACGAGTTGGCCTCCTTTACTTGCATCGACCATATCTTGAGCTTATGAACTCGGATTGTAACAACCCGCATATTTATCGATTTTTTATATTTAAATATTTTATCGTAAATCGGATTTTGGTCCGAAGCTACTTTTTGCAAACGGTCAAATTAGGACTCGAGACCACTTCCATTGAGTTCGAAACGTCGTTTGCAATCTTCTAAGTATAAACATTGATACGTTTGGGGTTAGTGGAATTTCACCACTTTTTCACTCGAGCCTTTGGTTTGGACTTTTAGCCCATTAGGCCCAAGTTCCACCCCCCTTCTTCTTCATTGCTTCATTTCATTTCCTAACACTAAAGCTTCAACAAAAATGGTGAATGGAATGAGAAATTAAAACTCCAAAGTCTTTGTTTTATTGCAACTCCGACATTCAACTCCAAATTCAAGAAGAAGACATCGGATTCAAGCTTGTGGTTGCTTCTCCATTTGCCTTCAAGCTTTGTTCTTCATTTTCATTGGGTTTTGGAGCAAAGGTGAGACTTTTATCTCACAATTCTAGTCTATAACTATATTGGACTGTTAGGAATGATTCCCCATCACTTTAGCATGTACATTTGCATTTGATTTGGATTGGATTGGCGAAAAACTCCATTTTTTAGTTGTTTGGTGAATTTCCTGAGCTTAGGTCGCTCTGCCTAGGTTAGGTCGCTCGGAATCATTAGCTCGCGTGCGTGGAAAAGTCACGGCCTGCATATTTTGTTCGCCTCGGATTTAGGTCGTAGGTCGTTGGACTTTAGGTCGTTCGCGTATAGGTCGCTCGCGACCTAACCCTTAGGTCGCTCGCGTGTTATCGCGCTAGGTCGCACTGCCTTGAATCTTCACTTCGGAGTTAGGTCGTTTCACTTTAGGTCGTAGGTCGTTTCTGGCCTTAAATCCCCCCTGCAGCGTTAAGTCGTTAGCCTCGGAATTAGGTCGTTTTCGACCTTATATCACAAGGCGGCTCTAGGTCGCTCGATCCTGCTAGGTCGTAGGTCGCGCATCACTTTAGGTCGCTCGCGTGTTAAAACCTTAAGTCGCTCGTGTGTTAAAACCTTAAGTCGCTCGCGTGTTAAACCCTTAGGTCGCTCGGCCGATGCACGCGCTAGGTCGCGAGTATTTAAGTCCTTAGGTCGCTTGGCATTGTGACCACTTAGGTCGCACGACCTTGTTAGGTCGCTCACCCTTAGCTCGCGTACCTTCTTAGGTCGCGCATCCCACTAGGTCGCTCGACCCTGTTGTATTTTTAGTTCGCAACCATTAAGTCGGTCGACCTTGCCTAGGTCGTTAGGTCGGTCGGTCCTATCCCTTAAGTCGCGTGACCGTGATAGGTCGCTTACCTTTAGGTCGCATGACCTATGGCCACTTGCTCTAGTTAGGTCGCTCGGCCACTTTGTTAAGTCGCCCACCTTTTTAAACTTAGGTCGCATGACCCATTAGGTCGCATGGCCCCTTAGGTCGCTTGGCTTCACTAGGTTGCTTGTCTTCATTAGGTCGTACCGTTTTGGACGGGGCGCTGCCCCGCACCCCGCCGGGGGCGCTGCCCCCTGGACCCCCGCGACCTGACCGGGCAGGTCGAACCCCGTAAGCGGTGGACGTTGCCCCCGCACCCCCACCTTGGGGGGTTGCCACCCCCCCCTGGACCCCCCCTCCGTAGGGGATCTTATCTGAAAAACATTGAGCTGATTTCCTTGGATTTTATTCACATCTCCGTATGCGATTTTTGTGACTGATTGTTTCTACAAATGCTTCTGTGTTTTGTCACTTTATAATATAAAGGTTTCAATACTAGTAGTAAATATCAAAACTTTTTAACAAACAATTTCAACTCTATTTTTAATAACAAAGCTCTTTTCTTAAACCGTTTTCCAATCTATTAGTATATACAAGCCTTTACCTCACTCGGATGAGAAATCTAATTAAACGACTTAGTAAAACAAGTGGTATGAAACGCTTGCGTTCACTTCGTCGGTTAATTCTTGGACTTGTTCGATTGAACCTCTTGTGACAATTTTATTAGTGAAGATTTACAGTTTGTTCGTAAATATTTAAGTTAAGCAAGTGGTTATGGGACATGAAGCTAAACTTCTATATTTACTAGCTTAGTGTAATTGACACTTCTCGTTGATCTTGATGATCGCTTTATGAATTAGACTAGCAATTGCGCGATGTCTCTTTCATTGCAAGGTTAGGCTAGACACCACTTGTGTGATTCCACTCACACATACCTTTTTGCTTTTTGGTTAGCCTTGACCTCATTCGGGTGACTCAGACTCATCCATATGGGGTAGCTCCCCATGGTCTTCGGACCGTCATGTGATAGGCCTCTTTCCCTTTTTATGATTTCTGGATTTCTTGTGTTGATTTCTGGAATTTATCTCTTTGACTTGTCATGAGTACAAGTTTAGGGTATGATGCCCTCTTTGGATCTTTGAGAAGATTCTTGTGATATTGATATATCTCTTATCGGTTGATCTCCTGTTGATCATTATTTGCATACTTATAGTAGTATGTCAGTATGGATATTTTATGTTTATGCCATATCTTTTATGTTATATCATGTCATCTGATATTTATAGCTAGACTGATCCGTTTATTATTTTCTTATAAATAATACTCGGGTCAGACCGAGATGTTACAGGTGCTACTGCTTAACTCCTCCCCCAGTGATTCACTACTCAGACTTTTGGCTACTTGTTTAGATTAGCAGCTTTTGTTGTTTACACTTGAGTTATAGACTCATAGTTGTATTCTTTTGTATAGCACGCGTTGCTATTCTTTTGTATTATCGTGGATCTTTTTAGACCACTTCTCTGATGTACACTTTTGTGTGATATATATTCATATCTCTTTCCGCCTTTGTGATATGGATATCTGTGATTGATTCGCATGTTATGCTTACTTCTATATTTGTTTCCGAAGATTATTTTATAGCCACCGTGTGATAAGAAATTACATGGATGGTCGCTCCTCAACAGCCTTATTCTCCGCGCTAGTTGACAGCACTACACCGTAGTGTTCTTGACTAGCGTGGGTATAGAGGTGGGGCGTCACACGGATTGACTTGAAATTTAGAACGTTGGATTTAATAGCTTTTCTTTCCATGTCTTATCAATTATAGCTTGATCCAGACTCGGACAAAATTTATCAAAATCCATAGCAAACTTGCGTACAACCGATCTCCGAGGTGGACCGTCCTCGGTTTCCAGTTAAGTTTCTGGTATCATGGCCTTGCCAAAAGATGGGATAATATTTCCCCCCCCCCCCAAATACATTTTATGAGAACATGACGTGCTTTGGAAAGTTGTAATCTTTACTTGGAATAGTTCCATCTGACTTGTTAAACAGTTATCGTCTTCTCGTTGGAAGTTGTAATCGTTGATTGATCCATAGAGAAATAAATTATAAATTGTAGACTGCCCACTATTGTACTGTTTGCCATTGTAACTGATTTTTGTATGATACTGATTAGTTATTTATTGTTGTAATTTTTTTATTAGGTGGACATTCGACCTGCGAATTTTGAAAATTGAAAATTATTCTGATATACATGCATATGTGTAAACCTGACTCTTGCTAATGTTCGCACGTTTACAAGTCATTGTCAATTTTCCCGTATCGAACCCCCTATCGATCCTCTCCTAAACCGATGTGAAATTCAAGTTGTAGCAACGTTTGACGGTTGTTTTGAAATGTCCATTTGTATCGATCCTCTTCTGGATCGATGTAAAAAGGTTGAAAGATCGTTCTCGTATCAATGTGATCCGTATCGATGGATATGAATTAAGCACTTCATATCGATGGATACGAGTCTTTAGAGGCTTTGACTTGAAGGATTTGAATAGTGCAGTTCATATTGATTCACCTTGGAAGGAGTTAAAAACAGTGGATATGAACAAAGCGGTTTGTATCGATGAGATGAAGAACCGGTTGGGATTGGTTGCAACGACCGGGAGTCGAAGCTTTTTTCTTCATTTCTCAAGTCCACATATAAACGTTTCATGCCTAACATTCTTTCTCACTTGCTCATTTGATAACCTCGCCTTCGCAATGCTCGACAACCTGAGAAAAGAAAAGAAAACTTGCCCTCGCTTTCGAATCCAACAGCACACCCATCCCTTTGAACTGACCTCTGAAATTAGGTAAATAATCGACCAATTTTAATCTTAACACGACGAGATTCAAATTCCTATGCCAACTAATTTATAATCGTGGCCAAATGTAGCGTGAAGGAGACTGGAGAGGATTGAAGCAAGGTCGAGGAAGGTCTGAATTGCCTTTGTGTCGATTGGGGAAGACGAAGTATGGAGGGATTCGAATTAACCATAGAAACGACCCTCTGCTTTAATCTAACGTTCATGGATTAAGGAAGAAGACATTTTGTTTCGTATCGGTCTTGATTGAGAATTTCGAATCGATCTCCTACCTTAAATTTTGTACCGAAATTGTGATTCTTGGATTTCGTATCAACCACCTTCACTTCGGTCGTTTGCTTTTAGTTTCATATCGATGGTGGGACAGCAACTTCGAATCGATCATTTCGAATCGATATTGATACGAAGCTGGCAAACCTTGATTGATATGAAGTCGGTGCTTCTCTGGTCGATACAAAACTGAGTCGTTTGATCGATGCGAGGCTGAAGTTAAATGATTGATATGAAACAATCATCTTTGACCGATGCGAAGCTTATTTTCCCCAATCGATACATAGTAAATTTTTTGGCGATCGATCCAAGTTTCGAACCTTGATGGATACCAAATTTTCCTACATTCGAACATTTGACTCCGACAAGCTTTTGCCTCTCATGGTTGGACTTAATCATTTCACTGCGTATTTGACCGCCTTTCGAAGCTCGTCGATGGAATTATAACTTAACAAAATTTAACGAACGTTAACTCGGATAGGTCTCTAAAGTATGGATGATATGGCTGTGATGGTTAGTGATGACGGTCACTCCAATTGAATTTCAAAGTCTCATCATTTGCATATTTCCTCATACTCTGTTAAAAATTCGAGTAACTTATAACACTGCACCGCACAACACATTCGTGCACTTCACACTGGAGAATACACGGGCTTATTATCGTCTATTGATGATTTTTCATAAGTTAGTTAGTTATGGAGTCCATAAGCTCACAACCGTAGGAAATTCAGAGTTCACTTCCCGTAACAATCGACATATCGACCATCGCGGTCGAAGTTATAGATCCAGCTCCGGATAAGCTACCGGGCTCCACTTTTATCGGTAATTCGCCAGATTCTGTACCGTCCAATGGTTCCAAAGACATGCTGAGATGGATATGCTCAAAGCATGGCTTATCGTTAGACGACGTGCTATTGCCGGGACCAAACGATAGACCGCATTATCCGTCGGAGGGGTTTACTACTTTCAATCACCACGCATGTGCAGCTGGAACACTTCCTCCATTTAACCAATACAATAGGGAAGTATTAAGTTTCTTTAGAATCGCTCCATCTCAACTACATCCCAACTGATATGCTTTGTTGAATAACCTATTCATCATATTTATGGAGAATCTCTTCCGGCCACCGACCCCACTCGAGATTAGATACTTATTCAATGTTAAGAGTCGGGGAGATAGCCCTTCTTTTACGTTTCTGGAAGCGGTTAGAAATTGTCAAGTAGTAACGGGGTCCTGGACCAGGTTGAGTTACTTTAAAACGGGATGGTTTTATGTTCGCTGCCCCTCCAGGATTCACCCGCCAATGGTTATTCAGACCTAAGTACCACAGACTTTTCAAATAGTTAATACAGTGATCATAATTGATGTCAGACTAACAACTCCTTTTCCTTACAGCTGTAATTCCATGACCCGAAGGTGCGCATTTTAAAGAGATAGTAAGGGTTCTCCAAGAAGTCCCAAGTGAAATGAGGGACATCGATTCATTTCAAACAGACAGGTATTTGAGAATCGTCGGGTTGATCGAGCATAGCCAAAGTATAAGGCTTGAAGGAACACTAAGGGTTGTCTCGAAGAAACGAGTGAAACGTAAGACGCCCAGAGTTGTTATAACTGAAGCGGTTGATTCAGAAAGAAAACCCACCGATGATGAACTCGTGACTGGGCTTTCTGGAGCCTTTTAGGATTCCGAAGGAAAGAGAAAAAGCGAGGCAGCTGCTTTCAAACGCTCTAAATCCATGAAATGGAAATCTGCGGTTGTGTCTTTGCCTGTTTTCGGGATTAGAATCGTGGAGGCTCCTTCCTTGCAGGTGGAAAACCTTTTCGAAGGGCTCGCCGACATTCCAATTCCATATTACATGTCACTTCAACAGATGCCGGATTGGAGGGGTTTTAGCATGGTTTAGACTTAAGCGACTCTCTTTCCACTAGTGTGGTAAACATTTCCGGTTGGTCGGAAGGTTGCACATACATATACACTTCACGACACTACACGATTCCTGACCATAAATTGTTTACTTTAGGAGATCACTAACTCTGTTCTTCTTCTACTTCACAGGTACAATGACTAGGCAAGTTTCTATGCTTGGCAGCCTCCGTTCAGTGCGTCAGTCATCGAGTTCATACTATGAACCCCGTAGAAGGGAAGATGATAGAAACCGCAACCGCGGTTATTCCAGTCAAGAATACTATGACAGAGATAGGAATAGGGATTAGAACCTAGAGCAGAGGTACCGATCTCGATCATGCTCATCATCTCCTCGAATCCATACACAACTTTCTGCTTATGTTACACATCCTCCGGAGCCTTCGCGTCACAAATCGCCTACCCATGCTCAGAGGCCTGATCCTCACCATCGTAGACATTAGACCGAAACTCCTGTTACCACTGAACAGGCTATTACTAATCCCACCGAGGAAGGGGCTATTAAAATTGCATAGCTGAAAAAGGATTTCCCGAACATCTGCTTCGATAACTACATCTTCCCTTTGCACTTAAAGAGAAACCCAGCGGATGCTGAGAACATAATGTACAATTATATTCACGACATTTATTCTCGGTATAAGGAGTGGGCAAAAGCCGCATAGAAAGTGTCGAGGCAGGCCTTTGAGCGGGTGGTGACCATAGAGAAGTTAGAGAATGAGCTTGCTCAGAAGGAACGAATTATCCAAGTGCTCAACACTGAAGCTGAATCATCCTGAAAATCAAAAATAGAGGCCACTCAAAAGGCCGATGAGGCTAATTTGGCCATGAAGAGGATGAGATAGACACACTATGCCTTGGTGGAAGAGATGGGCCATTGGAACATCACTGTTACTGCCGAGCGGGATGCGGCCCTTAAAGAATTAACAAGCTTAAGTCCAGATTTTCTAAAATCACTAAAGAGAGGGACGACGCCATTACCGCAGCATAGGAGGCATGTGATCAAGCCGTAGTGCTTCAAGGTGAACAGGATGCGGCAGTGGAGAAAGTCCATGTGGTGGAGATCGAGGTCGAAGAGAGGATCCGGACGGCGGAGTCCAGGCTAGAGGCTGATATCAAAGATCACCTCATTACTTACAATGACAATGTGCTGAAGCATAGGAACTTTGCTTGGCTTGAGAATTATTCGATATATCTTCAGAATGCCTGGAGCCGATTGGTTTAGGAGGAGAAGGCGGTGCATCCAGATGAATCAGTCGACGAGTTTGAGCTCGAGAATCTCGTGCTGACTGAAGATGAAAGAAAGATTCTCCACGAGTCGATGATTTCGCATGGAAGGGAAAAGCTCGGCACCCAACACTCGAAGGTTGGAGAAGGTTCAGGTGTTGAGCATCATGATACACTTCTCGAGATTCTTGTGCCAACCTAACCTGAATATGCCCCTATGGTTGAACCCCAATCTATCCCTACTTACAATCTGAAACAATCACAGTTATCCTTGGCTAAAGAGCACATTTCTAAAGCCATTCAACCATCCACGAGCAAAACTAATAAAGGTACTCCGAACACTTCTCATGTGTGTTCATAATAAGCAGCTTTATTTGAAGTGTTTACTAACAGTCATTCTTTTTCTCTATCCAGTGACTGGAGTTACATTGACTACGCCTCCTGCAACTTAAGAATCGCATCAAGCGCAGGAGGCTATCATTACTGAGGCGACCACCACAACAACGACTAGATCGATTGATGGAACGCAGGGGTGCACACTCTCTTTTGACGAGCAGACGATGGAGGAACTCCTCAATCGCCACAGTGACCCCTTCGTGGACCTACCATTTGTTATGAGTGGAATCGCACCTGCTACTGGCTCTTCAATTCCGACCACTGATGTTTCCAACAAAGCTCAAGCACCTCATGAGGAAGAGATATAAGCAGATATCGACGTCGAAATAGAGGCAGCCACTCATCCTGGTAGTTCTGGAGGTGGAATGGCGACACCTGGCCCAGCTCCGTTGAGAATAATATCACTAGGTTGTACAATTATTGATACCAGCGTGTCTATTCCGCCTCCTGTAATGGATCCGACCTCTCTAACTCCGTCTGCAGGAAGTAACCCTATACACTTGAGTTCAGAGGGGGCATTGAGATTATGCCCCCGCCTGGAGATCACCCACCCAAAAGCAAGAGCTCAAAGAGAAAACTAAGCAGCAGCTCCGGCGGGTCTACACCGAAGAAGAAGCCAAAAAAGAAGAGAGATTTGACGCGCTTCTTTGGTCTATTTTTGGTAGATAGATAGGAATCTATTTTGTTTTTCTTTCGTAGGGCGTGTATAGATGCAAGTTCGTCCCCAACTAGTAGGAATTTTGGAAATAATTATACATGAACTTTTTTCACAGTTAGTTGAAATGAAATTTTGCTTTGACTTTAACTCAATTATTGTTTATATTTGTTAAGTGTTCCAGTATTTGAATTCTAGTCAACTGCACTTATGGAGTTCCAACCTTTGAGTCGAATTTGTTTTTATTTGTCAAGTCCGGAAATCACAAGCACGAGTCATGACCAGGGATTAATTTGAACTTCGATGTTCCATTGCTTCAGTCGATGGTTGACACTTAAGCTCTGCCCCTAGTTTCGGGGATGAGTTGTAAAGATTGGCCAACAATTACATTTCGCCTTCATTTCATCGAGCTTAACATCGTTGAATCGATGCTAGAACAAGCGAGAGTTGAGTGGTCGAATCGCACTCGCTCACTTATCAATTATCACATCCACACTCTGGGGATCTTCATTTGCATGTCGGCGGTCGATAATGCCTGTTTAAGTTTCAAATATATGTCCATGCTCTGGGGACTTAAGTTAGTTTGTGAGTGATCATTCACACCCGAGTTATGTTTAAACTCTGACCACACTCTAGGGACTCAGAGTTATTTGCAGTCTATTCCATGGTTCGCACCTGGGGAATCTGGAGATAGTCGACCTTCGCACTCCAGTTCGCACTTCGGGAACTTGAAGTTGGTTGATGTTTATTCTCCTACTCACACTCTGGGAATTTGGAGTTGATGTTTATACTCCGGCTCGCACTCTGGGAATTCAGAGTTGATATTTATACTCCAATTCGCACTCTGGGAATTTGGAGTCAGCCGACAGATGGTCATTCACATTTGTTTAGGCTTTTAGGATTTTGTTCACACTCCAGGAACGATGGATTAATCAGGATCGTAGATGGTCGATTCACATCCACCTCCAGTTAACAAGTGAGGTCATTATATGGAAGGGTCCATCCAACTCGAACTTGGTTAGGATAAAGTCGAAGACGTTAGGTGGACGGGTCCACCCTCTTCGAAACTGCATTTATAAGTTTATACTCCAGCTCGCACTCTAGGAGACTGGAGTCAGTTAGAGGATTGTTGCGTGTCAATCCTTCTTTGGTATCCGTGTGATGGCTTGCACCCGAGCTTGGGTTTCAATTAGTGAGCGGCCAGTCATATCACAGTCACTCCCTATTTGAATAAATCCCACTATATGATGGAACTTAGCTCTTCGTGCATCATGATGGTTGTACGTCACATTCAATAAATCATAGTTCCGGCTCGAAGAGATGGCATTTTATTGCTGAAATGAGAAAATACGGTAAAGTTAGTTGCCTTATTACAAATTCAAATTTTGAAATGCAGAAACAAATTGCAGGTGGAAAACAGACTATCATAAATAAAGCCTGTCATATGTAGTAGAGACAGAGTCTCGCTGTTCCAGGCTTATGGAAAAGTAAGGTCGTCAATGGTCGATAACTCAAATGTGCCATATCTGAGCTTTCGTTCAATCACATACGGTCCTTCCCACGTTGGTTTCATGTGCGAAGGAACCGGATAGATTCTTTTAAGGATGAGATCGCCTAGTTCAAAGGTTCGGGGTCGGACCTTGGCATTGTATAATCAGGCGACTCGACTTCGACATGCGGCTGCCCTTAAATCAGCCTCTTTACGCTTTTCATCCATCAAATCCAAGGATTCAGCAAGGAGTATGGCATTTATCTTTGGATCATAATAAGTCATACGATGAGAAGGTACTTCCATCTCGAATGGAATAACGGCTTCTAAACCATAAGATAGAGAAAATGGAGTGTGTCCGGTCGCGGACTTGTAGGTTGTCCGGTAAGCCCATAAAACCATAGGGATTCATCAACCCACTTGCCTTCGGTCTTTTCCAGTCGTTTCTTCAGGATAGATTTGATACCTTATTAACAGCTTCAACTTGGCCATTCACTTAAGGGAAATCCTTGAATTTAACATTGTCGAATTGAGTTCCGTTATCAGTGATGATGGTATGCGGGAGACCAAATCGGCAAAGATAATGTTGCGAACTACAATGTTGATCACCTTTTTCATTGTGATTGTAGCAAAAAGTTCAGCCTTGGCCCACTTGGTAAAGTAATCAACCGCGATGATGGTGTACTTGGCCAAAGGTAGAAAGTCAATGATATCGATGCCCCATACTGCAAACGGTCATAGATTGACCATCTGGGTTATCTCAGTAGGTGGGGCTCTAGGAATTCGAGCATGCTTTCGACAATTATCACATTTCCTGGCGTAATCTGCCGCATTGCAGTTTACAATTGGCCAGTAATACCCGTATCGGAGTACTTTCTTAGTGAGGGGTTGCCTCCCAATGTGATCGCCACATTCTCCTTCATGTACATCATGTAAAACTCGCCTAATTTCATCGTGGGCGATACATTAGAGTAGATGAACGGAGTACCCTCTTCTATACATGACTCCATTCTGAATAGTGAACCGTGCAGCCTTACGAAGAATCTGCCTCTTCTCACTCCTGCACTCAAACAGTGTTCCATGCTCGAGGTAATTTTGGAATGGAGTCATCCACGACTCCTTATCTGGAGTGATTTCAAATATCCATTCTGTTTCCATCTGATCTATGCTTGGAGAAGATAATGTTTCTACAGGAACAAGTCTCATTTGTTGTGCTTCGCCCGTACTTACTAACTTTGCCAATGAATCAGCCTTTTGATTGTGCTCTCGGGGTATGTAAAAGATGGCATAATAATCAAACTTATTAAGTATTTCCCGGACTCGAGATAGATAAGCAGCCAGTTTTCGATCCTTTGCCTGATATTCACCCCGAACTTGACATACAATTAGTTGTGAATCACAATAAATTTCCACAGCAATAATTCTCAAATCTCCAGTAAGTTTCAATCCGGCAAGCAAGGTTTCATTATTAGTCGCGCGAAAATCAAACTTTAGACCATAACATATGGACCAACCTTTGGGGGTTTCAAGTACTATTCCATCACCCGAGCATCTGTCGTTTGATGCACCATCAATATGCAGCTTCCAAGTATACACGAAAGATTTACTGGTTTCGGGGAAGTCCTTGGGGATGGTAAATTCGGCTATGAAATCCGCTAGGACTTGTCCTTGAATACCTCGCCTCGGAGTGTAAGTAATATCAAACTGGCTCTGTTCAATGTTCCATTTGAGTAACCTAACAGACGTCTCAGACCGTGTAAGGACCTATCGTAATGGTTGATCGGTGTAAATAATGATAGGATGAGCTTGGAAATACGGACAAAGCTTCATTGAGGTAATAACGAGAAACTAAACCAACTTCTCTAGCTTCGGATAATTTCTCTCAGCTCCGGTTAGTCGTTTACTAACATAGTAGACCGATTTCTGCACTCGGTCTTCCTCCCAAATTAAGGCAACACTGATCGCATTTTTTGATACCACCAAGAAAGGTACAATTGCTCATGATCGATGGACTTTGACAAAATCAGCGGTGTGGAGAGATGTTGAATTAGTGCTCGGAATGTGCCCTCGCACTCCATGGTCCATTCAAAATTCTATTTTCCTTTTCAAACCAAATCAAAGAAGGGAATGCATTTATCAGTGGACTTTGAAATGAACCTGCTCGATGCTACTGCTTTCCTGCTGAGGCTCTAGACTTGCTTTATGGTTCTTGGAGCCTTAAGATTTCAGAGCGCCTAGATCTTTTTGGGATTTGGTTCGATTCCTCGAGAACTTACGATAAATCCAAGGAATTTTCCAGATGCGACCCCAAAGTGACATTTTAATGGATTGAGCTTCATTCTATATTCTCAAAGAATACTAAACATCGATTCCAATTCTTTAATATAATCAGTGGAGAATCGTGACTTTACCAGCATGTTGTCCACATATACTTCCATGGTTTTTCCGATCTGGTTGGCAAACATTCGATTGACTAGTCGTTGGTATGTTGCCTCGGCATTCTTAAGTTCGAAAGGCATGAATTTCTAGCGATAGAGTCCCAAATCAGTCATGAAGCTAGTATGTTCTTGGTTTGGTAAGTGCATGGGTATCTGGTTGTAACCGAAATAAGCATCCATAAAAGATAATAATTCATGCCCAGCCGTTGAATCTACGAGCTGATCAATTTGGGGAAGTGGAAAACTGTCTTTCAGGCAAGCTTTGTTCAAGTCTGAGTAGTCAACACACGTTCTCCATTTCCCATTTTTCTTTCGGACAAGTACGAGAATGGATACCTACTCCAAGTATAAGGCATCTCGGATAAACCCATTCGATATCAACTTATCGACCTCTTCCTTAAGGGCTGCAGATCTCTCTGGATTCATACCACGCCTTTTCTGCTTGACCCGGATATACCGCGGGTCAATATTCATAGTATGGCTTGCGATGCCTAGCGAGATCCCACACATGTCAGAATGCGTCCAAGCGAATACGTCAAGGTTCGCACGGAGAAATTCAACCAATTCCTTCTATGTACGTTGGCTTAACTGAAATCCAATATTTATCATCTTTGAATCCTCATCATCGTCAATCGGGACATCGATCTTCAGTTCAATCGGTGAAGCTTGACTGTCTTTAGTTTCATCTTCACTTTTAGTGTCTCTTGGGTCAAGATCCCTCTAGAATTGGTTGGGGTGCCCAGGAATGGGCCTAGGCACCAATTGCCAATTATCTGCAAAACAGACGCAGAGAGATTCCCCTACGCCCTTCCTTTTCTCCTTTCGCTGCGTCCCACGCAGCTCAGCAACATAACAGGCTCGTCCAGCAGCATGATCTCCTTGAACGACACCAATCCCGTGATTGGTGGGGAATTTTAGAGTCAAACACCATGGGACAACCGCTGCCCTAAATTCAACAAGGGCCGGTCAGCCCAATAAAACATTGTAAGGGGAGTCTATTTCCAACACAAAAAACTGCAATATTCGAACTCTCCGACATTCTCCAACTTCCAGTTCCATTGGTAGTTCCGCAACTCCAGTGGGTATTATAGCGCTTCCATTGAAGCCATGAATGCGAGATTGACAAGGCTTCACATCTTTAGCTTTCATTTTCATTTGATCATATGCCCGTTTAAACAAAATATAAACAGAGCTTCCACTGTCAACCAAGATCATCTTCACCCAAGAAGGACCTACTTGAGCTGATATAACTAGTGGATAGATAGTGCGGGCTTCGACCTTATCAGCGTCTCTATTTCAGAACATGATGTCGTCGGTCTCTTCTGTTGCTTGGCCGGAGCCCCATCATCACAACTACTACAACATTCGAAGTCCATATGCCTAAAGAGCTGGCATAGGACTCAATTTCCCTCCAGCTTCGGTCTGCTGGATGAGGACCACCATTTATTGTACTTATCACCAACCTTCCACCGGTATAAGCGGGTTCCCCCTGTCTTGCTTGATTGGGTGTATTATTCTGATTTGATGGGCCTGCACCTCCAGACTGTGGTGCCCGCACAAACTGTTCCAACTTCCTCTCTCTAATCAACTTCTCAATGAGATCTTGCAGATGGCGACATTCATTTGTATTATGTCCATAGCTCTCGTGAAACCTACAAAAATTTCCTGTTTGGATCTGCCTCTCCGATGATGACTTAAGAGCAAGCTTCTTGTACTGGATAGTATTGCAGGTTTGTAGATATACATTCTCTGGCGATGTATTTAGAGGAGTGTAATTATCAAACATCGAAGATCTATGTCGCGGACCACGGTTCCGTTCCCGCTTTCTATTCTGATTCCCACTGTCTTTCTGCTGAGTTTGTTTATTCTGAATATTCAACTGAACTTTCCCGGAGCTCTCCCCGGACTGCTTGACTACATCATTACTTTGAATTCCTTCACCACCAGGCCCCGTGTCATCCTTCTTCTTAGACTGTTTCGCATCCTCCCTTCTCAAGAATTGGGCTGCTTTGGAATAGAAACGATCCAATGATGTAGAAGGCTTCCCAGCTAACCAATTTTCGAACTTGGAATCAGGATCAATCCCCTTAGTTAAGGCCATCAAAATAAAGTTGTCATTGAGATTGCTTATCTCTTCACATGCAACATGAAACCTCTTTAAATAGCGTCTGAGTGTCTCTCTAGGAGCTTGAGTGAAACTAGGCAAAATATTAACATCCTTTGGCCTTGCAACAGGCATCCGAAACTGCTCAATGAACTTGGTTGCCAGTTGATCAAAACAAGAAATAGATCGGGGTGACAAACAAGTGAACCACATAGTAGCTATACCCCCAGTGAGATCGGGAAGCTTTGACATTTAACTGTATCGTCAGCCCGTGCAGCATTCATCAATCACTCATACTTTAGAATGTGGTTTGGATCAAAACTTCTTTCATAGACTGGTAAAGCCGGCATTCTAAATCGTCGAGGGGATTCAGCATATAGTATGTCATCGGTGCAAGGGGCATGACTCTAGAAGATTCCCCAGTCGTCATTAGTGAGACCTTGACTCTCACGGATCATCTGAGGAACCATAGTTGGTATATCCAATATCTGTACATTCTTTGCACGCTGAGCCAAGGTGTGGTCAGGTTCCACAATGTGAGGCTGGACCGGACGCGGTCGACGGTCCACGTCTCACCTCCTTGGTTCCAAGTCTTCAAGGACGTAGGGTTCGGTTGTACGCCCATGCTGATGATAGTTCAGATCTGATTGATTCTAGGCATCAACCCCTGGTTCGACAGTGGCAGTAGTAGTTCGGATGTCTGCGGTATAATGAGGAATAGTACCTCCCTAGGAGGAGGGTGCAGTCTGGTAGCTGGTGGATGGGCCAACTCGTGGTTGTCCAACATTCGGAGTAGGTTGATGTCCGGTGGCTTAGATGTAGCTTATGTGAAGTCATGGGCGTGTAGATCTGTGATGTTAGTCGGATGAGGCTGAACTCTCGGTGGAGGAATAAGAAGCATCATCTCTTTTGGATCTTTTACACCGTTGGTGGTTAGCTGATTAGTCAACTCTGCGTTGGTTCGGTAAGTTGCCTACGACTTTGAGTCAGCTCCTGCATAAGCATTTGAAACTCTTTCCAGGTGACAAGGCCTGACGGATCTGACGGTCCAGCAGCATTCTGGTTGGGTGGAGGCAGTTGTACGAGGATCGGTCTGTCCCGTGCTTCTTGATCTGCAGCTGTAGAGGTTGTCCTTGTGCTAACCATGATAGACAATGAAGTCCTTTCCTAGATCTGTTGCAAATCTGCATAGGATGGAAGAACTTTGACTTAAAATTTGGATCTTCTTCTTGGTTTTGTGCAATCCAATATCGATAGTAGATCCAAAGAGCAAGAGAAAAACTATGTTTCTTAGTGAAAGCACCAAAGTGTTTGTACCAAAATTGGATACAACGCTCTTCGGAAGTATTTGAGGAGATAAAAATGAAGAAGAGAAATGTAAAAAGGGGAGGATTATCTAGCAGACACTTCAAAGACAAATATGAAAACACGCAGAAGCACAGCGATTTAGAGTGGCTCAGCGTATGGCCTACGTTCACTATGAAATTGATGATTTTATTGATGTTCACTTGCTGATTATAACTGATTACAGTGGATTACAGTGGATTATTATTGAAATTCGAGTATAAAAATAGCTATGGCGTATAAAAATGGTTTCGACAGAGTCTGGACGTTAAAGAGCCAAAAGATCCTTTTTTTGTAGGCCTCGGCTCTAGGCGTAGGATGCAAATATCTCGCTTAGATCCCGGGAGACTTCTTCTGGCACGTAGGTTGGCCCATGTGATTGATCCCAGGAGATTTCGACTCAATCCATGATCGCTACGAACAAATTTCATATCGATCAAGATACGATCCAATCGATTCGAAACTTGGCATGAACATTCTTTAGGTCGTACGTAAGCTCCTGTGAAAATTTCATAACATTTGGACTTGTGGATTGCGAGTTATGATTGATGTATGTTTGGGCTTTTTGGTCGTCATTATATTCGCATCGATGCTCTTCGAATTGACCGATTCATATCAATAGCCACGCATATAATGCCAGTTGATGCCGCACTCGCTTTCAAGATTGATTCGAAGTTCACGCCGAATCGATCGAGTCTCCCCAAGATTTTTGCCTCGTTCGTATCGATCTTGGTCTCATTTGTATCAACCGCATTTTCTCTGTACGTATCGATCAACTTCGGCCTCGTTCGTGTCGATGTTAGTTATTTCGTTGGCATCGATCGTACTTGGTCTTGTTTGTATCGATCAGTTGCTCGATTATTTTCGTACAACATCAAGTGCTTAGTTCTGTTCGTATCGATGGGAAATGGATATTTCGCATCGATTTGTGGTGGATCAATACAGAATGTCCATGATGCATCACCAATATGAACAAAAATTTCATATTGCAGTCGATGGATATGAAATATGGATATGAAATAGGCAATAGCCGATAAGTTGGAAATGAGCTCCTGATGGATATGAAGAAGGCTTTCTTTGATGGATACGAATGAAACTGTTGCCGATCGATACAAAGCGGAGTCGTTTGCTGATGGAGTCGAATAGATGGACACGAAGTAGTGTATTTCGATGATATGAACAGACAGCTATGTGAAGGATAGGAAATCGAGCGATGCGAAACGATGGGTTGTGACTCGACCGATACGAAATGATGGTTAAAAACGAGTTGGCCTCCTTGACTTGCATCGACCATATCTTGAGCATATGAACTCAGATTGATTCGAAATTTGGAACGTTGGCTTTCATGGCTTTGGTTGTCATGTCTTGTCAATTATAGGTTGATCCGGACTCGAACAAAATTTATCAACATCCATAGCAAACCTGCGTATAACTGATCTTCGGGATGGACCGTCCTTGGTTTCCAGTTAAGTTCCTAGTATCACTGCTTGGCCAAAAGGCGGGATAACACCAATCCTGCAACATGCTTACGTCAACTCATAAGGAACTGGCTTCCCTACTATCTCTAACAACCACATATATGTATACAATACGGTTACACATGCTACTATTACTTTTATTTCTAACCTAGGCCTTAGGCTGAGGCTTAAATTACGCATTAGTCATCAACCGGTCAAACTTGCACCCTATCGATCGACCGCTCAGGGTGAGTGCTCGACCGGTTACAGTATAAGTTTTAGGGTTTTCGATTAAAAGTTCGATTTTAATTATTTATTAATCTAATAGATTCTGACTTATACAGTGAACTCAAGGCATTGATTTACACTAACCGGCCTTTGCAATTTTACCATATTTTTTTATTGATATCAAGTTCATAGATATATACCAATTTAATTATACTTGTATAATTCAGGGTTAAGAAAATTTTCATGCTTTTTATTCAAAAAATAGAAAGGGGTTTAACTTTGGTAAAATGATATTAGCTAATTCATACTAATTTCAATTTCTAGTTCAACTTTTAGATTTAAACAATTAGGATTTACAGTTTGATTACTAGCATCCTCGGTCGGTAGAATAGGTTAATATTGTCTGTAAATGATGAACTTGTTAAACTTGTTCCAACTCACCTTGGATCCAAGCTTTAGCTCTATGTTCCATCAGAGAATCATCATCCACTAGTTTGCTCCTTCCTTTATTCGATTGGTAGTATTCTCTTTGTATTATTTCTAATTTGTTTTTGAATGAAATTTTATATGTAGAAAGAAGTAATTTTGGTAAAGTTTCAGTATGCTCCTAATTTTAAATGAAATTAGGGTTAAGTTAGATGTTTATTTATAAGGGTTAGAGATTGATATGGTGCATTAGATTGACCCTGGAGAATTTTTTCTCTCATTACAGACGCACATCACAAACTTGGCATGGAGGAAAAATATTGGGTTTAATCGTCTCGGTCTGAGTGTCACTCCAGGTCATCAAAAGTATTCTTCAATGTTCGACCTCTAGGGAAAATTGATCGACCGCTTTATGTCCCACACCCTATGGTGTCGACCGATGTAGTATTTTTTCAAAAAAAATTATTTAAATTTATTTTGTTTTCAAATTTTTAAACATCAATAACTTGTTTGTACTAGTTTCGATTTCAATGTGCTATATATTAAAATGTCCAAAAAATCGTTACGAATACAGTGGTGTAATTTTTGTAGCCAAATTCAAACATTTGTGAAAATTTCATTTTAGAACTTGTTTTACTTAAGTTTAATTTTGTAATCAAATTTTCTGATAAATTTCCAAGGTGTTACATTCTCCCTCCTTAAAATGATTTCGTCTCCAATATCTTAAAGGATGAAAAAATGCAACTCGAACTTGCAACAATCAATAGCTACAACCATCTACTCATCCATCTTCCACAGGCAATCATTGTCCTTAATAAATTTATAATGCGGTATATGTATAAGCAAGCATGAAATCACATGCACCTATACTAACACAAAGTGTAGGTAGTCTCCTGATCTTATCGACATCTAGTCAAGTAAGTGCTCATGTCATGAATCCAAAATGTATACAACATCCTAAGTAAGTATACTTGCAATTCTATATGTATGCATGTAACGACCTGATATTTTCAACCATTCGCATCCAAACATGCCGGAATTTAATTGCTCAAAATACCAGATTGTAAGTTTATATTTGGCAAAACTCAACATATATAGTAAATAAATAATCACAGATCACGGACACAGAGCAATAAATGCAGCGGAAACAAAAGATAATAGTTCATGAAGCTACTATATACATAACAGAGTTCAATAAGATACAATAGAAGTCTCGAATAAAATAGTCAAATACAATATCAAAATACAACACTGGAATCAACTGAATATCTGAAGGCTGGACAGATAGTTGGTTCTCCAAGCGAAGCTCCAACTCCAAAGAAGAGTCTCGAAAAATGGTACACTCAGTCTGATCCGAGCGTAAAGCAAAACACAAGACACTCGAGTCAAGATTAACATTCTTATATCAATAAATCCAACTCAAGTGAAATAACAATTGAAATTACAAGTAACTCAAAGGATGTTTGGGATAACCATCCTTTAAGGATCCTTTAAACTATCCACTGTGTAGTAATATACGCTAAATAGATAATGTCTATCAATAATATAAAGTATCAAAATAGCGTTAAGGCATTACCATTATCCCCCTTAATACATTTTATATAAGCGTTATAGTCTATACAGCACTGTGAACTCCACCGTAAGCTAGTGGGCTATCAGCGAGTACTCCATAGGTATAACACAAAATAAATCGTAGTGGTCGCGCATAGGGATACGAGTATGACAAGGCACATGAGGCAATACCCAAGGTAGTGAAACTACCATTTGCCTAATCCGGACTGGTGAGAACGCATCGCCGCAACGATCGCAACACCACAAAATAACACTCCCAGTTCAAGGGTGTGCAGCAGTCAAAAATAAGTAATGAGTAGTTTACGAAGAAGTGTGCCCGCTAGAGGCAGCTAACCTCATTGGCCCGGCACGGCTCCTGTTTTAGTCATTTTAAATTTGACACAAGTGTCAAGGCTATCCATTATCGTTCTTGTAACGACCCAAAATTTTCGAACCCGAAAATTTCAAATAGTTATGCAAAAGAAGAAAGAGATAGAAGAAGAAGAAGATCAGAAACACCAACATCTCACATTCGCAGCGGATAAAATATAATAATAAATAATAACAGTTTACAAAAGATTATTATACCTGACGATTACATTTTAATACATCAGAGTTACACATATATATACAGACATTGAATATACTCAATTATCATGTCACAGATACACAGCAATGTATACAGCAGAAATACTCTATAAGTTCTTGCCATCCAGCCCGTCTCCTGAGCTCTAGAACGTCCTTACCTGAAAATCAGTAATACTCAGTCTGACCCGAGCATTACACCAAAGTAACACCCGGTCAGGCTGGAAACCAGCATGAGTAAAACCATCCAACATGGAATACAAAGCATACAACTTATTTAAAACCCAGGGTAACTCGTATCAATTTACAAAGTCACAATTTATTACAAAACATCACTTATCCACACATCCATTTTATAAGTACCAAAGTTTAGATTTAAATAGTCGAATTCCTTTAAATCACTTCATTCCAGCCTATAGATTTCACATATCAATCTATAAAAATTCGAAGTGGTTTCGGGTATCTTCTAATACCCGACCACGGTCTCTTCGAGTCTCGTGTCATCCTAACCCAAGTTATCCAGATAAAATACACAACAATCCATATCAGAGATATCAACTCATTCAAAACATCCAATACCATTCAATCATCCATAAGCAAATTTGATCACTTCCAAATTAATTCAATTGATTGTAATTGAATTTCTAACATCAATCACTTAGATTCCTTCATTTAACATTAATTAATTCCAAATCAATTAATTAGTCAACCCTTCATTATTCATCTTAATTAATCACCTTGGATTAATTATTTTTCAATTATATTCAAGTAATTATCTTTAATTAATTTCACGGTATTAATTATTCTTAACCAAAATAAATAAGTAATCTTAATCACTTCATAAATTAATTAACTATATTAATTACATTCATCCTTAACTACTTATATTAATTAATTTCTCATAAGTCACTTATTATGGATTAATCAATTTTAATTTATCAATCTTTAATTACGTCATTAATTATATAAATTAATGATTTCCAATTGTATTTTAATTTTTTTCTAATCTAAATTAATTACATTAATTAAACCACGGTATTAATCATACTTGACTTATCTCCACCTGAAATTATCTACCTTTTTATTTACTTCATTAAATAAATTAATTCTCCTTAATTAATTATCTTAATTTATCTCTTGATTAATTACACAAAGTAATTATATTTTATTAACTGCATTAAGTAATTACTTATTAAACCACCCAATGTTCATTCTAAATTAATTTAAACTTAATTAATTAACCCAAATCATTAATTGATTAACTATCCATTTAAATTATCCTACCTATTTAATGAATCACCAATCATTAAACCCTTATTAACTTTAAAATGAACCATTTTCTTATTTATGATTTAACTTTAAAACCATTTAAAACCCAAATGCTTCGAGTCAAACAACAATCAACCTGAGAACCAACCAAAATCAAAGTCACCAGATCATCAGTACACATTCAATCAATTCAATCATTCAACCAATTATTTAAATTTAACCATTTAAATCTAAATAAAAATCAAACAGAGTGATATTTACTCACCTTTTCTTATTGATTCGCAACTCGTCTACATCTCGACTTGTTTCTTCACAGTTTTAAACCTTGTGTAAAACATTCATACGGTTTTATTAATATTTGAGATAATCGGACAAATCAATTACCATTACTTAATTAAATTAACTAACAATTTACTTTAAAACTAATTTTCCTATCATAAACAAATTTATATTTTTTTTAGAACAAAAGTAATTAAATAAATTGCTTTACACATGTTAATCCCCTTTAATCAATCATTCCAACATAACTAGTTAATTTAAAATGTGTATATGCCTGGTTATTTCATTTTTATTCCTTTCCTTTGAACTTGCTACAAGTTCTAAAAATAACCAATATATATTTACTGTTTACATCATACCTTCCTTTATTGTTATTGATTTCAAACTAAGGTAGATTTAATAAATTTCCAAATTTGCAAATAAAACAACAGATTCTGTACGGTAAAGTTTCTACCTTTTAGGGGTAAACATTTTAATTAGCTATTTTAAATAGAACAAAACGTTAAACAAATATAAATATCTCACCCCAATTGCACGCTCTGACCGATCATCGAGACTTGCCGTGCTTGCGAACACAGCTCCCAAAATCGAGCCCATGCCCCAGCCTTCACGCATTCCAGAGGTCGAGTTCGACCTCAATCCTATCTCAAGAACGACAGTCCAGATCCAAAAACGATGAACTGGAGTCGCGTTCTGCCTCTCTTCACTTACCTACCTAGTCATGGCACACCGGCCACCAAACATCGCGACCACTATCGATTTCCCAACCAGCCTCGCTGTGACGTCTCCATCACGCGCGCGAGCTTGAGCGCGAGAACTCCTTACCAAAGATCGCGAGCACCCCTAATCGAATCGCCACATACAGCTACATCCACGCGACTCTCTTCCCCCCCCCCCCCCCCCTTCGGCCATTTCTTTCATTTGTTTATTTTTCTCTGAATTAAAGGAGTCGCCCATTGATTAAAAGCTCCTTTTTTTTACTGCGTTCGATTGAAGATTAGAGAGGGGATGGAGATAAGTATCGATTTGGGGAAGCTTCTTGAGTACGCGTATTTGTAAATGAAAATATCTTTGACTATTTGACCTTAAATTTTGTTATATTATAAAACTTTCAAAACGTCTCGTTAGTTGCTATTAAAATTTCGAACTCTTCTTAAGGAATGCCGCTAGGCGATTATGAGGTTTTACCCGCATTCCGAACATAATAGAACGTGTTTCGGAAGGTAATTCGATCATATGGGCGAGTTACTGAAGTAAATGATCAATTTTAAATCAAATCGATTATAATAGTTTCTATGCGTTTTGAGCTGCCAGGGTCAAACGATAACTTCGATTGCTACAAAAATTGAAATCCGATAATAACTAACTATTTCAGATCCAATGGAACTGGTTTCGTCAAATTCCGAGACTGTGCCTCGGAAGGCTATTTTTTAAATTCAATTTAAACGATACATTTTTAAAATTGAACAAATTACCTTTAAATTAAATTCCAACCATTCTATTATCTTTAGTATCATCATTATAAATTTTATAAGCCTTCAAATTATTTTTAACAGGCTTCAAACTTCAGATTCAGGTAAGGACGTTCTGGAGCTTAGGAGATGGGCTGGATGGCAAGAACATATAGAGCATTTCTGCTGTATTACATTGCTGTGTATCTGTGACATGATAATTGAGTATATTCAATGTCTGTATATATATTTGTAACTCTGATGTATTAAAATGTAATCGTCAGGTATAATAATCTTTTGTAAACTGCTATTATTTATTATTATATTTTATCCGCTGCGAATGTGAGATGTTGGTGTTTCTGATCTTCTTCTTCTATCTCTTTCTTCTTTTTCATAACTATCCGAAATTTTCGGGTTCGAAAATTTCGGGTCATTGCAGTTCTCTTTCTTCAAATCCAGCAACGTCATCATTCCAACCACTTCATTCTGGATCACACTCCGCGTATAATAGTTATTAAAGTGGTTTTCGGTTTAGACAGAGAGTATGTCCCAAACCGATCCCGGACTCTTCAATAACTACGTAATTATTACACCGATTTGTCATTTAATAAACTTCAAAATAGTTATATTTCAAAACCAAAATATCATTGACATTTCAAAACCGTATCAATACGATGTCACTTCCATTTGAAAATCAAATACGACATCATTTCCATTTAAATATATCCATCTTAAATATATACATTTACAAAATCTTAGTTTTTCAAAGATATAACACCTTCTAAATCAAACACTTTGGAAATCATAATACTTTAGAAATCAAATTTTAGAAATCATAATGCTTTGAAATCATAACACTTCCCACTTAACTGTTTAAATATGAAAAATAATATATATAATAAAACAGTCTAAAATTTTAAAATAGTTTACATAAAAATAGTTATAATTTAAAATAGTTTATATTAAAATAATTTATACTAAAATAGTTTATATCAAAAATAATTTAGATAAAATTAGTTTATATGAAATAAATTTATAATGTAACATATATAAATAGTTTTAAATAAAATTTAAAAAATACTTTATATAATAAAATTGCTTCCTCAAAATTATCGATTCAAATCAACTCAAATTTCAAATTTATTCAAATCTCAAATCATCAATTTTAATTTATTTCAGTTTCTAAATAAACCATTTCAATTTATATTGATTTCAAATATAGATTTTTAACAATAAAATAAACCATTTCAATTTCAATATTTTCAAAGCTTTAAATATTTCACAATCACATAACTAAATTTGATAATTTCATATATATCTTAATTTAACTTTATTATTATTTAGTTTAGAAATATTCACTTAATAAATCCAATAATATTAAATAAACCCCAAATTACAAATAAACTAAATATTTCCTTCAACTTGAAATATTCATTTAAATCACCTTAACCAAAATCAAGTTATAAAATTTTATCCTTTAACAATCTCAAATTCAATAAGTTCAAAAATCGATTTTCAATTAAATATATTACTTAATTAAATACAATTTCAAATCAATTTCAAAGCTATCTTCAAAACTTTAATTTATAAAATCATTATAAACTCTATATTAAAATATAATTTAAATAAATACTTAACCATATTATATTTTAATAAAATCAAACTTTATCATTAAGCTTATTTTATATTAAAACAAATTTATACATAGCTTAAAAATCAAAAATCTAACTATATATAAAATAACATTTATATAATATCTAAAATCAATATTTATATAAAACCATATATTTCTTTCCAAAACCCAAAAAATCATTTTCAAAATATTTATATATAGACCAACGGTATCTATATATAACTTTCTATCCTATGGTCAAGTGATATGGATATTTATCATTTCAATCCACAATTTAAATATATACGGGTATATATATATCATTTCAACCCGTAATCCCTAATTCAGTGTCAATGAAAATCGCTTGGGTTTATCATTTCAACCCATAACGATTTTCTCCTATTCTAAAGTCCGTTCGAGTATGTATCATTTCAACCTATAGTGAATTCTATACTAATAGGAAACTTGTAGAGTGATAACAGATATGATAATAATATAACAGACATATATCATAAATATAAATAAAAGATAATGGTGTCAGATGTCATAGGTGAATAGATATAGGTAATAACATATATATAACGATGTAAATAACTAACAACGGCATATTTCAATTATCGTTTCAATTGAAATCAAATTTAATAAATAAAAGAACATAAATCGTGAGTGATTGCTCACCTTTCGAGGCTAGAGAATATCCAAGATGACACGGATAAGCACACTGATATGGACCTTGAAATTGAATTTTGTATCTAAGCAAAATCGGCACGAATTCGACGATCAAAGCTGATAACAGAAATTGATGAAATCAAATCATAATAGGGTCGATGGTGATAATTTGTCTAAGTGAATTGATACAGATATACATACAAAATTATATATACATATATATATACAAAAATAGTATTCTAATTTCAAACACATATTAAATTAAATACATATGTGGGGTTTTAAAAATCATAGTTTTAAATTAAAATTTCATATATTAAAGTTGAACATATATACAATGTATGTTTTGAAATTAATACATATATATACTCATTAAAAATACAAAATGCTTACTTATATGGTATATGTTCACTACAACATATCCAATACCACTTATATAAACATATATAGACTAACTTTACAACATTTGAAAATCAATATATATATTAACAGATATATATATATATATATATTATATATGTATGTATATATATAAAATCTACACAATTTTAAACATATATAACCGACACACATAAAAATTTCAAAACAGACCCATAATGCAAGTTGTACAAATAAACACATATGTATTGACATATATACGAAAAATGTAAACGTTGCATATATTACTATTATTAAACTTTAAATATTTTTATAAATTTGATATATGCATATATATATATACACACACACAAAATATATTTATTCACAGTTTTAAGAAATAAATGCATATACATTAGGCTGCACAAAGCTCATGCAAATCAATATGATATGGTTTTAAAATCCATATACGATTTATAAAATAATATAACTAGTATGCAAACTTGTATAGAAAGAAAGGCAAACGTCTAATGCCGTACTTTATGAAATATATATTAGCAACAATATATTTCCAAAAGGTTTCGAAAGAAAAAAAATTGGTAGTTACGAAAATCAAATAAAATAAAAAAACATAAAGTGATATAAATAAGACTGCTCTTATGGGTAGGCTACAGGCGAATGAAAATAAGGCAATATATGTATATGAGTCACCGTGTGTGTGTGTGTGTCTATATATATATATATATATATATATCCATAACCCTTGTATGTAGCCGCCATCCTATATACTCATATATGAATTTATATATCTCTGTACTGTTATAACTTTATACTTCACATATATATAAAATTATATACTAACCTGACATGCAGCTACTTGCTAAAATAGACTACTTATACAATATATATATTTATACAGCAAATGACCATACTTGCCATCAACACATAATATATGCCACTAACAGACAAACTTTTAACATACTATCTATATATAAAACATTTATAAAACTTTACAAAAATATATATAAACTAATACGTATATATATGTACTTACCCAAAAGTAGCAACAGATAAAGAAAGGGAAGGAGCGGCCAGGTTGCTTGAGGCTCGATGGAAGTTGGTATCGTCCTAGGCTGCTGTGTCGTTGAGATCGTGTAAGGTTGGAATAAGAGGGCAAGGCGAGTCAAGGCTCAGCCTATGTTATGCTGTGATGTTGCGGGGATGTAGTTCGACAGGGAAGCCGTGGCACGACGGAGAGCAGGGAGGATTTGGGTCTCGGGTTAAAGGCGATTATGAAGTTTGACATGGAATAGGGTGAGGTAGCTGTGAGGAGAGAAGCTTCAGCCATAACTTCAAGGATGAGCTAGCAGAAAAACTTTAAAATATGAAATCTATGGACTGGAAATAGAGAATGAAATGATGGAGAAGGCAATCAAACAATAAATTAAAGGTTGGGAATAATAAAGGTCGAATTATTGAATTTTCTTGAAAATACTAAAAGTCGGGTTGTCGTTGGGAATTCCAAAGAGCTAGAGACCGTCTGTTATCTCAGAAAGTAACGAATGGGCAAGAAAACCAAAAGGTAAAAAAAAAGTTGGTACCGATACGGTTCCTTGTTATAGTGATTCCACAATGTATCGAACGTCGAAACACAAAACGAATATTCTACGGAAATCAGCATGACGAGACGATTAAAATGGTACACACATATCGGCGATACGATCATCCGACCAAAAGTCAATAACCGGTACCAAAAATGCTGCAAATTTTGTCGAAAATAAGATCGACGGAGCAATAATAGTCAAATTTGGAAAAAAGAAAAATGACGTCTTGCTCAGAAGATGATTTACAATTTTTCTATATAAAAATATTCAGATTTCGAAAATATTTTATTATCAACAATTTTTAACTGATTTGAATTTAATAGAATTTCACAATGAAATAAACTTTCATAAAATCAGATGAAAATTTACCATCTTCTATATTTAAATATACGTATTCCAAATATAAATTTTTAATTTCAAATTTTCTTATTTAAAATTTCACAAAAATTCAATTAAATACATTATTAAAACTGTTAAAATTTATGGGTCGTTACACTCTCCCCCACCCAAAACTTTTCGTCCCCGAAAAGGAAGGAGGTAGGAGAATAGACAACTAAAAGAAAATAGACTTGAATTACAAACTAAAATAATAAATTTAAACCATATAAATTTCAATTAAATTAATTAATATTCAATAATTGATTTTATACTCAAGGAATTTCATTAAGTTGGTTTATTTTCAATTTGTTGTTGTTTGTTACAAAATTTATTTCAAACAACCATTCATTTTATTAATCCATTTATTATTCGACTAACTTAGTATTTTATTTATCTCTATTAATCATTTTATAATTAAACTTTAAGTATATAACATTTATTATAAGCACTCAAATTTTAGTTATAAAGACATTTTATATTGTATATTATCCAATTATCTTAAATTAACAATTTCAAAGACCATAAATTTGAATAGTCATTTATTATAATCATATTTTATTCGAAAAATTTAATTCTTCTTATTCCAAATTATTATTAAATTTATTCCACTTAATATAACTTATCACATATATTAAGTATATTTACACTTATTATAACTACTCAAATTCATTTAAAATTTCTTTTAACATCATTTTATATTGTATAATATTCAGTTACATAGTTAACTTTTGAAAATTTAGGTAAGTTATATATAATGTAATTGAGTATTATCTAAATAAATTTTTTACAATTCACTTATTTCAAGTTGAGTATTAGTCAAAAATTTTGGCTTCATTGGAAATCATCCTTAAATCAAAATTTTAAGAATTAATTTCCGATTGATTTCAAACCATTTTATAGATAAAATATATATATATACACACACATAATATATCAAATCAAATTTAAAATCTTCAACATATATTATAAATCAAGTCATGTTTAGAAATTAAAATCAATTTACTTTTTTCCAAACAAAGGTGTAGCAGGGCTACAGAATAGTCTCTCCACTTCGAAACTTGAAAATGAATGTCGATGATGTGGCCGCCATCACCGAAATTATTTTCCAGCGACAAAATAGGAGAGCATTGATTTTAAACATTTAGATTTTTCTTTTGGAATAATTTCTATTCGAAAATATATTAAATAATATGCCTTTTAAAATTTAAACCCAAAGTTTGAAACCGTCGGAAATTAAATTTTTAGTTTCTTGATTTAAATTCATTTCAATTTCCAAATTAATTTATAACAATGATCTATAGTTCAATTGTTATATATATATATATATATATATATATATGAGACAAAAGCCAATGGTTTACAAAACAATACATGCAAATCAATTATTATCATTTCTGACAACAGATTCATTAACAATTTAATTTCAGAAAAATTTATACATATATAAAATATAATCATTCAAAATTATTTTATTTACCAAATTTGAACACTATATTGCGTCAATTTGTTCCGTTCAAGTGTTTTGGAAATCCTATTGATAACATTGATCAGACGAATCGATCGAAAATCCAAATCAACATCAACAACTCAAACAACACAATATATATTAAAACATTTTAAATATTAATTTACAAATACACTTCCTCGTTCGACGATACAAGCATGGATTTCAAAGAAAGAATATAGAGATTCAAATTTGATGGACTCAAATCAAAGAGAATTTAAATTCGAAGATAGATTCGAAACAAAGATAAGATGATTAAATAACAAGATAAGAAATGGAAAAGCTTATGTAAATCGCGGGCAACCTTAACCGGGTCAACCGTGACTTAAAGGATAAGATCGATGTAGATTTTTGGGGAAATCAACATTCGATCTCAAGAGATAGAATTCAGGATAATAAGAGATACTAGCATCTAAACCGAGGATATAAAAATCTCCGGTGAATCGATGCTGTTGTAAAGGACTTTCAGCCCTTTACAAATAAATTTGAGATTGGCGAGACCGCCAATCCACTATGAAGATCATTCAAAGTGGAATTATGAGATAATCCAAAATCAAAAGAAGACGAATAGTGAGGGACAAGAACGAATGTTGGAACCGCAGGAAACGTTCCAACATTCAAAGGAATCGAGTCAAAAAGGAAGAGATTCAAACTCGATTGAAAGTGATTCTGTAAATACATTTACCATATATGCTAAGTTTTGCCTAGAGCTACCAAAGCTCTGATTCCAAATGTGACGACCTGATATTTTCAATCATTCACATCTAAACATGCCGGAATTGAATTGCTCAAAATACCAGATTGTAAGTTTATATTTGGCAAAACTCAGCATATACAGTAGTAAATAACTACAGATCACGGACACAGAGCAATAAATGCAGCGGAAACAAAAGATAGTAGTTCGTGAAGCTACTATATACATAACAGAGTTAAATAAGATACAACAGAAGTATCGAACACAATAGTCCAATACAATATCAGAGTACAACGTTGGAATCAACTGAATATCTGAAAGCTGGACAGATAGCTGGATCTCCAATCGAAGCTCCAACTCTAAAGGAGAGTTTCGCAAACTGGTACACTCATTCTGACCCGAGCGTAAAGCAAAACACAAGACACTCGAGTCAGGGTTAACATTCTTATATCAATAAATCCAACTTAAGTGAAATAACAATTAAAAATACAAGTAACTCAAAGGATGTTTGGGATAACCATCCTTTAAGGATCCGTTAAACTATATACTATGTAGTAATATACGCTAAATAGATAATGCCTATCAGTAATATAAAGTATCAAAATAGCGTTAAGGCGTTACCATTATCCCCCTTAACATATTTTATATAAGCGTTATAGTCTATACAGCACTGTAAACTCCACCGTAAACTAGTGGGCTATCAGGGAGTACTCCATAGGTATAACACAAAATAAATCGTAGTGGTCGCGCATAGCGATACGAGTATGACAAGGCACATGAGGCAATACCCAAGGTAGTGAAACTACCGTTTGCCTGATCCTGATTGGTGAGAATGCATCGCTGCAACGATCGCAACACCGCGAAACAACACTTCCAATTCAAGGGTGCGCACCAATCAAAAACAAGTAATGAATAGTTTACGAAGAAGTGTATCCGCTAGAGGCAGCTAACCTCATTGGCCCAGCACGGCTCCTATTTTTGTCATTTCAAATTTGACACAAGTGTCAAGGCTATCCATTATTGTTCTCTTTCTTCAAATCCAGCAACGTCATCATTCCAACCACTTCATTCTGGATCACACTCCGCGTATAATAGTTATTAAAGTGGTTTTTGGTTTAGACAGAGAGTATGTCCCTAACTGATCCCAGACTTTCCAATAACTACGTAATTATTGCACCGATTGGTCTTTTAATAAACTTCAAAATAGTTATATTTCAAAACCAAAATATCATTGACATTTCAAAACCATATCAATACGATATCACTTCCATTTCAAAACCAAATACGACATTATTTCCATTTAAATATATCCATCTCAAATATATCCATTTACAAAATCTTAGTTTTTCAAAGATATAACATTGTCTAAATCAAACACTTTGGAAATCATAATACTTTGGAAATCATAATGCTTTGAAATCACAACACTTCCCACTTAACTGTTTAAATTTAAAAAATAGTATATATATAATAAAATAGTCTAAAATTTTAAAATAGTTTATATAAAAATAGTTATAATTTAAAATAGTTTATATTAAAATAATTTATATTAAAATAATTCATATCAAAAATAATTTAGATTAAAATAGTTTATATAAAATAAATTTATAATGTAACGTATACAAATAGTTTTAAATAAAATTTAAAAATACTTTATATAATAAAATTGCTTCCTCAAAATTTCACAAATCGATTCAAATCAACTCAAATTTCAAATTTAATCAAATCCCAAATCATCAATTTTAATTTATTTCAGTTTCTAAATAAACCATTTCAAATTATATCGATTTCAAATACGGATTTTTAACAATAAAATAAACCATTGCAATCAGAATAGGGTCGATGGTGATAATTTGTTTATGTGAACTGATACAGATATACACACAAAATTATATGTACATATATAAACAAAAATAGTGTTCCAATTTCAAACACATATTGAATTAAATATATATGTAGGTTTTAAAAATCATAGTTTAAAATTAAAATTTCATATATTAAAATTGAACATATATACAATGTATGTTTTGAAATTCATACATATATACTCATTAAAAATACAAAATGCTTACTTATATGGTATATGTTCACTACAACATATCCAATACCACTTATATAAACATATATAGACTAACTTTACAACATTTGAAAATCAATATATATATATATATATATATATTAACAGATATATATATATATATGTGTGTGTGTGTGTGTATGTGTATGTGTATGTGTATATATATGTATAATCTACACACTTTAAACATATATAGCCAACACACATAAAAATTTCAAAACAGACCCATAATGCAAGTTGTACAAATAAACATATATATACCGACATATATACGAAAAATGAAAACATTGCATATATTACTATTATAAAACTTTAAATATTTTTATAAAGTTGATATATACCGACTTACCTATATATCTATTCACAGTTTTAAGAAATAAATGCATATACATTAGGCTACAAAAAGCTCATGCATATCAATATGATATGATTTTAAAAT
The DNA here is from genome assembly GCA_030765085.1 of Allium cepa. Lineage (NCBI taxonomy): Eukaryota > Viridiplantae > Streptophyta > Magnoliopsida > Asparagales > Amaryllidaceae > Allium > Allium cepa. The sequence goes on from CM060944.1 coordinate 187,995,016, forward strand.
CTATATACGGTTTATAAAATAATATAACTAGTATGCATACTTGTATAAAAAGAAAGGCAAACATTTAATGCCGTACTTTATGAAATATATATTAGCAACAATATATTTCCAACAGGTTTCGAAAGAAAAAAAATCGGTAGTTACGAAAATCAAATAAAATAAAAAAACATAAAGTGATATAAATAAGACTGCTCTGATGGGTAGGCTACAGGCGAACGAAAATAAAGCAATATATGTATATGAGTCATCGTGTGTGTGTGTGTGTTTATATATACATATACATATACATACATACATACATACATACATATATATATATATCCACAACCCTTGTATGTAGCAGCCATCTTATATACTCGTATATGAATTTATATATCTCTGTAGTGTTTTAATACTTCACACATATATAAAATTATACACTAACCTCACATGCAACTACTTGCTAAAATAGACTACTTATACATTATATATATTTATACAGCAAATGACCATACTTGCCATCAATACATAATATATGCCACTAACAAACAAACTTTTAACATACTATATATATAAAACATTTATAAAACTTTATAAAAATATATATAAACTAATACGTATATATATGTACTTACCCACAAGAAGCAACAGATGAAGAAAGGGAAGGAGCGGCCGGGTTGCGTGAGGCTCGGTGGAAGTTGGTATCGGCCTAGGCTGCTGTTTCGTTGAGATCGTGTGAGGTTGGAATAGGAGGGCAAGGCGAGTAAAGGCTCGGCCTGTGTTGTGCTGTGATGTTGTGGGGCTGTAGTACGACAGGGAAGCCATGGCACGGCGGAGAGCAGGGAGGATTTGGGTCTCGGGTTAAAGGCGATTGGGAAATTTGACGTGGAATAGGGTGAGGTAGCTGTGAGGAGAGAAGCTTCGGCCATAACTTCAACGATGAGCTGGCAGAAAACTTTAAAATATGAAATCTATGGACGGGAAAAGAAGAACGAAATGATGGGGAAGGCAACCAAAAAATAAATTAAAGGTTAGGAATAATAAAGGTCGAATTATTGAATTTTCTTGAAAATGCTAAAAGTCGGGTTGTCGTTGGGAATTCCGAAGAGCTACAGACCATCTGTTATCTTAGAAAGCAACGAATGGGCAAGAAAACCAAAAGGTAAAAAAAATCGGGTACCGATACGGTTCCTTGTTATAGTGATTCCACAATGTATCGAACGTTGAAACACAAAATGAATATTCTACGGAAATCTGCATGACGAGACGATCAAAACGGTACACAGATATCGGATATACGATCATCCGATCAAAAGTCGATAACCGGTACCAAAAATGCTGCAAATTTCGCCGAAAATTAGATCGACGAAGCAATATTAGTCAAATTTGGAAAAATGAAAAATGACATCTTGCTCAGAAGATGATTTACAATTTTTCTATATAAAGATATTCAGGTTTCGAAAATATTTTATTATCAATAATTATTAACTGACCTGAATTTAATAAAATTTCACAATGAAATAAACTTTCATAAAATCAGATGAAAATTTATCATCTTCCATATTTAAATATACGTATTCCAAATATAAAATTTTAATTTCAAAATTTATTCTTTAAAATTTCACAAAATTTCAATTAAATACGTTATTAAAACAGTTAAAATTTACGGGTCATTACAATGCGGGCTTTCATAACCTCTATGCAACATCCATATGCATAATGCTCATCAATATAAACAAATCAACAAGAGAAATGTGAATGTGACTATTATCTAAAGGATATACTGCCCTAATTGTATAAAAGAAACAATCCAATTAATACATCCACTAGCATCCGTCATCCACAATATGTCCTATTGACATGTTTGCAACCATTCCTACTATCCAATGGTCTCCACTTAAAGAGTATACCAAGATAAGTCATAATGCATAGGTAGTCTATATTTATTTAATTTAAATCGAAAACATACCAGAAAAGAGTTGTGGGTGGGTAGCTTAGATCTTCTCCCCAGGCTCCCATGTACTCTCCGTTGGATCGTCTTCTTATTGGACCTTAACAAATCTGATTTCCTTGTTATGGAGTCTCTTTGTACCACGCTCAAGAATGCAAGTGGGTGCACAACGAACAAGTGATTCCTTTTGCTCCATCTCATCTAGCTGACTCGGTTGGACTACGGTAGCTATGACATGCAACCACTTTCACAAATGTGACACATGGAAAACATCATGTACTCCTACCAACTTCTTAGGTTGCTCCACTCTATATTCCAGCTTCCTTATCATTTCTGTAATAGGGAAAGGTCATATGAACCTCGATGCTAGCTTTCCTAAACTACCAAACCTCGTGATGTACCTAAGCAGTGAGACCTTCATAAACACCACGTCATCCACTACGTACTCTAACTCCATACATCGCCTATGAGCTTAATATTTTTGCCTATCTTGCACAGTTTTCATTCTTCTACAGATCAAGTTGACTTTCTCCGATGTCTCCTTCGCCACGTCCAGCCCAAGAATAATCATATCCATAGTGTCCCACCAACACGACAGTGATCTACAAGGTCTACCATATAGTGCCTCAACTAATGTCATCTCAATGCTCGCTTTATAGCTGTTATTATAGATAAACTCCACCAATGGAAAATAATCCTACAAGAGCCTCCAAAATGCAAGATACATATCGGAAGAAAGTCCTCAAACCCGAATTAATCTCTCTGTCTGTTCATCCATCTATGGATGATAAGTGATACTCAAGCTCAATTCGGTGTCCAAAGCCTCCCGCGGACTCCTCCAAAAATCATTGGTGAAAAGAGGATCTCGGTTGCTAACGATGCTAGTAAAAACTCCATGTAACCTAATGACCTCCCCCACATATAGAGTCGCCAAATATATCGCCATCCTCTTACTCCTAACCTATATAAAATAAGTGCATTTCGTCAGCCGATCGACTATGACCCAAATACTCACATTCCCTCTCTTACTTCTCAGTGAACCATCGACAAAATACATAGAAATACTCTCCCACTTACACCATAGAATATCGAACGACTGCAACAAACCTCACGGCTTATTCTGCTCCACCTTTAACCTTTGACAAGTCATACACCGAGCTATATAATCTGCTGCATGCCTCTTCATTCCTAGCTAAGAAGACACTTTTCATGTCACGGTACATTTTGTACCTCTAGGGATGAATGGTCATCCTCGAATGATGAGACTCGGTTAGTGAAAGTGTGCTATGGATCTTGTAATAAGAATATAAGATAGCACGGGATGTAGTTATGATAGTTATACAGTAAATAGTGCAGAATATAAAAGTGGTATAATAAAATGACACCAGAGATTTTTATACTGGTTCGGAGCTCCGTTCTACGTCCAGTCCCAGACTCCTTTTGGAATTTCACTAAAACAATTACCCTCACTTAACCCGGAGAAACAGGTCTATACAACCCTTGAGCAGCTTTGATAAGGAGAAAAATCGGCAAATTTGACAAACGAACCTTCAAAAATACGAGAATCTTGCATTCTCCTCCATCTTCTAACTACGGTATCATCGAAGAGCCATTGTTGGATTTTCTCATTGGAAGGAGATTGGAAGGATGAAGATGCTTGTCCTTTTCTTTTTGGAGCCATTTAATTTGATTGTTTGGAGGTAAAAATTAGGTTTTGAAGAGCTAGGGTTTTAGAAGAGTTTGAAAACTTGAAATGAGAGTGAAGAGTAAAGGGGAAGTGAAGGTTCAAAGGTGAAAAATGGGTAGGTAGGAGCTGTAATTTTGCTCAGATCCATGAATCAGTCGACTGCATCAGTTGTTCAGTCGATTGAACCTGAATTTCCAAATTTTCGAACTTCTAGTTCAGTTAACTGAATGCCTGATTCAGTTGACTAAATCTTGGTTATGTAGATTTTGTCTTCTGGTTCAGTCGAGTGAGGCTAGATTAAAAAAAGATTTATCCCAGTGTCAGCCGACTGATACACTTGTTCAGTCGGCTGACCTGTAAGAATTTCCCCAATTATCTTTGTTTTGAGTAATATTTTATATATTTATACTTATGAAGCTTGTAAATTTATTTATTTGAATATTTGAATAGCATATGTGTTGAAAATATAAAGGAAAAGAAATGATTTATTCCAAAAAAAATTACATACTTTAGTCAAATTATTCGAAAAATAACAAATAATAACAACTACTCTTATTTTGAAGGGCTAGGAGTTTTGTAGCCCCGTCGCTATTTGCGATGAACATTTGATGCTTCATTTCGATCCATGAGTTTGGTGAGATCGGTGGTCATCGTGTGGATGAAGCAGAAGGTCATCGAATAGGCAAAACGGTATGTTCGTCTATTGGATGGGATGAAGCACTGCAAAATTTTATAGCAATGTGTTATGTAATTCCTAGACGTCTCGAGTTGATCTTTTGCTCATAATATAATTCATGTTGAAGCATCGGTGACTCTTGTTGACAGTGATGCAAATCATTATTTTTTTGTTTAATGTTTGGAGATACGTCAAATATCATCGTTTTCTCTTTATTTTTCTCCGGAATATATCCAATATGATCATGAGAGGTAGAAGGTGGTGTAGTATAATGGAAAAGTGTTTTTGGTGATTCGGAAGAAGCTAGTATTTCAGTTGAGCCGGTTGATTGTGGAGAGGTTGACATAATGATAGTTAGTTTGTATTTTTGTTAGTTTGTATGAAATCAGAGAATAAGTATACCTATTTATAGACTAATGTTGAGAATAAAGAGGATGAAGTGAATGGTTTGTATTGAATTTACTTATAAATGGGTTTTTAATTAGGAATGTTAGTTGCTATTTCGTTGGTTTTATGTTATTGTGATTTATCTGTGTAAATGTAATATGTAGGAACATATATTTATAAAGGTAAGTGTTATACATAATTTAATTTATAGTTGTCACCATATAATAGAGTCCCCGACGTGAACTTAATAAAAATAATTAATGGCTCACGTGGTTAAGACATCTGAGCTATTCACAACAGGTCATAGGTTCGAGTCTCAGCATGGTTAGAAAAATGAATTTTATTCAAAATTTTTGTTTTTGAGTTTTTCGTCAAAATTTCATATTTTATCATTTATATATTTTTAATTGACATTATACCGAGTTCTCGACATAGCTTTATAAAAGTATTCTCTAACAATGGTTTATTAAAAATGTCAGCTAATCGATATTCAGATGGAAAGTAGTCTAAATTTATCACATCTTTTTCTATATTGTCATGTAGAAACTGATGTCTAATATCTATATGTTTAGTTCTAAAGTGATTTACTGGATTTTTGGATAGATTTATTGCACTGGAATTATCGCAGTAAATTGTTGCTTTTGATGAATTGATTTCGAAATCTTTAAGTGCCTATTGCATATAGATTACTTGTGCGCAAGCTAATGCTGCAGAAATATATTCTACTTCACAAGTTGATAGTGAGACACAATTTTGTTTCTTGCTAAACCATGATATTAATGATTTACGAATGAAGTGACATGTACCGTTTGTACTTTTTCTATCCATTCGTGATCCTCCAAAATCAGCATCGCTATATGACGCTAACACGAACAAGTAATCTTTTGGATAGAAAAGTCCAAAATCTTTAGAATTACTAAGATAACGTAGTATTCATTTTACGCCTCGTAAATGTGATTCTTTTGGGTCAGCTTGAAATCTTGCACATAGACATACACTGATCATTATATCTGGTCGGCTTGCCGTTACGTATAGTAATGATCCTATCATACTCGATATAGTTTTTGATCTACACTCTTGCCATTTTCATCTTTATCAAGATGTGTTGTTATGCTCATAGGTGTTGGTTTGGCAGAAGTGTTTTCCATTCCGAATGGCTTGATAAGATTATTACAGTATTTTTCTTGACTTATAAATATTCCATTTGAAACTTGTTTTATTTGAAGACCTAGAAAATACGATAATTCTTCCATATGAGACATTTCGAATTCTCTAATCATTATTTCAAAAAATTCTTTACATAATTTATTATTAGTTGATACCAAATACAATATCGTCTATATATATTTGAACTATCAAAATATCATTTTTAGAATGTTTTATAAATAAAGTTTGATCTACTTTTCCTATTTCGAATCCTGAATCAATTAAATAGCTTTTAAGACGTTCATACCAAGCACGTGGTGCTTGTTTAAAACCATATAAAGCTTTCTTAACTTTATAGATATGATCTGGATATTTTTCATGAACAAATAAAGGGTTTGTACAACAAAAACATTTTCTTTAATATAACGTTTGAAAATACACTTTTAACATCCATTTGATAGAGTTTAAAGTTATTAATACATGCGTAAGCCAATAAGATTCGTATTACTTCTAGTCTAGCGACTGGAGCAAACGTTTCTTCGTAGTCTATTCCTTCTTCTTGGTTATACCCTTGTGCCACTAGTCTCGCTTTGTTTCTAGTTATATTTCCTAATTCTTCTGCTTTATTTTTATAAACCCATTTAGTTCCTATAACAGTCTGATAGTTCAGTCTGGGTACTAATTCCCAAACTTCATTTCATTCAAACTGATTTAATTCTTCTTGCATAGCAATAATCCAATTTTCATCGGATGATGCTTCCATAGTATTCTTAGGTTCTATAGTAGAAAGAAAAGCTATATGACCCATTAAATTTAGTTGATTTCTAGTTCGAACATTTGAATTTATTTCTCCAATTATATTTTCTGTAGGATGATTTCGTAAGATTCTTCGAGGAGATCTTATTGTATTAGTAATATTTCTATTTTCTAAATTATTAACAATGTTTTCATCTTCTCTAGAATTATAAACAATATCTTCATCTTCTCTTGAATTGTTTATTATATTCTTGTTATTATCAAGTAGATCATCGTTATCATTGGTTTTTGAAATAAGTTTAGAGTTTTCATCAAAAGACATATGGAGTGTCGTATTAGTTTGTTTATTGAAAATTCGATAAGCTTTGCTTCGATTCGAATATCCAAGAAATATACCTTGATCGCATTTTGAATCGAATTTTCCAAGCTGATCTTTGGTATTTAGTACAAAACATTTTGATACAAATATATTAAAATAAGATATTTTCGGTTTTCTACCGTTAAAAAGTTCGTAAGGTGTATTCTTAGTGAGGGGTCTAATAGAAATACGATTCAATACATAACAGGTAGTTGCAACAGCTTCTGCCTAGAAATATTTTGGTAATGTGCTTTCGTTTAGTAAGGTTCTTGCACATTCTTGTAGGGTCCGATTCTTTCGTTCTACAACTCCATCTTGTTGTGGAGTTCTAAGAAATGAAAAGCTATGAAATATTCCTTTCTTTTTACAATAATTATCAAACAATTCTTTTTCAAATTCACCTCCGTGATCACTTCTGAAATTTTTAATTTTAGCAACTTTTAAATTTTGAATTTTTTTAACAAATGTTTTGAAATTTTCTAAAGTATCACTTTTATTTTTCATAAAAATAGTCCACTATATCTAGAAAAATCATCAACTATTACAAATACGCATTTATTGCGATTTATGGACTGAACTTAGGTAGGTGCAAATAAATCCATATGAAGTAATTTAAGCGGTTGTAATGTTGGATTGACTTTTATACCTAATTGATACGAATCACATATATTATTAACTTTAAAACTCATCTTTGTCCTTTTACGAGATTATTTATAGAAGTTTTATTTATGTTTTCGAAATTGATATGACAAAATCATTTGTGCCATATCCAGATCATTTTCTTTTGCTATTAAACACATGTCTGAGTTATGATTAACTTTCATATTCAAAACATAAATGTTTTTATCTCTATTTCCTTCGAAAATAAGATTCTGATTTTGATCGAAGATACTACATTTATTTTCAGAGAAGGATATCTTAAAACCTTTATCGCATAATTGACTTATAGTTAATAGATTATGTTTTAGATTCTTAACTAATAAAACATTTGTAATAAGAGGTAAATTAAGATGTACCATAATTGCTCACATCGCCTTTGCCGATGATATAGCTCTTGGAATTATCTCCAAAAGTGACAGACCTCCGTCTGAGTATGTAATGTTTGTCAGCGTATCTTTTTCTCCTGTCATGCGTTTTGAGCAACTACTGTAGAGTATCCATTTTCTTCTCTTCTTTAGTGGGACCTGCCAAAAATATGAGATATAATTGGTACCCACCTTTTTAATAGGGTCCTAAGAGTTAGATCTTAGGAAAATAAACCCAAGTGGGTTTAGTATCCCTTTTATACATATAATTCTTATTATTAGGAACGTTTTCTATGAATGATCTAATATACTTATTCCTTATTAACTTATTATTAGTTTTAGGAACCCATATATTTATAGTTTTAGAAACTAGTCTTTTTGAAGATATGGGTGTTTTATTAGACTTAATTGTTTAAATTACTAGATTGTGAATTCTTGACTTTCTCCTTATAACCTAAACCGTTTTTATTGTTAACAGGCTATGAGTTTTCAATAATTCTAGATAAATTTTCTCTTCCTTTATTAAAATTTAAATTTTTTTAGTGATTCCTTCTTGTTTGGTCTTTAGCCTTGAATTCTCTAGTTCCACCATTTTAATATTAGTTTTTAAATCATGATTTTTAGAAACAAGAACATCATTCTTTTCTTTTTGAGTCTCAATTTCTGGACTCAATAATATCAGTTGAGAATAAATATTTGAAAGCGATTCTTGGGTTTTCTCAAGTTCTTCTTCCAATATTTTCTTTTCGTCTTTAAGCACATCTCTTTCGAATTCTGTCTTGTTCTGATTTTCTACAGCCTCTTTATATTTTCTTTTAAGAGTTTTTAATGTATCTAACAATTCTGAGTTTATCTCTATCATATCATCAAAAGTTAAATCACTAACCTCATTATCTTTGGCCATAAAGCGTACGTTGGCTTGCTCATTATCGCTGTCGCTCTCACTTTCAGAAGAAGAGTATGAATCATCCCATGTAACTGAGAAAGCTTTCCTTTAGAATTTTTCCTTCCTTTTATTGCGATATTCTTTTGATCTGGACAGTCCTTATATGCCCCTTATTTTGACAGTTGAAGCACTTCAAAACTAATGACAACGGTGGTTTATTGCTGTTTGAGCTTCGCTTGCCATTATTTCTGTTTCCTTTTCTATACTTTAAGAATTTCTCGAAGTTTTTGGCAATAAAGGCTAGGTCGTCTTTGTCTGAATCTGATTCTTCTTGTTCTACATGGAATGCTATATTCTTTTTATCTTGAGCTTGAACTCATTTAGCCTGCAAATTCACTTCATAGGACATTAAATTTCCTATTAACTCTTCCGGAGTTACTTTGGAAATATTGTTCGCTTCTTCAATAGCGAGAACTTTTCTTTCCCACTCTTCCGTTAAAGAGTCAAGGATTTTGGATACAATATCAAAATCTGAATATTTTTCTCCTAGCCCTACTAATGAATGGTAGATATCCTGAAATCTTGAATACATATCATTGGATTCATTTTCTTTCATCCTAAAGTTTTGAAACTGACTTTTAAGCATGGATATTTTGCTTTGTTTGACCTTATTAGTTCTTCGTGTGTAATTTTGAGTGTACGCCATATTTCATATGCAGTATTGCCATTTTATCTAAGGCAAAAAACAACATATTCATGACTTTTGCATTTGTTGTGGCATCTAATTTCTATGTATTAGTCCAAGTAGAATACTCTTCAGTAGGAATAATATATTCTGTCTGAGCTATTTTCCATGAATCAAAACCATGTGCTTGCACATGTATTCTCATTCGTGTGGCCCAATAGTTATAATTCATGCCATTAAATAGTGGTGGACGTACAGTGGATTGTCCTTCAATGAAGCTAGTGTTACTTTCCATATTATTACATTATTAGATAACTGTGTTACGGTTATATGATGACCTTACTTTGATACCAAATGAAAGTGTGTTATGGATCGTGTAATATGGATATAAGATAATACAGAGTGTGGTGATGATAACTATACAGTAAATAGTGTGGAATATAAAGCAGTATAATAAAATGACACCAGAGATTTTTATATTGGTTCGGAGCTCCGTCGTACGTCCAGCCCCAGACTCCTTCTGAAATTTCACTAAAAACAATAACCCTCGCTTAACTTGGAGGAACAAGTCTGTATAACCCTTGAGCATCCAAATAAGAACCTGAGAAGAGAATAGGATTTCGCTTCAACAGCCGAAAAGGACTTCACAAGCCTGAGCAGCAGAACAGGACTTCAACAAATACAGAATATGGTTTGACCTTTTGTGTTCTGATAACACGGATAAGTCTGTTTATAGTACACCCTTCCTATGATCTTCTCCTCGAGTATAAATATATATATTTGAAGTTTATGAAGAATAGAAAGGTATAATATTACTTTAATGCAGAATACTTGAAAGTATAGTTGCAAGTAGATTCAAGAGATTTAGATAAGAAAGATAAGAAAATTTGGTAGTTTGGAATCAAGTTAGAGTATGTATTTATGGATGTTAAAAAGCAGCGACTGTTAACGAAGAGTTTCAGTTGTGTTGCGTCTAAATCTTTTTGTAGAGATTCGTAACTCTTCATAAATAGTTGTGTCTTTTCAAAAAATAGCTGTTGTAGAAATTCATTCAACTGAACTTCTGGGTCAGTCAACTGAATATTCAAACATAGTTTTTAATATATATTTGTGCACCTGTGCATGTTGCACAGAAATTGATAGGTCAGTCGACTGACCTAGTAATTTCTGTGCAATTTTCATAATTTTTCACAGGTTTATATATGTATATATGTATGTATGTATATTATACATGATTTTAAAGAAAAACTTTGATAATATATATATTCTATGCTTATACGTATAAATTATTAGGAAGATTATAGATAAGCTAATATATACGTTAACCGAGGATAGATCTTAACAAAAATTGACTTAAGACTCAAAATAAGATAATAAAAATTGATGCACCGATTTTGATGTCTTGTCTCCATGTAGTATATATTCTCTTTTTTCGTATTAGACGTCAAATATGTATGTTGTAGTGATAGCTTCATATCATGAATCAAAACCAAGTCTCAACAGTTAGTACCATATCTATCAAAGCCATAACAAGAGGAATACAAAATCTACCATCTCTCCGTAACACCCCTTCAAGTCCCTAGCATAATGCCTTAAATGATATGACTGCTTTCCTCTACCAGGCTTCTCATAACATATCTGCTGACTCCTTATCTTGCTTTTGACTCGACCCAATACGAGCCATAAGTTTAGGTTGCACATCCCAAGCTACTAACAATCCTCCAGTATTGTCTGATTATTTTTGAAAACCTAATATAGAAATGAACTCCAAATGCCTCTACACCAAGAACAATGGACTCAATATTGCATGTCGTCTGCTCAAAGCGTTGGCCACTACATTGCTCTTTCCCAGAGTATATGAGATATTGAAATCATACGATGCCAAAAATTTCATCCACCTATACTGCCTTAAATTTAAGTCTTTTTGGGAGAACAAGTATTTTAGAGACTTATGATCTGTATACATCTCAAATCGGTCTCTTAATAAATAATATTTCCATAACTTGAGCGCAAAGACAATGGCTACTACCTTAAGGTTATGGGTAGGGTAGTTGCTCTCATGGACCTACAACTGTCGACTAGTGTATCTCACCACCCTTCCTTTTAGCTTCAAGACTGACCCAATTCCATAACACATGCATCGGTATGTACTGCAAATATCTTTACACCATCCGGGCAATACTGAAACAGATGCACTAGTCAATGTCTCCTTTACCTTAATAAAACCATCCTCACAATTCACGTCCCTCGAAAAAAACTAGATTCTTCTTGATGAGGTGGGTCAGAAGGGTAGAATCTTCGCGAAGTTCTTAATGAACTTTCGATAGTAGCCTGCCAAACCAAGGAAACTCCTTACTTCCTTGGTATTCTTCGACATATGCCAATCCTGAACTACCGCAACTTTACATGGATCAACTTCTAGCCCACTTTCTAAGACAACGTGTCCTAAAAAGCGTACTCCTCTCGCCAAAAGTGGCATTTCGAAAACTTTTCCTTCAGCTTATGTGTGAGTCGGTAGAATAGGGATCTTAAGGCCAAATTAATACTAAGGGGGATGAATAGTATTTAATGGATTATATGAATATTTTTCAAATTCTTTAAGATTCTACTTGGAATGATGTAATTAACAATCACAGAATAAAAGTGTAGATAAAAGTAAATGCAGTAAAAGTAAAACGAAAAGAATACACCAGGATTTTGGCTCAGAGTTACCCTACATCCAGTCTCACACAATTCCTTGTATGGATTTCTATTCAAATAGTAAATGCAAATAAAATCTCGATTTCAAGAGACACACCTTTCAGAATCTCCACCTCTGGGTAGAATCATTTGATTCCATACTAAAAGCGCACCCACTAGATTTACGGGCTACTAAGTACACCCAATTGATTTTACGGGCTACCATCACACCCACAAATATAGCAGTATAATTTGATAGAGTTTTACAGACTTAGATCTTCGATCTTGATTGTAATTGATCCTATAACTCTTGAATAGCACTTTGACCTTGGTTTGAGTGAGAGAGATGTGAGAAATCAGGGAGTAGATAAAGGAGAATCAAACTAATGATAATTGAATTTGATTCTAGTTAAATTTCAGCTGAGTTTGGGTATGTTTGATTTAGAAAACGAGAGAGTGAAAGGAGGAGAGATGAATAAGAAAATGATGATTAAAAATTCATTTGGAGGCCTGGTATACATAGGGAAACAACGGTCATGTCCATTCGCGAAAAGACACTTTCATGCAAATTTGAATTTTGAAAATTATGGCCACTATATCGACATTCATATATAGAGTATGTCGGCATACTGTTCACAAAATTGAAAAATACTTTAGAATATTATTTTGAATATCCGTTGCTTTGTAAAATAATTTGATACTTTGTAGAATCATTTAAATATAGTTTGTGCACATTTTAATCAAAATATAACTTAATAAAACTTTATAAAATAATTTTGGAAGGTTAAATAACAGTATTCAATATAATGTTGATAATATATATAAAATAAATATAGTTATAAATGATAAGTAAATATCTAAAATAAAAATATAAACATAAAAAATAAACATAAGGAAGATATAAATTAAATACTAAAAAAATAATAGAAAAATACTTAGAAACTTAATATAATATCTTTGTAAATGTAAAAGGATAAGAAATTATTTTGAGAGATGTTTTGAAAAGATGTTTGAAGAAATTATTTTGAAAATCAAGATATTTGAAAAACAATTTAAAACAAAATTAAAGAAGGCGAGAGAGATCGGAGAAGTGCTATCAAGGTTTTAACATATATTCTATGACTCTATAACTTATCTGAAATATCTTGAAATCTTAAACTCTTTAATACTCAAGAGTCTTCACTCTCCAACTCTTGAAACTCTATATCAACATCTTAAATCTACTTTTGATACTGCACAGTCTTCTTTATCAACACCTGTCTAATGTCCTGCACTATATACTATATATAACTTGATAAAACATTAGTATTTATATTCTATACAATATCTATAGTTGTTATCATCAAAACCAATACCGAAGATACTAACATTATGCTCATGGAGTGTATCGAGCACTTCTCTTAAATGCAACGCGTGCTCCTCCTTGCTCATCGAATAGACTAAAATATCATCCACAAATACCACGACGAACTTGTTAAGCAACCATATAAAAATTCTTCCCATACGATCAACGAAGTAGGCGGACGCATTGGTCAATCTAAAGGGCATAACTAACCACTCATAAAGTTTGTCGAGTATACGAAAATAGTCTTCTATATACTATCCTCAGCTGCACGTAACTTGTGGAATCCAACCAAATCAATCCGTGAGAACACCCTCACTCTAACCAACTAGCCAAAGAGATCGTCGATAGGGGGTAGTGGATATCGATTCTTCTTTGTTAGTTTATTCAGCTCCTAATAGTCAACATAAAGTCTCAAAAAACCATCCGCTAGGGTGGCAAAGACGATTGGTACTCCCCATTCCGAGATGCGCCTTCGAATAAAGTCCTTCTCAAACAACTCATTTACTTACTTGTTCAAGTTGCAACTCTTCTTTGGAGCCATATGCCTCAAGGGTAAGGCAACAGGTTTAACATTCTCCACAAGATAAATTAAAAACTAGATCTCTCTCAATGGTGAAAGAAAGGTAACCTCGGAAAAGACATCGAGGTAATCTCTAATGACATGCACTAAATCTAGCTCGTTATATGATAGGTCTAAAGAATAAAAGTAGTTCAATGTAACCAATCTTCGAGGATTGTAATGACCCATAGTTCTGAGTCTTCGAGTTTAAATATTTAATTTATTTAAAGTTTCAAATTTGAATTTAAATGTCATAAAATATATGTTTCAAACAATTACCCGATTTTTGGTGACGTATTTTTAAATTTATTTATAGGATTTTTCGATAATTTTTAATTTGGAAAATAATTATATTTTCGTTTGATGTAGTTTGCGGAAAACATGGGTATTTTTTAAATTTCATGGAGTTAGATAACATGTGTATATTATTATTATTTTATGATTATCTAACATTGTCGTGCATGATTGTATTTTTATTTTTATCATTTGTAGCATAAAAACGATGTGATATTGTGTGGCGGTGTACTCCAAAACTTTGTTTTCCTTTCTTTCTTTTTCAAAATATACTTTGTAAACAATACTCAAATTGATGTGGCGTTGACTTGATTGTTGACATGAGGGAAGTGTGTAAAATTTCGTTTACTTGCTTTAAGAAAAATTAGTTTATATGGAATCTGTTACACGTTTAGTATACCAAAACAGAGACGAATCAATAATAAACTTGTCTCACAAGTTTACAACTAAGATTTTCACTACTCTGGAATTCTGTATTAGTTATTTTAACACTAAGTATGCTGTAATTAATTACAACAACAAAGTAACAACTATAGCAATAATAACTATAGTGCTAAATCAACGTTATACTATTTAAAGAAATAGTACAACGCAGAAAGAAAACGATATATCTATATATATAAATATATAAATCAATAATAAACCTAACCAGTTGAAGAAGGAAATTCCATCTGAGGCTTGTCGTAACAATTTTCTTAAGACTCTATTTAAAGTCTCCCAAGATACAATAAATGTAATCTGCACGAGATTGTAATGGCTATGTCAACTCTATGATTTATTGTATAGAACAGTAGAAAAGAAGAAGTAGGAGAAATTAGAATTGGAATGGAACGAGAATGTGATCAGTATTCTCTTCAATTTATAATTTCATCTGCACCCCCTTCAAACAGTCGCGTCCACCTGACGGGTTGAACCTGTTGCCTTTCATTGCTATTGTTCGTTAACGGGCCGCACCTGTTCGCTACTGGTTCTGTGTTCGCACTCGCTGCTGCCATATGTCGCACCCGTTCGCATTTAACGGGTCGCACCCGCTTCCGTCTGCTAATGGATGTGTCTGTTCGCCAAAAAACCACTCCCACTTCAGAAGTTTCACCCCCTCAGTCAATCCGCGTCCGCTTCTGTAAAGATTCGCACCTGTTTATATAGCTTGCAACTGTCAAAAAACCCGTCCCAGTTTTTCAGTAAAAATAGGATCAAATTAGACCCAAACCCAAACCCGAACTGAGCCCGGCCTGGCCCGGTTCTGTCGGACGGAAGGCGACGGTGCATGTGCGTGTGTAGTGGTGATGCATGATGTCCCTCCTCACAGCGAAGCAAACATTTAGGTGCCCCAAAGCCCCAACCCCTTCATTAGAAAGCTATTAATATACTTTAGCTTTGTTTGAAGTTTTGGCGATGTGGGACAAGTGTATTTCATTTACACTTTATATTAGGAATTCTAACAATCCCCTACCTAGATGATAATATATTTTCCCCCCACATAAAGCGAAATATCACAGAGTACATATGGAATCATGCTTTATCGTGGATAATTAGATATTTCACTTTGAACTTTCCCTCGTTAAAACTTATCGGATCTACTTGGCTAATCGGTGAATTATTTCATCTTGAACCGTCGGCCTTTATTGTGTATCCGACAATAAGCTTTATGAAGCATTAATTCCCTTATCATCCAATCTCTTGGTTGTGTTCATTTTGGTCCTTAACAATTTTTGGTTTTGCGAGCGTTTATAGAAAATATATGCCTTTAATATTCTCATAGAGCCGATCCAGCTCACACTAACATAGGTGATTGCAACCATTAAGAGTATCCTACATATACCCCACTTGTTATTTCCAAGATATGATCATCATTAAAAAACATAGTTTTAACCTTTAAATACTTCTGTAGGCATGCATTTATATTGTGCACCATAGGAATGGAGTTGGACTATGTCCAAGCAAATGCATTACGTCTTGAGTTACTCAAAACTGGTTTGCCTATTGATCCTATTCCGTGGTATCTCCAGTCGCTAGGATAGGTTTCTGTACAAGATAACTCTTGGTGGTTTAGGCTTTTAAACCCATTCCCCTCGATGCGCGGTCAATTTTCTCTCTTGATAAACCTTTAGTAAATGGATCCGCTAGGTTATCATTTGTTCTTACATAATCTATGGAAATAGTTCCATTTGAGAGTAACTACCTAACTGTGTTATGGCGTCGACGAATATGTCGTGACTTTCCATTATACACAAAGTTGTGCGCTCTACTTAGCGCATCTTGGTTATCACAGTGTATGCATATGGCGGGTACAGGTTTAGGCCAAAACGGAATATCTTCTAAAAAGTGACGAAGCCATTTTGCTTGTTCGCCTGCTTTATCTAAAGCGATGAACTCTGATTCCATAGTGGACCGAGCTATGCATGTTTGTTTAGTTGATTTCCATGACACTGCTGTCCCTGCTAAGGTAAAGGCATAACCACTCGTTGATTTTGATTCCTATGAATCAGCAATCCAATTTGCATCACTATATCCTTCTTACATGGCAGGATATTTTCCATAATATAAGGAATAATTTGTGGCATTTTTTAAATATCCAAGCACTCTCATTAGTGCTTTCCAGTGTTCTTTTTCTGGATTTCTTGTATACCTGCTCAGTCTACTTACTGCATAAGCTATGTCTGGTCTTTTGCAATTCATGAGATACATGAGACATCCTATTACACAAGAGTATTCCAGTTACATTGCACTCTCATTAGTGTTTTTATGCAGTACTTTTGATGGATTAAATTGTGTTCTTACTCCTTTAATTCCAAAATTTTGAAATTTTTCAATCACTTTGTCTACATAGTGTGACTGAGATAATTCAATTCCATTAGGTGTTCTTATTATTTTGATTCCCAAAATAACGTCTGTAACTCCTAAGTCATTCATATCGAAATTGCTAATTAATATCTTCTTTGTGGTCTCTGTTACCTGAGTATTTGGACCAAATATTAACATATCGTCTACATATAAACAAATCATCACATATGATTGTCCAATTTATTTATAATAAACACACTTATCGCATTCATTTATATGAAAACCATTTCTCATCATGACACTATCAAATTTCACATGCCATTGTTTTGGAGTTTGTTTTAGTCCGTATAATGATTTTATTAATCTACATATCTCCATTTAGGAATGTCATCTTTACATCCATTTGATGAATTTCTAGATTTGAGATCGATGCAATTGCTATTAGCATTCTTATAGAGTTTATTCGTGTTACTGACGAATATGTATCAAAGAAGTCTACTCCTTTTTTTTGCGATATCCTTTGGCTACTAATCTGGCTTTATACTTGTCGATAGAGCCATCTGCTTTCATTTTCTTCTTGAAAATCCATTTACAGCCAATAGGTTTTATTCCAGGTGGAATTTCAATAATTTCCCAAGTTTTATTACTTAGAATTGAATCAATTTCACTTTGAATTGCTTCTTTCCAACATGAAGATTCAGAAGATGACATTGCTTTCTTGTACGTTTGAGGTTCGTGTTCTAACACATATGTGAAAAAATCCGAACCAAATGTCTTGGAAGTCCCATCCCTTACGCTTCTTCTTGGTTCAACTTCCTCAATCTCATGATGAGTTTCATCTTCATGTGAATTGCTTGATTCTTCTCTGGTCCTTTTAGGGACATTATTCCTTTCATTCCTTTTGTGCAAAAACACGTCTTCAAAGAATGAGGCATCTGTAGATTCCATGATTGTATTTACATGAATATCAACTATATCAGACTTGAATACCAAAAATCTGTAGGCACTACTATTTTGGGCTGGCCCTGAATAGTAACAATCTACTATTTTTGGTCCAAGTTTGACTTTCTTGGGAGGCAGAACTGGAACTTTTGCCAAGCACCCCCACACTATGAGGTACTTAAAACTTGGTTTGTGTCATTTTCATAACTCATATGGAATTTTTTCTGTTTTATTGTGAGGGACTTTGTTTAATATGTGATTAGACATATTTAAGGCTTTCCCCCACAAGTTCGTCGGTAGACCAGAGGTTAAATGCATGGCATTAATCATGTCTTTTAACGTTCTGTTCTTCCTTTCGGCTACACCATTTTGTTGTGGTAAATATGGAGCTTTTGCTTGATGATTATATCATTTTAGGTGCAGAACTGTTTAAATAGTGATTCATATTCTCCTCCTCGATCAGATCTCAATATCTCGATCCTTTTATTTAACTGATTTTCTACCTCAGCCGTGTATTTTATAACTGATGTAATTGCTTCATCTTCACTATTCAAAAGATATACATAGCAATATCGCATATAATCGTCAATAAACGTGATAAAATACAGTTTCCCACCTCTTGTAGGTAATGATTTAAAATCACATAAATCTGTATGAACCAAACCTAGTGGTTCGGTGCTTCTATCAATAGATTGAAATGGTTTTTTAACCATTTTTGCTTCTACACATGTCTCGCATTTGTAGTTCTTATCTACTTGGAATATTGGAATTAATCCAAAGTTTGATAATATTTTCAATTTTCGAAAATTTATGTGTCTCAATCTATCATTCCATAGTAAAATTTCATGCTCAAGCAAGTAAAAAACTTCAATTTTATTAATAGCACAATCAGATATTTAGTTTTATTGCCGATAACGGCTACATTTTCCTTAAATAGGCCATCACATAAATATCCCCTTTCGATATACATTCCAGCTTTGGACAAAACCATCTTGTCTGACTCGAACACTATTTTGAATCCTTTCTTCGATAGTTTCAATAGTACTGCACCAGAGATGAGATTCTTGCGTATGTCTGGAACGTGGAGCACCTCATTCAAATCGACAATTTTTCCCGAAGTAACTTGAGGATTATTGTGCCACTGCCTTCGATCATGGATACTGCAGAATTACCCATATAGAGTTTTTCTTCGTGATCGAATTTCTGGTATGTAGAAAATATGGATTTGTCAGAGCAGACATGACGAGTAGCGCCTGTATCTGCCACCATTGATTAGGATTCTGAACAAAATTGCATTCAGTTACAACTGCCGAAAAGTTGGACTCGTCTTCTATGTTGTCTACTTTATTTGCCTCTTTGTTGCGGTCCTTTTTGTGTCTGCAATCTCTAGCGGCATGTCCAACCTTTCCACAAACCCAACACTCGCCATTAAACTTTTTGGTTCGTTTGTTGTCTTTTGGTTTGTTGTTTGGAGCTTTTCTTTTCTTCTGGAAATTCTTCTTTTTATTTTTGGTCTTTGAACCTTCAGCCACAAATGCCTCCTCGCTTGATTTTGTAACTCTACGGTTATCTGCCTCAATTTTCAGTCGGACTATGAGATCATGTAAAGAGATTTCCTTTTTCTTATGCTTTAATTAGATAGTTACGGTAATCTCTCCATGATGACAGCAGTTTTTCCGTGATGGCTTCAACCAAAAACGATTCTCCAACCTTATGACCTTTCGCTTCGAGTTCATGAATGATGATTTGCAGTTCATGTAGTTGAGCAGTCACCGGTTTGGAGTCAACCATCTTATAGTCCATGAATTTGCCTGCAATGAATTTCTTAAGACTAATATTCTGCGTCTTATATTTCGTGGCAAGTGCATTCCAAAGTGCTTTTGCTATCTTTAGAGGCTGATATACTTTGTATAGCACCTTATCGAAACATTCAGAATATAATTTCTGCATAGAAAATTGAAATGCTTCCACATACGAACATCTGATTCCTTACGTGGTGCAAGAATCGGTTCCTCCTCCTCGAGATACCGTTCCAGACCGAGTGTGGTGAGATAAAATAGCATTTGATTTTGCCATGTTATAAAGTCTTCACCATCTTCTTTAAATGGATCAGGCCTGTTGTGTGTAGTAGCCTTTGTTGATAGTTCAACTGTTGTCATCTCTGTTTTAGCGAAAACAGGAAAGTCTTAAGATGTTATACGTCTAGTATACCAAAACAGCGACGAATCAATAATAAACTTGTCTCACAAGTTTACAACTCAGATTTCCACTACTCTAAAATTCTGTATTGGTTATTTTAACATTAAGCATGCTATAATTAATTACAACAACAAAGTAACAACTATAGCAATAATAACTATAGTGCTAAATCAAACGTTATACTATTTAAAGAAATAGTACAACGTAGAAAGAAAACGATATATTTATATATATAAATATATAAATCAATAATAAACCTAACCGGTTGAAGAAGGAAATTCTATCTGAGGCTTGTCATAACAATTTCCTTAAGACTTTATTTAAAGTTTCCCAAGATAAAACAGAAGTAATCTGCACGAGATTGTAATGGGTATGTCAACTCTATGATTTATTGTATAGAACAGTCGAAAAGAAGAAGCAGAACAAATTAGAATTGGAATGGAATGAGAATGTGATCGGTATTCTCTTCTATTTATAATTTCGTCCGCATCCCTTCGAATAGTCGCGTCCGCCTGATGGGTTACACCCGTTGCCTTTCATTGTTGTTGTTCGTTAACGGACCGCACCCGTTCGCTACTGGTTCTGTGTTTGCACCCGCTGCTGCCATAAGTCGCACCCGTTCGCGTCTAATGGGTCGGACCCGCTTCCGTTTGGTAATGGATGTGTCTGTTCGCCAAAAACCTATGCCCGCTTCAGAAGTCGCACAGCCTCAGTCAATCCGTGTTCGCTTCTAAACAAATTCGCACATTTTCGTATAGCATGCAACTGTAAGAAAACCTAGTCCAGTTTTGCAGTAAAAATAGGATTTTACCGAAACTGAACCGATTCGGATGGACAGCGGCGGCACGCGCGTGTGTAGTGGTGATGCATGATCCCTTCCTCGCAACAAAGCAAACATTTGGGTGCCCCAAGATCCAATTCCTTCGTTAGATATTAATATATTTTAGTTTTGTTTGAAGTTTTGACGATGCGGGATTAGTGTATTTCTCTAATAGATTCATGAATGAACACATGATATGAAACATGGACATACATATTTATTCACTTTCCCCACCGCATACAAAAGTAAAGCGCACAGCAGGACCTTTCTACATCCACTGCCTTTGCATTAAAATGATATTCAAGCATAGATGGTTGTAGGTAAAGATAGTAAGATACGTCATCTCTTCGAAAACTTGTTATATAACACGAGCGTAACGGCACGCGCTTCGCGCGTGAATTTTTTTTCTTGTAAATTGTATATGTTTAAATTAGTCAAAAAAATAATTTTTTATTCTCAAGTGATATTTTGTAAAGAATATTTTGAATTCGTAAAGAATGTTTAATTTTAGATTCTATTTTTAGAAGCGTTTTGAATTTTAAAACATGTTTAGTTATTAGATCCTACTTTTATGGACATTTGAATTTGTAAAACAAATTTAGTTTTAGATCATATTTTTAAGTAATTAAGATTGGATAATATATAAAGGGACATTTTTGGTAGTTCACGTTGATACCAAAAAAGTGTGACACCAAAACTATTACAGCTATTATTAAAGATATATCGTTTTTAGATTCTTGGAGCTTTCATTTACTTTCTCTGTGCAAAAAAATAAAAGAACGTTTATTTATTTTCTTTTCCTTTGAGAATGAACGCAATTTCCTCAACATTTTCATATTTCATCTTTGCCAAAATGAAACACAGCAACTCGTATATTGTTCATTGGCCCTGCTCTATATTTTCTCTAGTCTGTAAAAAGTGAAACATGAAGTGTGTCCATACGTTCATACACACACGCACGCACATCAACTTCCTTTACAGATCAGTTAAAGATAGGAGAGGCGTTGAGGGGGGCTATAGGTAGGGTTGGCATTGAAGGGAAGTGGTCGAAGGAGCCGTGGCAGGGTTGTAGTAGGGTTTGGAGTGTTGTGATGTCAGGTTCGATTTTTAGGTTGCAGATGGCAATGGAGTGAGTCGAGTTCATTGTCAGTCGAGGCGAGGGTATGATGTTGGGTCATGGGTCGATTGGCAGAGGGAGCGGTGGTGAGAGGGGACGGGATCATGCTCTGATTTAGCCTGGAAGAGGTGGATGAATTAAAGAGGAGGAGAGGATTTGCACTTAAGCCCCTATTAATGTGGTCATTTGCGCATGCGAATGGGGGATATTGGTTTGCAGGCGAGTCGAGTAAGAGGCATGTGGGGTGGACAGGGGTGGGCACGGTCGGTTAACCGAACCGATCGGTTAATTAACCGAGTTAACCGACCAAAAGATTCGGTTCGGTTAACCAAACCGAAAATATAATTGGATGGGTCATACCGACCGAACCGTCCAATTTAAACCGTGGTTAACCGCAAATATTTAACAGTTAACCGATGTGTTTTAACCGGTTGGTTAACCGATTTTTTTAGCCCATTTTAATAGTTAAAAATTAACCGATACCAACAAAACTGTCTCAATTCAAAATAGCCTACATTGAATAACACAAAATTGCCTTAGCTCAAACCAGTTCAAGTCAGTTCAGCAAATAGCATCAGCACAAGACAGTCAACAAACATAATACATGAATACAAATGTTTAGCAGTAGTACATAGTGAAATACACTACAAAGAAGCAATACAAAATTCATAGACTAAAATATCAGCAACGAAATGAAATTAATAGATACATATGCTATCACAGCCTAAAATACTTCATTGTTCAGATAGTTCACAGCATAGCATCACTGGATCAGCTGAAAGCAAGACCCCATGACGAAGACCAGCAAGTTGCATTCCATGAACTGAAAATTGATACAATATTGTATATATTATAGTAATTGTTTGGATAGTAATTATTAGTTGCATGTACACATACTATAGCATGTATATGGAGTCTGGACACTGATACATTACATATATATGTTAAGAATGAAAATAAATGTGAGCCAATGGTAAAATATAATACAATGCAAGTGGCACTATAACTTTGTTACAAACCTTACATTTGAAAAAATTATTCATCTATTAACGTAAGATGTAAGAATTTTCTTATTAATAATAAATGTAAGCAGCATTACATAATTTCTTACCAATCAGCAGGATTAATATTTTCATTAGACAAAAACACCATCATCTTGCAAAGTTAATAGGTTTATATCAAATAAATTGCCACCTACTAGGTAGAAAACATGGATTCCCAACATGGCATAACCAGTGATGAAACCAAAAACATATTTACAATGAAAATAAACGTCAGCCAACGGTAAAATATAATATAGTGCAAATGGCACTATAACTTAGTTGCAGGCCTTACAATTGAAAAAAATTATTCATTTACTACCAAAAGATGTTAGAATTATGCAAGTACCATTACATAGTTTCTTACCAATCGGTAGGATTAACACTAAATAGAGAAACATGTTTAAAGACAGCGCTACATAAATTTGTATAACCATTTAGGAGAAAATTCAATCACTTAGGATAAAATATATTATGCTGTCAAAAATGATTTACGTTAGGGTTATGACAGCACTTAGAAAAGGCAGTCTTTTGCTTCTACTGATTTTGTATCCTATTCTATTTTCACACAAGCATGTTCCTAGCATTAGCTGTACATACAACATTTTCAAATCAAATTCAAACATCAATCATATATATGTATGTATGTATATGTAAATATGTATACACACATATATATATATATAAATAATTAAAAACATCATTTATTAAACATCATAGTTTCACAATACCTTTAAGCCATGTTTTCATAATACCAATACATCAATTTTACACTAAGTACTACTACAAGACAGAATATACAATGCCAAGAAACATCATATGCTTAATAACCCCAAAAAGAGCTTCAAACACTTGGATAATGTAGCATCTTGCTAATTTTTTTGAACCACTCGTCTTTGATTACGTACAGTAAATAAATTCAACAATTAGTGATCAATTATTTATTTAAAGTATCAAGGCAAATTATCTTTACTCTCTTTAACTAAAAACTTCGACCCGCATCTGTTAATAGAAAACTCCAACCCGCATCAATTATTTATTTAAAATATCAAGGCAAAGTATCTTTAATCTCTTTAAAGTAATACACATAGTTTTTTGCCGAATAAATAAAAAACATAAATTTTTCTATCAAACTAGATTTAGCAAATCAGAGGTTCATCTGTTAAGCCACTAATTTACAAATAAATTACATATATATGCAACTGAATTGGACAAGTAATCAGACTAAAACAGTAGAAATTAATTCAGTATGTACAGTAGATCAATAAAATCGAACGTAGTAAGTAGTAATTACACTAATTTAGAACTTAACCGAATAGTAAAGTATACCTAAATGCTTTCTCTTCCTTCTTAATGCCATTAATTCAGCAACAACTTAGATGGTCACCATTAGCGTGGAGTTGCGCGATTAACGTCGGCGATTAGCAGACGAGATGAGCGCTGAGTAGATCTTAGGTTTCGACTTTTCTTGTTTTTTTATTTCATCTGGATCTGGAAATGATAATTGAATCTAAAAGGAAGAATATTAGGGCACACTGGTTATCGGTTCGGGTTGTTTACAATTGAGCAATTGGGCTAATAGTGGTTTTGGGCTAAGATAAGAAAATTATTTTTTTGGTCGGTTAACGGTTAACCGACCAACCATATTTTGTTAACCGTTAACCGAACCGGAAATGTTCGGTTATGGTCGGTCGGTTAACCAATGATGTCGGTTAATCGAAAGTATCGGTTAAATCGGTTCGATTGATGTCGGTTAAGTCAGTTAAATCGGTTAAGTCGGTTAAATGCCCACCCCTAGTGGACACGATTTGTTTTGGGGGTGAGATATTATGTTTAATCATTTGTTTATGTAATAAATTAAGTTAGTTAACATTGAACTGTGATAACTCTCTCGTATGAAATTCGATTTACCCTTGGATTTTTGAGTTGGACTCGTATTGATGAGTACATCATAACTTGTTGATAAATTTGGTGTTGTTTAAAATTTTGACAAAATAAAAGGAATTTAATTTAATAGCGTTATTTTAGATAATAAGTTCGTTAAAGTAATTATACCTTATTGCCGATATCTATTTGGCCAATAAAAACACTGATCTACTAAATTAAATTAAATTTATTATTTTAGACATATATTAAGCAGAATAAAACATCGTTCTACTGTAAATATGTTGTGCAGATTATTGATGACATCTGGTTAGCAGAATAAATTCTCATTTTGCTATTATATTAATTTAGACACTTATTCATATGCTAGTTAATTAATATGCGGTTAATTAATATAGAAAAAAAGTGATGTGTTAACCATCGATGATTAATTATGGATTTGGTTTACATATATGTTGTTTATGTAAATACCAATTATGTAACTTGAAAAGGTTAAATTGAATTAAATGGTAGCTTGATAAAGACCATTGTGGACACTAAACTTCTTTTCGAATTTGTAAAGTATGGATTTAAATTAACTTCAAATCTATAACAATTTGAGGTTAAATGTTTATAGGTGGTGTTTTAAAATTAGTAATTAATTAACTTATTTATAATGTTTTAAAATAACTTATTTAATTATATTATTTAATGATGTTTAAAGTTTTTAATTATATTATTAATATTGTTTAAAATATTTTATTATATTATTAATACTGTTAAAATATTCTATTGTGTTAATTATATTGTTTAAAGATACATAATTATAATACTAATGTTGTTTAAGTTAATTAGTTGACTTAATTAGTAACGAGTTAAGTCAATTAATTACTCTATTAAGGGTGTTTTAAGTTAATTAATTAATTTAATAAAGGTGTTTATAATTAATAAATTATTTATAAGAGGAATTTTACATAATAAAAGGATGTGTTTAAAGGAGATTAAAAAATGTTATTTTGTAAAGGAAATTATAAACGATATTTTGTAAATAAGTTTTATAAGTGATAGTTGTAAGAGAGATTTACTAATGGTATTTTATAAGTTAAAAGAGGTATTTTATAAATGGTGATATATATAAATAAAGGATTGGATTTATAAGTAATATTTAGATAATATCAAAGATTTGTGTTAATTCTATACGATTTTAAAGAAATTAAGTTCAATGATTTTTATAAGGATTTTATAGAATTTTTTTATAAAGGAGCTTTTAAAAGGGAAACGTATAAAAGTGTTTTATAAGTAGAAACTAGTTTATAAATAAAAAGGAGGTGTGTAAATGGAAAGGAGTTTTATAAATCATTTTATATATTTATAAAGGAAATTTTATAAATTAATTTGAAGATTTATAAATGGATTCGTAAATGTGAAATGGTCTTAAAAAGGGAATTTTATAAAGGAATGAGATTTGATTTTGATAATTAATCCTTCTAAATTATGTTGGTATGGAAATATTCTTTCCATGTTTAACATCGAAGGATAGGTGGTTTGGTTTATAGTAAGAAATGTTTTAAATAATAATTGTTTGGGCCCATCTAAATATGATTTTGAAAAAAGGGAAATCTCCCTTAAGTTTTTGTTAATATACTTATGTCGTTATGATAAGTATATGGAAATATTCTAGTTATTGAAAATATAATAGTTTGTAATATACTTACACTAGTGAGATAAGTATATGAATATTTTTCAAGTATTGAAAGGAGTATATGGGGTTTGTGAATATTATCCTTGTGAAGATATTTCAAATAATTTAAAGAGATTTTTATTAATGAAAGATTAATTAATAGAGGCTTAATAGATCCTACATGGAATTAAATCTATGTTTGAGTGTTTGTTTGATAGTTAAGTAACCGACTAACAAATCTTGGCCAAAATATAACTTTGGAAATATCTAAGAGAAACACGGGAGTTATACGGCAAAATCATCACTAATGATATTGTATTATGCATATAAATCCCGTTTTGTTTTCCTAGAATAAATGATAAGGAAATCTATCTGCTTAAAGAGTTAGGAGGTAATCTCCACTCTTATGTATTGTTTGGATATTTCTAAAAGAATCGGGGTTGAGTTTACCGAAACTATCGATTGTTTTTGGAGCGACCGGTGAACGGGGAGTGTACTTATATGAGATAACTTGAAACCATATCCACTCCAAAAACCATATACGTGTTCTACAAAGGGTCCATGTATGGATTTGGTATACGCATAAAGAGAGGGTCCATAGCTAGTGCACATTGATTTTTAGCCATAGTCCCAAGGAATGATGTAACCCGGTATGTCATGTTAAAAGGGAAACCGGCTCTGCGTTGGAAAAGGGTCCATGTATGGCCCTCCATTCATTTTTCTAGAGGTGTACTATAGCAGGCGGTACTCTAGTAGCCTTGTCATTGATAGAAATTCAATCCCTAATACGTGCCCCTATGTATTTAGTTGTATACCTATTATGCTAGAATTTAATTAATATAACAATTTCGGTTATGTTTAATATTTATTTTACCATAGACATTACTCTAATATCATAAGATTTCCTATAAAAATGGTTTGGTTATCATAAGGTAAAAACTCATCCCTATTTATGTGCGGCATAGTCTTACGAGGTACTTTTATTTCTTAAAGGCTTTTATTACATTAAGTAATTCAGTTGATTGTGTTTCTCACATTGGTTTACTAAACTGGTCCGAGTGTTATTTTCTCATAATGTTTGGGTCAGCTCGAGCATATTTTCTAGATTTAGTTGGACACTTTAGAGCTTCAAGAGATGAGCTGAACTCTCCAAGACGTATTTCGTATTTTATCTTTCGTTGTTTGCTCTTATTTGTATTTATTCAATTGTAAGTATAGGTTGTTATAACTATCTATGCTAATGACGGGTTGGTTACTCTGATTTTACGTATGTATATTAAACTTCAGTTTTCTTTGTAAAGAACATTGGTATACTATATATTATTCGTCGCGTTGTGAGATTTTCTTTTTTCTTTTCTTTCTTTCACCCTAATACCTTTTCTTTCCGGCACTTGGACGTTCGGCACACGAATACTATGGATGTATTAGTGTTGACTTCTATGGATCGAAAAGGCAGGTTGTTATAGTTGGTATCAAAGTTGAAGACTAAGCGAGAACCTTGGCTTTCATAGGGTAAACTCATTAGACATAGGGTAAGTGACACCCTAGAATGAGTTTAAGTGTGTATATATATATACAAGAGCATATTTGTTAGTACTATAAAAAAAATTTATATTGTGTTGACTGGTCTATTGAGTGGCTTATGAATTCTGGTCGATACATCTAATCAACGTTATCGATAAGGGTTTTTAAACACTTAAACAAGACAAATCGACAATATATTGTTTTAAATTGGTAAATGAAATAATTTTAGCTAAAATTATATTTTATATACAGAGGAATAATTCCCAAAATTTTATATGGATTTATGATATGTTTGTTTGTTAAGAAATGATAATATTTAATTATTATCATTTATTGTTTAATCGGTTGTGCCCGGCCTTTTTATGATCAGTTTTACCATTTCACTGCATGGTAAGGTAGTTGGTAATTATGGGAACATTAAAATGAACACGTTGTAAATTAAATTTCATAATTTGACTACAAGGCATTCGATGATAGTGTTGGGTTAAAATTTAATTTCATAAAAAGGTTGTTTTAATCTAAACGAAGATATACATTTATAAAGTGAAATTATATAAGTATGGTTCATAAATAAAAGGGGATTTAAAGTTGAGAATTTGAGAACTTAAATCCGAGTATTTTGAAAAAATAAATTTTAAAATTTTAGGAAAATTAATAATAGTATTATTTTGAAAATGTTGATGAATAGAGATATTTTAAAGAGATTTTAAAAGAGATAAAAAGCACTGAACTCACTTTTGTTGTTGGAAAATAATTATGACGATGATTCCATCTTATTGGTGCTTAGAGTTTCTAAGTGAGAGATTGCTACTAGGGTTGTCAATGAATACTCAAAAAATCCGAAATCCATCCGTATCTGTATTCGAAATATGAAAAATTATCCGATACCCAAAAAAGGATACAGATGCAGATATGGCCATATCTATATCTGATAATTATCCATTAGTTTTTATCAAAATAACAATTATTTTTGTGTATTTTAGTACATAAAATGATTGTCTTTGCTATTTTATCTAGGTATTAAAAATTAATATGTATATTAAAATCAATATTTACTGCTTGAAATTATTTTTCTTAGTGTATTTATTATTTTTAATATTTTAAATGCTTTAATGAATTTATAATAAATCAAAATTTTGTATTTATTTGTTTAGATTTACTGGTTGTGAACTGTGTGAAAAATATCTGATAATTATTAGACTTTCGCCCATATATGCAGATATAGATATCTGACATCCGAAAATGAATTCGGATATGGATATGACAAACCGTATCCGAAAGTATCCGTTTAGGTTTACCTAGTAGTTTTGCTTCATAATTGTTTAGTAAAAAAAATTTGTTTTAAATTCTAAAAGTATGATTTAATATACAAAAATAGATATGTATATTAAATATTATTTCATAATGATTTGAAATAATACCCGAATGTTTAAATTCTGAAGTTCTCAGCTAGGTTATTTTAAAGACTCGTATATCATATGCAGTAGAGTAATTTGGTTTGAACATCTCATTATGATATGTTATTTGAAAATTTCATTAGTTGAATGGATATAAAATTGAAGCTAAGTGTTTTGTGGAAAAATAAGAAAATAAGTTTTTGTAACTTATAAATTTGAGGTGATAGAAAATTTTAAACAAGTTTCAATTCTTTTGAACATCTTGGTTAAGTAAAACAGAATCTAATATTGTATATATACTCTAGGATAAGGTAAAGTATTATATAAGTTAAAAAAATTAGAGTTAGGTTTTATGAAAGATTTTCATAAATGATTTTAGAAGTAAAAAGAAATTGGTCTATGTAAGGACCAACAAGAATAAGTACATAAGTTGTACGTAGATTATTCCTTCGTACGATTCTCATAACACCCTTAGATTTTTTAACATTACTTAGAATATTGAATTAGATAAATTAAATAGAATAATGTGACATGTAGTGTGATAAAAGGATTGAGATTTGATAACTAACAAGCTCGGGCCTTAACTAATTAGCTATTAAAATTTGTTTGAAAACTAAATATAGAAGAGAACGTATGAGAGGGGGAAAGTGGGTATAAGTTTGTTCTTTCATGCCTTGAACACTCCCCCTCCCATATCATTCTCATTTTCACAACATCAAAACAATTAAAAGAAAAGAAAGGAGAGGTCGACCATTAAACAAGAAGAGTAGAGGAAGAAAGCTTAGAAAATCAAGAGGAAAAGCTAAGGAAACCAAATCAACCTTCAAATTTCAAGTCCCGTTATCAATTCATATTAAATAATGATTAAACCGTCCCTTTTAATTATGTTTGAATTCAGTTATGGCTAATTTTTGAATTATTATTGATTACTTTGCTATGTTATTGATATATAATCATTGTTTGGATAGAATAACGATTTATAGAATTTTTTTGAAATTATTTGAAAGGGTTTTAAGGGTGAAACCTAAGTTTTTGATCTTCAATCGATTTGATTTTTGAATATGTTGTGTAAAATGTAATTTTAATGACTAGTTTTTCATTTCCTAAATTTTCAAATTAATGGGAATACCTTATGAATTTTCTAAGGAGAAAAGGGCATTTATTTCGGGTTTTAATTATTAAAAATAATCAAATAATGATTTTGGCTTGGAAATTTTTACATATTAAAGAATATGTTATTTTTTTATTTTTGGTGAGTTGTGGGGATTTTTAGCAAGTATTTTTGGTTTATTATGAATTTATTAGGCTAGAAAAGCCTAATAATTATATTAAATAATAATAAAGGGTGCAAATAATTTGAAAATGATAAAATATGAGCTATTACAGTTTTCCTAAAGAAAATGATAAAGAAATTATTGACTAATAGAAATTTGACAAAGAATAGGAGTTGGTGGAAAGTATTATCTTTAAAAGGAAATAATTCAGTTTTCTACTTAATTACAGAAATGTCATCAGATGAATCAATGTTGACGCCATCCATCAGCATTGGCACTAATCATCAGTCTTGAAGACTACCATCGATGTTGACGCCAAGATCAGCGTTGGCGTTAATCATAAGTGCTGATGACAATCATCAGTGTAGATTACAATCATTAGCATTGATGCCAATCATCAGCGTTGATAACAATCATCAGTGTAGATGACAATCATTAGCATCGATGCCAATCATCAGCGTTGATAACAATCATCACTATAGATGACAATCATCAGCATTGACACCAATCATCAGCGTTGATAACAATCATCAATGAAGATGACAATCATCAGCATTGACACCAATCATCAGTGTTGATGATAATTATCAATATTGATGACAATCATCAATGCTGATGCCAATCATCAGCGTTGACGCCAATCATCAGCGTTGATGACAATCATTAATTTGACACCAATCATCTGCGTTGGCGCCAATCATCAGCATTGACGACAATCATTAAGATTAACATCAATCATTAGCATTGGCACCAAACATCAGCGTTGATGACAATCATCAACGTTGATGCCTATTATCAACGTTAGCGCCAATCATCAGTGTTGACGAAAATCATCAATGTTGATGCCAATCATCAATGAAGATGATAATTATCAATATTGATGCTATCCATCTATGATGATGACAATCATCAACGTTAAATCCAACTCTTTATGCACATGTCGTCAACGTTGATGCTGCCTTTTTGGACATATATCATCAACATTAATGCCACCAATTTGGACATACGTCGCCAACGTTGATGCCGCCTTTTTGGACCCACAACATTAATGGATGATGTTTTACTTGTTTTAAAGAACGATTTCAAGTGGTTTATCAATGTTAAAGATAATTAGTTTCAAGGAAATAAATGGTGATTTAACCCAATTTTGTGTGAAGTTACCAATGAAAAATGTTATTTAATTTTAAGTAATTTTGCTATGTATGTGACTATTGATTCAACATATTTTACTAACTAATTCTCTATGCTCTTATTATCGATCGATTAGTTAAATTTACAAATTTTATCATTTTCATGCTCACATTTCATGACCCAACACTATATCTTGGGATTTTAGGAGGCAAAATTACCATTTAGGTTGTACCAATAGTGAGTATGATCAGATTAAAATTCAAAGTGAGTAGAATTGCATTCAGAAGATCAGATAGATCAATTGTGTTAGGATCCCCGGAACTGGTCCAAAGATATGATTCACGAATATAAAACAGGATAAGATTTTAAGTGGGACTGGTGTAGGGTCATGCCCTATGCTTCAGCCATTAGCCTTCGATTGATATAGGTCCGCGATCCCAGTGCGTAGGACTTGTCAGTAGTGAGATGAAAAGATGTCTACACACAGAAAGGAACTCGTTGCTTTATATGCTCACTAGATTAATTAAGTTGTTTTACTCCTAATCATATTTACATATTTATGGACATCTGGTAATGTTTAAGCTCGAGTCAGCCCGATAGCTTATTGGTTAGCCTACAAAACCATTAGGTTCATAGTGACCATAGGAAAACTATGATTTGAGACAGACAGTCTATTATTGGGAAGGGTAAACTTTGGGTGCACATAACCCTAGGATAACAATATAGTCAGACTTACTCAAGCCGCATGCAAGCACATGAACATATTATGTTTTGTTTTAACAATTGTGGTTGCAGGTGCATGATTATGATTGACATATTTTGGTAAGATTCTAATGAGGGGAAAACCCATTCTGCTTAGCGGTGTGGTCTCACTAGATATCCGTTTTGGTTCAAAATGGTATATTATTATTCACACCAGACTTTTTGTCAGGCCCGAAGTTTTTGTTTTTCCCCAAACTCTTAGGTACTCATTTGAGTAGTTCAAGAGTAAGGACGGTCAGGTTAAACAAATAAGATTTTGGAGACGTGTAGGAGGAAAATTAGCTAATGTAGGAGCTTTTATTTCCATTGTGTTCTTTAAAGATTATTCTATGTTTGAACAGATGTAATGACAGAATTTATAACTGTCAAGTATTAGACTCTGATCAACCAAGGGGGCATCTTCATACGTCGCTCTTGTAGTATTTTGTAATTATTATATTTTCTATGAATGTGGGCAATGAATGAGATCATGTAATGAATGTGAAAATCTTATTTCTGAATGTAATGAAAGTTGACTAATGAAAAAGTGTTTGAAATTTTTTCATATTCGTATGCTTCTGAAGTTATTGATATGATTAGCATAACTATATTTTTTCATGAGAGAATAATACAATTGATGACTACAGCATCAGTGGCACTTATTTTCGGAATAAGGGATGTTACAACTTGGTATCAGAACATAGGTATATGAAAAATTTATAAGATTAAAATGTTTCTGAAAACATAATCCAAATAAATTAGAAAATAAGATAAAGGTATGGGATAACGTTATAATAACGTACATGTATCCACTATATGTATAAGTATGTATCCTATCTTTATTCTCCCCTCTCTCTTAGACCATTCTTTTGTATCTTACAAAGAACTGTATGCAGATTCAAAGGAAATAATATATAGAGGAAGGAAATGGAGGAGTGAATCTAGGTAGAGGAAGCACCACAACAAATGGAAATGCTTAGCCCAATACTAGAAGGAATCAGGGTCGATAGGAAAATGCTAATCAAAACACAAATGCTAATGTGGGTACTGGAACCCTGCCAGTAGATATGGGGAATGTGTATCAGTTCTTTGTTAACATGATGCAAGCTAGAGCATCAGCTGGTTTGGTTGGAGTGAATGTTACTAATGCCAGAGGAGCTAATCCCATAGTGCTAGTTGGCAATAACTATGTGAAGTTGTACTATGATTATACTAGTTTTGGAGGAAAGTCGTTTTTAGGAACGGAGGATGCTGTTGAAGTGGAAAATTGATTGTTGGATTGTGAGAGAATTTTTGCAGATCTAGGCTTGAATAATGAGCAGAAGAGAAGATTGGCTTCGAGGTAGTTGCAAGGGGCCACATTGTATTCGTAGAACGGGGTAATCGTTAGTGTGCCAAAAGAGGAACTGACTTGAGTTGAGTTTAGGAGAAGGTTTGAGGAGAGGTTCTTATCTAAAGTGGCTAAGTCAACCTTACTTAGGAAGTTTATGGAATTGGAATAAGGAGAAATGTTGGTGTTGGAATATGCCACTAAGTTTGATGAGCTGTCTAGGTATGGGTATGCTATCATAGACACTGTGATTAAGAGAAATGAGAAGTTTATCTAGGGTTTGAATCTGGGGATTGCTAAAAAAATAATGCCACACCTCCGAGATTCGACTGATGTAGTGGTGGAGACGTCGATAAGAAATAAGGGGATGCTTTCATCTTTTGGGAAGGAGAAGTCAATGGAGGCCCAAAATTCTTAGGTTAAGAAGAGGAAATTCTTCAAAAAGAAGGGAGCTCAGAAGAGTAGATATGCCAAGAAAAAGAAAGCGGATGTTGTTTGTTATAACTACAATAAGAAAGGGCACTTTGCAAATGAGTGTCTCTTAGGTAATGGAAAGAAGGCTGCAGGAAAGAAGAACATGGAGTGCTATAACTGCAATCAGATGGGATGGGGCGTTATAAGAATGAATTCCCAGTACCAGCCAAGTCTGAAAAAGTGAAAGTTTTTGCTCTGGAACCGTCAGCTTCTAGACCGACTATAGAAGAGAAAGGAAAGTTTGTGATGGGAGGTATGCTTTTGATTCATGGCATTTTTGTTGAAATATTATTTTATATTGGTGCATCACATTCGCTTATCTCATAATGTTTGGTAGAGAAGTTAAAGCCAGAATCATCATACCCTGTTACTTCTCTAAGGGTTGTGAATCTGATAGGAGGTTATGCAACTCTTGGGATGAGATGTTAGAATTTGAGCTTTTAGGCCATGCATTTTCCTACGATTTGTATGTGTTTGACTTTATGGGTTTTGGGATTATTCTGAGTATGGCTTGGTTAAGAAAATACGACGCTAGGATATTTTGCCAGGATACAAAGATGTCACTAAGACATCCTAATAGCCGTGATCGAATTATATACCTGATAGAAAATTCGAGTCTAGATGTTTGTGCTTTATTAGATTAAATGGAAGTGGAGGATGAAGTGAATTGGGTTTTTATTGTAAGAGAGCACGTGGATATTTTTGAGGCAGTTACCGGACTACCGCTGAAACAAGCTATGAGTTTAGAATAGATCTGGTACCTGAAGCTGAACCCGTAAGTAGAGTGCCTAGTACAATGAAACCTACTAATATGAATGAGTTAATGGTGTAGCTGGTGGACTTAGAAGGAAACAATTTTGTTAGACCAAGCAGTTTGCCTTGGGGAGCGACCACAGTATTCGTGAAGAAAGCGAACGGGTCATTGAGGATGTTTATTGATTACCGTAAGTTAAATGAGAAGACGGTAATAAATGAGTATCCTTTGCCGAGAATAGATGATTTGTTTGATCAATTGAGCGGAACCAAAGTATTTTCCTAATTGGATTTAGCAACAAGATTCCATCAATTGAGAGTGGCAGAGGATAATATCCCATTAATGGCATTTCGAAAAAGATATGGTTCATATCAATGGTTATTCATTCCCTTTGGACTAACCAATGCACCTGATTATGTTGGGGATTTGATGAACTGGATCTTCCGAGAGCATTTGAATAGATTCGTGTTAGTATTTATAGATGACATTATGGTATATTCTAAGAATGAAAGAGGCCATGAGATTCATCTTAGAATAGTGCTAAAGATGTTGAGTTACAACCAGCTAAAAGTGAAGTTTTCAAAATGTTCTTTTTGGAGGAAAAAAGTAAAGTTCCTTGGTCATGTAGTTTCAGAAAATGGGTTATCTATAGATCCGTCTAAGATTTAAGCGGTTAATAACTGGAAAGACCTGAGACTGTGACAAGATAAGAAGTTTTCTTGTATTAGCTGGCTATTATCGGAGATTCATTAAAGATTTCTCTCGTATAATGGCACTTATGAAAACTGACAAGGAAGAGGGTAAAGTATGTTTGGATTGACAAATGTGAAGAAGCATTCTTAAAGCTAAAATATTTATTTACCAATGCGTCCGTGTTAGTTATTCTAGATGGGAATAAAGATTTAGTGGTGTATACAGATGCTTATGGGATAGGGTTAGGAGTTGTGTTAATGCAAAGAGGTAAAGTGATTGGCTATGCTTCTCGACGGCTTTGACCACATGAAGTTAGATATCCAACTCATGATTTAAAGTTGGCAGTGGTGATCTTTGCTTTGAAAGTATGCAGACACTATCTTTTGAGAGAACGATTCGAGTTATTTATGGATCATAAGTCTTTGAAGTAATTAGTCTCTCAGAAGAAGTTGAATATGAGACAATAAAGATGGTTGCAGTTTTTGGTAGCTTATGATTTTGAGATTGAGTATACTCTAGGGGAAGAAAACAAAGTTGCAGATGCACTTAGATGAAAACATCAGAGTATGGTGTTAGCTATGTTAGTAGAATGGAGAGATTTAGAGGAATTGATTACTTATGGTGTAAGCTTAAGGTCGACGGCAAGTTCTTGTCAAAACACCACAATGTTACCATGTTTGGAAGTTTAACCGATAATGATCAAAATGATTGCTTCCAAGCAGAAAGACCATTACTAGTTGAAAGGATTAGAAGGCTTAAAGAAGGAACATGGATTGATGATTTAAAAAGTTTAGTCCTGACCAGAACATATGGTTGAGGAAGAAGGGGCGGTTGTGTGTTCCTGATGTTTGTAACCTAAGAAAGTTCTTGGGGAGTTTCATCAATCAAAGTTTACTATTCATCTTGGAGGAACTAAAATGTATCAGGATATAAAGAGGAGTTTCTTCTGAGAAGGAATGAAAAGAGATGTAGGTTTATGGCTAAAATAGTTTTTGACTTGCCATCAAATAAAAGTCGAGCATCAGAAGCCAAGTGGATTGCTTCAGCCTTTAAATATACCGGTTTGGAAATGGAATCTATATCCATGGATTTTTTTGATTAATTGCCAAGGTTTAATAAGGGAAATGAGAGTATTTGGGTCATATTGGACAGACTGACCAAGAGTGCATATTTCATTCTCGTTAAGTCGACAAGGATGGCACATGTATTGGCTAAGTGGTTTATGAAGAATATTGTTAGACTACATGGGATTCCTAGCAGCATAGTTAGTAATAGAGATACTTTATTCATCATGAATTCTAGAAGAGTCTACAAGAAATTTTAAGTACCAAGCTAAAGATGAGTACCGCTTACCATCCACAAACGGATAGGCAAACGAAAAGAGTAACAAGTTCTTGAAGATTTGTTGAGGGCTTGTGTGCTTGATTTTGGAGGGTCATGAGAAGACCATTTGCACTTAGTCGGGTTTTCCTATAATAATAGTAATCAAACTAGTATAGGAATGGCACCTTTCGAACCTCTGTATGAAAGACCGTGCAAATCACCAACTTGTTGGTTGGAGATCGAAGACAGATTAGTTCTTGGTTCAGATATGGTGAGAGAAGCCATGGAAAATATTGAGTTGATCCAAGCACGGTTGAAAGAAGCTCAGTCAAGGCAGGAAAAGTTACATAGCTAAGAGGTGTAAGGATTTAGAGTTCGCGGTTGGTGACCATGTTTTTGTTAAGGTATCACCGATAAAGGGTAGGGCACGATGTAGAAAAAGGGGAAAACTAGCATCAAGATATATAGGGTCATTTCCTATCATAGAGAGGATCGAGAAATTCGCTTTTCGAATAGAGTTACTGAGAAGTTTGGTAGGAGTCCATAATGTTTTCATGTTTCTCATCTTAGGAGTGTGTACTATTATTACTTCGACTGCATTGGAAGATTTAGTAGTGGAACTGGATATGACTATTTAGACGGCTAGTTCGTGTTGTGGCTAGAGATGAGAAGAGTTAAAGAAACAAGATAGTAAAATTGGTGAAAGTCCAGTGGAGTGATGATGAGAAAGACTGTGCTTGGGTGACAGAGGACTGGATTAGAGAAACTTTTCCTGAGCTATTGTGATAGTATGTTCTATACTTGTTATATAGACTTTATTGCTGGTAGGATATACTAGCAATGGTTTTTACAAATGGTTAATTACATGTTTGATATGATTATCATGTGATCCTTACCGAATTTCGAGGATGAAATTCTTTAAGGAGGGGAGCATGTAACACCCATAATTTTTGTTTAATATTATTCAGAAACTTTAAATAGATAAATTAAATAGAATAATGTGATGTGTAATGTGATAAGGGAATTGAGATTTTATAACTAACATGGTCGGGCCTTAACTAATTAACCTTAAAATTTGTTTTAAAACTTAACATAGAAGAGAATGTATGACAGGGGCTAAGTAGGTATAGGTTTATCTTTTATGCCTTAAACCCTCTCCTCTTGTATCATTGTCATTTTCACAGCATCAAAACAATTAAAAGAACAGAAAGGGGAGGCCAGCCATTAAGGAAGAAGAGTAGAGGAAGAAAGCCTAGGAAATCAAGAGGAAAAGCTAAGGAAACCCAATCAACATTCAAGTCTCAAGTCTCATTATCAAATCAAGGTGAATAATGATTAAACCATCTCTTTTAATTATGTTTGAATTCGTTTATGGATAGTTTTCCAATTATTATTGATTTTTTTT
This sequence comes from Allium cepa, assembly GCA_030765085.1. Taxonomy (NCBI): domain Eukaryota; kingdom Viridiplantae; phylum Streptophyta; class Magnoliopsida; order Asparagales; family Amaryllidaceae; genus Allium; species Allium cepa. The sequence goes on from CM060944.1 coordinate 188,033,921, forward strand.
TTATGTTATGAATATAAGATCATTGTTCAGATAAAATAATAATTTATGGAATTTTTATGAAATTATTAAAAGGATTTTTAAGGGTGAAACCTAGGTTTTTGATCTCTAATCGATTTTTATTTTTGGATATGTTGTGTAAAAACATAATTTTGGAGATGAGTTTTATAACATCCCTCATTTTAAGGTCCGAAACAAACCGTTATAGATACTGCAGTCATCTACAGTATTAATTTTTAATGACAAAATGCGGTAATGTTAATGGTATCCATAATATCAGAAGCACAAGAATATGAAATATTTCAAACACAATTTCAAAACAACTTTGCTCATTACATTTAAACTCAGCATTTCATATTCAGTACATAATCCCGTAATGTTTACCAGGTTCAGATAAATATAATTATAGCAAAATATGCCAAGAGCGGCTTGTGAAGATGTCCCTTGGATGATCAGAGTTACTAAATAGACAACTATAACATCTGTCATTACATACAACATTAAATCGCAGCGGAATAGATAAATAGATAATCTCCTACATAGCTAGATCTGCTTCCTGCACGTCTTTGGATTCTTTATTCACCAAGACCTACTAAACCTAAAAACCTTAACTCTCAACTTACTCAAATTAAATTTTGAGCACCCGAGAATTTAAAGCGAAAACATAAAATTCGAGTCAGAGATAAAGCCTAGTGTGAATAGTAATATGACATCTCGATTTATCGATATTAAGTGAGACCACATCATCTAGGGGAACGGATTTCCCCTCACTAATATTCTTTAAAAGCGTATCTTTTGCAGTCAAAATCCAGCAACCAAACTGGTTATAATAAAAAAATATACAATAACATGTATGCATACAAAATAGGTAATTAGTGGATTGTCTGTTCCAACATCATAGTTTTATCAAGCTGACTATAAATCTTTAGCTGACTCGGACCTATCAGACATGATAGATGTTCTAACTTGCTGTTGGAGAAAAATTGAATGGTCGCCCGTAACTTACAACTTCTAGGGTCAACTGATCCTGATGATTTTGCGGGCTCACCAATAACCTACTCTACCTATATATTCCTTTCTGTGTGTGACCTTTTTTAGTCTTACCCATGACAAAGCTCTACACACTGGAATTTTGGACTTATATTAGCTAGGGGCTACTAGCTAAAGTATAGGGCGCGACCCTATACCAGTCTCATCTGGTTTTCTAATCCCTGAGTCATTTTTTTAGTAAAATTCTAGGTTAGCTACCCTATCCATATTTTCTTGAAAACAAAATCTTTATAAATGATTTAACCCTTGAACATTCTTAAAACAAGGAAAACATTGGTCCTTTGCTTTACTCAAAATACTTATGTCATGATGTATGCTTTACAAAACATTGTTGATGAAACTCGAAATCATTAGGGTCTTTGACCCTCTTAAAACTTAGGCTATAAGGCCAAAACTATGTTAATACTTCTACAATTATGAAACTCAATAATGTCATCGCCATTAAAATCTTTACCCACTCAAAAGCATGTCGAAGTCTTTTATTTGAAAAATACATGGGGATGGTATCAAAGTTATTACTTCATAAATCATAGTGTTAAACCTATAGAAATAAACTACGGTGACATACAAGAACCTCGGCATCAAAGCCTCACCGAGAGTATAAATAAATTGGGAAAGTGCGATTTCGATATCAATCACATTGACTTAGTTAAAATCAGTATAGGTTGAGCTCAATGACTATAAAAACAAGGGTTAGGCTTGAAGACTAGTTAAAAGCATTGATAAGGCTCGATGACAATATTAAAACGGCATAGTATAAACTCGATGACAAGTTAAAAGCGGCAAGGGTTACGCTCGATAAAAAATTAAATGCGGCATAGAGTAGGCTCGATGATCATCTGGGTGGGCGAGGCAAAAACATTAAGAAGTGTATGAGACATTATGCTTCTTAGTAAAAATGCAGCATGCATGTGCCTCGACATACCCATATCGAAGACCATCTCTCTATATTTGTTACTATAACCTTGGTGAGGTTCAAAACTAATTCATTTCATGCTAAACTCATTGACATTATATGCATCGTTTTGTTCCGCATTGATGACTGTGGGATGTAGTGAGAAGGGCTCGGCATGGTAGGATGGTAATTTGAAAACTGCAATTTTACTATAAAAAAGTGTTTCCTTTTCACCAAACCTCTATAATTTTTCAAATCCTTATTGGTTATCAAAAATTTATCAAATTCTACATTATAAAACTACTGCATGCCATAATTTTCAATACTAAACATTTTTACAATTTAACCCATTTTATAAACCTTTTAATTAAACAAATACGCCTTTTAGACTTAAGAAATTTATTTATCATTCCTAAACTCTTAGGAAAAACCCTCAAAAATCATAACAAAACAATTTAATCACACTCTTCGACATATAAAATTTTAAGGCAAATAACTCATTTTAATTATTTTTAATAATTAAAATTCGAAATTAACCAATTTCTACACTTAGAAAATTCATTTAAAATCCATACGTGCTTGGAAATTATGAAATTAAAAACCCACTTCTAAAATGATATTTCTAACATCATATCAGAATATCAAGTCATTTGGGTATTATATGATAGGTTTTCTAACTCAACCATATCATTAAATTTTATATTTAAATTCTAGAAAATCACCAACAAGCATATAAACATTCAAACTACTAAAATATGGCATAATAGCAATATTTTTTGAGAAAAATGTGTGATCCTCTATAGAAGAGGAGAGTACACATGTATGTATGTATATATATATATATATAACATCAATAGTAAAGGAGTTACCAACAAGCCTGACAGGTAGCAAAAGACCACCCATACAAAAAGAAAAAACAAACCCTCCCAAAATCCTATGAAACTAAAACTTGCCCTAAACTAACAACTCTATCCAGAAACCAAATCCTGAAACGACACCAAAAGATAAGCATCCATCCATAACAACTTCCACAACCACAATCTCAACAACCATAGTTGAAAAAACCTCAATATATTGCATCTACTCAAGGTACAATCAAATTCCAAAACGACAATTATCACAATAAATCCCCAGTATATCAACAACCCTCAAGCAAAAGACTTAGAAGCTTTACGCTTTAAACGAGGACTTCTCATAATATTAACAGAAGAATAACTCTTACTATTCCCTCTACCAGATTTGGAAGCATGAGTCGAATCACAAGCATAGATAGGAGAATGTGGAAATCTACCTATAGATGCAAGGCAGCAATACATAACATATTTAAAAACCCCGGTATGATAATAGAAGCATGATCAGAATGAACATCTCCAATAAATGAAGAACCCTCATCATTCAAATCAGTACCTAAAGATTCCTCAGCAATATCACAGCGAACCAAATTAGCATCCATATATTCAGACTTCTCCTCATATCCAACCCTAGGCTTACCATCAACAATCACTATAGAAGATATGTTAACCGAAAAAACACTGACTAGTACCCTATGAGAAACTGGAGCAATCAAAACAACATAGTCAACCATGACACCAGATCTCAAATGTGATCTGAACATGACCCTATGCATCTCCTTAATACCACCCAAGAAACTGAAAATAACATAACCTTCAAACACTAAGGCCAACAACTTATAAGTGTGCATCTTCAGTTTATCCATATCCTAGATCAACACATCAGAACTTCCAATTGAAAACGACCAATCATAACCATTTACATCTACAACCAAACTCTGATCTGTACACATGTTACAGCAATAAGAGCAGTTTGAACTAAAAACCCCCTCATTAATGACACTAGACAACCCAACAAATAACCTGGCCATTATATCGAGAAAATCTATCCCATTAACATCCACAAATGGAATAAGATTAATAGTATTTCTCTTGATTAGATCAAACACTTCATAATAGTTATAAGCTTTCCTTGTATTACCAGATATAACAAAGCAAATAGAATTATCTGCCTCCTTGTTATCGAAAAATTGCCCCACCAAACCTCCCACATAATTATCAACACAATGAAAAGCATCAAAACTATCACTACTGTTCTTAACCACTTCCTCCACACAATCAGATGAGTACATCTCTCCATCAACAACATGTTTAAATTAATGAAGATAATCAACTTCTTCATTGATCTGATTTTTCAAAAAACATAACATGTTCATCACCAGCCACATGAGCATTTCTTACAACTAGTACTCTATCATCTGAACAACCACTATCATCTGAACAAACACTATCGACTAAAATGGAGATATCAAAAGGAACATTGTCATCTAAAATAGTTGATACAGAAACATCTGTAACAGCATTATCACCAGAAATTCCATCCTCAGACTCAAAAATAGAAAAACCATATTCTCTGACAATTGGATCCAAAAGAAATAAGTCTACATGACTAACCTTACCAGAACCAATCTCATATAAATCTTTAAGATTGGTCCACTATAAATCCATGCCAGAATGAAAAACATCTTCTTTATTCCAAAACTCAATCCTATTTTTATTATTATAATACTTTCTAATATTATCAGCGATTAAACAATCAAAATGCCAGTATACTTGGTTAAAAAGATGACAACCCTCCTCTTTATTCCCTACACAACTATCAAGGAACATGCCTCTTAACCTCAAGAATTCTAAAATAAAATTGTAATGGTGATCCTTAAGACTCATAGGTTCCATGAAAGTAGATTCAGAATATAGGAAAGATGGATTTGAATTCAAGAAAGGATTATAAACCATTGAACATGACATTTTCTTGTGACCAAACACACCACACTTAAAACAACGAATCAGATTCCAACAATCTTTAGCTTTATGATTTTTATCCCCACACCTAAAACATTGAAAACCCTTTTCCAATTTGGAAACCAAGGAGAATGAGATTTTTGGAAATGGATATTTGGGTGCGAAACCCTATCTCGTCCTGCAAAAGAACTACAACTGAAATTGGAATTGAAATGCTTATGCAATGAGTATGGATATCTAAAATCAGGATGAGAAAATGAAGATGACGAATTAAAAGCACCGATCACCATTTTCTTTCCAGAGAGAAGATCATCTTTTTGGCATAATAGCAATATTAAATTTGGATTTCCCATTAAAACCGAAACACAATTCAAAACATGAGATTTATATGTATTACTCTCCTTGTATTGATTAAGAAAGTTGAGGTTTGAACTTGATTTAATTTCCCCTAATCTTTTCCTTGATTCTCTAGCTTTTTCTCCCTTGAATTTTTGTTAATGACCAGCTCTTACTTCTATTTTTTTCATTTTCTATGAATAAAGGTATGGGAGGAAACGTGGGAATAAGGGTTTATGTTAAGGGAATGTGTTCCCTTCCCATTTTGTCCTTGTCATAATCTCCTCCTTCCTACTACACTATAATTACTCTTATTGTAACGATCCCAATTTTAAATTAAATTTAAATTAGTAATTAATGTAAATTTTGGAATTAATTTGAATTTTAAAAATAAATAAAATAAATGTTGATTTGTATATATATAAATAAGATTGTAAATTTCATTTTAGTTTAAGAATTCAAAATAATAAATGTTTTAGAATTATTTGAATTTAAAATATATATGTATATGTATATATGAGTAGATTTGAATTTGACTTTGAATTTGAATTTGAATTTAAAATAAATGCCTTAGTGGAATAATTTGGATTTTTAAATAATATATATATAGGTAATTTATTTAATGTATAATTGGTTTAAAACATTTCCTTTTAAATTGTATATATTTAAATAAGAGAGAAATGCATTTATAAAATAGAAAAAAACAATTTAAAAATATATATATAATCTTTAATGCATGCATAATACAAGTGTTAGGGATTGAGTACATAATATTAACAGGTGTTAAGATTAAAATTCGTGCAAAGGACAAGTGTCACAATTTTCTATTTTATTTTTAGTAATAATAATTTCAAGGTTATAAAATATATTTATCTCCAACTCTGCATTTTTTCCATTTCAGAAGAACTACAAGCTGAAACAGATCAAAAGCCTGTATAAACTTTAACATCAGAAACCAGAAAAATTAAACACACAAGCAAAGAAATTCAAACACCTCTTACAAATTTAAAACCTGAAGCCTGAATCAAATTCAAAACTGAATCAAGGAAAACATCAAGTAGCTCAACAACAAAACTTTTGCAAAATTCTTTAACTTGAGCAAGTTCAAGCAAGTAAAGAATTAAACAAATTCAATATAAGTCAAATTTAGCGAGATAAATCTCAGATTTTCAACTCAGAAACAAAATCAATTCCAGATTCCTTTTTGTTTTCAAAAATCCAAGGTGAGTAAACTTTTTGAACCCCGGAATTTGATCTGTGGTTTGAATTTGTGCTTGAGTAGATTGAAATTTGTTTGAATGTGTATAAATATGTGTATATGTGTATATATCATTTGTGCATGTTGATATACAGGGATATTCATCCCTGTCACAAGTTCCAGGTTTCCAGAAACCTGTACAAAAATCTGAAAACTCTGCTTCTAATTATTTTTAGATTAGGATGTCAAAATAAAATGTGTTCAAATTCATTAAACTTAATTTCAAAATGTTTTCAAAGACAAACAACAAGTAGCAGTGGTTTGGATCAAGAAAGTACAGCAAACTCAATTCATGGTAGAAATTTGATTTCTTTAATTATTTAGTTTGATTATGTAACCTAAAACGTCTTCAAAAACATTGATTTTTAAAATTAAAATAAAGATTTTAAATGATGTATAGAGTGGGCATTTCGACGATGATCAGGAAATGGGTTTTGGGGAATTACTGGAGATCAAGGTATTTGGGATGGTCGGGGTTTTGCCTAAAGGTGGTTGGGGAGTTGTCGAGGCTAGGAAAAACGATAAGTGACTTTCTCAGTCACTGTGGCGTCGGAATTCGATCAGTGAAGGGTCTAAGCCCTAAAATCGGTCGAGGTCGGAATGGTTGCCACCGCGGCGTCTCTAGTGGATTGAGTTGCACGGGGCTTTGAGAAATGGTAGTGGGGAAGGCTAGTAAGGTGTGGTGGGAGTCTTAGAAATTTCGATGGTGGGGTAGGATGTTTGAGATGATCCTCTAGTGATGGCTGTTGTGCCTATTTTGATCGATGCACCTCGATTTTGTTTTTGAGTTTGATTTGTGTTTCTAAGTGGTCAGGTAGCAAGAGTGGATTGAAGGTGATCTATCGTCGGTGGTCATGGAGGCAGGAGATCTGGCGTTGATCGGTGCATGTGCACGATGGTTCTGGTGGTATCAGTGTTTGGGGATGGATGCTAACTCAAAGCGTTCCTCGGGGACTTTATGTACTAGCTCGAGTTTTCGTTCGGGGTTTTTCACGTAGGCATCGGGTTTTTATAAAACTTAAACAAATTTTAAAATTCTAAAGTGACTTCAAGTTGGTTTGGGGAAAAACCCGAAGTGAATGGCTTGTTAACTCGGAGGTGGACTCGAGTGTGTCTCGGGTTCACTGCAAAAAACAGTTTTTAATTCGAAATAAAATTCGAACTTTTAAACATTTTAATCCATATTTTTAAATAATGGTTTTAATTTAAGTATTGATTTAATAAAGGTTTTAAGTAAGATATTTTAGAAAAAAAGTAATTAAGTTTAACTTATTTAATTTGCAACTTATTTATAAATTAATTATTTTAAATAAATAATGTAATTAAAATTTGATTAAGATTAAATGATGTTTTAAATTAACCTTAACCCTTTGAATTAATTTATGGGTTAACGATGTTAACTATGGTTTATTAATGATTAATTAAGATAAATGATTTATAATCACTTAATTAATTAAAGAATAATTAATTAAAGGTTAATTAATTTATAATTAAGGATTAATTAATTATTGTAATTAATTAAGGATAATTAATTAAATGGCAATTAATTAAAGATTAATTAATTAATGATTAAAGGTTGATTAATTTATTTTTAAAGGTTAATTAATAAATGATAAGTCAATTAATTTAAATGGTTTGTGATTAATTAATATTAATTAACCAGGATTAGTAGTTTATTCATAAGTAATTAATCTGATTTAAATTAATCAGATAATTAATTGATCTTACTTATGGATGTTTGGATTCCATTGGATGTTGAATTGTTTGATATCCCTGATATGTGATGCTTTATGAATTATTCTAATTTGAGCTGTGAACTAAGATGTAATTTATTCATCTATGATGAATTTATATTATTTATCTATGAATCTGTCAATGAAGATAAGCGTTATAGGTTTATACCGCTTATCTATAATTGCTGTGTTTGGATTGTGATGATTGATGATGTTGCACTATTGTGTAAAACCCCTAGACTACACCATACACACACAAATATGGATTTCATGGGAAATCGGTTAAGTCCTAGATATTTTGAATTTAAACATTATTTGTTTAAAAGTTGAATTTTGAATCCAAATGGTTTCGGAAATGGAATTGGGTTGAATATAAAAGGCTTTTGAAAAGGAAGTTTGAAATTGAAATTTACTTTGAATATACTATATCTTGTTGAGTTTTAAAATTTTTTTGGAAATATGTATTGGAAAGGTTATACAAATTATATAATGTATTTATATAGGTTTTAAACCATTTTAAAAGTATTGTTTTGGGAATTTGAATTTAACCCAAGTTTTATACTTTGAAGGGCTTTAACTTGTGCAAATGCAATCGAATTTTTCCGAAACAAAATGTATTTGTTTTCAAATTACAATAGCTTTCATATAAAGAAAGGATTTCTAATTTGTGTTGAAAGGATTTCAAGTTTGAAATGAAAATGGTTTTCCAAGTTATGAATGAATCTTTGGAAATGGTTTTGAAAGCTATGAATTGAATCTTTGATTTAAAGATTGGATGAGTTAATCCAATTTGAAAAGGGAAATTGTTTTGAAAGCTATGAATTAATCTTTGTTAAAGATTGGTGAACTTTGTTTTCGAATTGAAAAGGGATCTTAAAAGTGTATCTTTTATATAAAAAATTTGAAATGGAAATTGTTTTTAAATCTATGAATGAATCTTTGTGAAAGATGGGTGAACCTTGATTTCAAATTGAAGTGGATTTTAAAGGGTGAATCTTTTTGTTTAAAAAGATTTGAAAATGGTAATTTGTTTAAACCATTTGAAAGAAAGATTTTGGGTAATAAGTTATGACTTAACAAAGATCCCATATATCCATATGGTTTTTAAATATTATGCTCACTATTCAATTTTGCCGGAGAGGATATTGTGTCATATAACCCATTCCGAATAGTGATACGACGAAATGGATAGCATTTGAAGACGGTGGTGAAGACCGGGTATTTTTGAAAATGAAAGGATTACCCGTCGAATGACTCTGCACTAAGTAGCTACGGTATAGAGATCTCCATATGTGATGGGGAGTCCGATCGGGATTGTGAATATCCAGATTGCAAGGGCTTCTTTTGAAGTGCCTTCGGTTCTGTTCGAACCCAGTACAGACTTGTATGGATGTGTGTCTGACGTTAACTTTGAGATGTAAAACTGGTTTCTATCAAATACATTTCTGTTTGGTGGCGGAGAATTTATTCTCTTAGCTTAACACCCTTCTCTGAGACGTACAAGCTCAGAGGTTATGTATTTGATGGTTACTAGTGATATATTCCCAATTCGGTAATGTGGCATACGAAGTGCTGTTGATCATTTGTTGATCGAAGCATAGCTTTTGTGTAAAGCGTAGCTTTGTGGACGTGACTTCGTCGAGCCTCACAACCCGGTAATGGTCGAAACAGGAATCGTTGCAAAAAGGTTATTTGGGTGTAGCGCCTCGTGAGGGTATGTCATTTCCTTCTGGATAACAGGTGGTATCATGGTATGGAGCCCAGATATTTAACCGATGTGGTTGCTGCAAACTTATTGCTTTATGGTTGTTGGTTGATAGGCGCCTCAGATAAATGATGGTAACGACCGAGGGGTGGCATACTCGTGTCAGTAGTTACCTAGTTACAGACGTAACACGGCCTTGTGTTGGCAGAGATCCGGTTAGGTTCTCGGGGGCGTCCCTCCAGAGGCGTTCCATTCAGTGTGGGAAGTTCCTTTGCCTGACCATTGTTGGAAATCCAAACAAAACAATACGAGCCCCATACGGTTATAGATGTATAACTTTCCATGGAATGTGGCGTTAATATGCTATCGAACATGGTAGCTATAATAGGCATACGACGAAATGTGGTATGTTGGCTAAGATTAATATTATACTTTCGAAAGATTTTCTGCACTATGCACTAATAATAATATTAAAAGATTTTCATGTATCAAGCATGTTTGACTATCATAAGAAGAAATCTCCTCCAATTCTGCGTTTGCATTGTGTGTGCGGTGGGAGGCCTTATGGTAGTTTCATTTTCCAAAAAGCATTGCAGATTTCCTTTTTATTTCATGTTGATTGTTTTATTCAAAAAAAAACTGTTTTCGTTTGCTCACACCAGTCTCATGACTGACCTGGAGTTTATTGTTCCCTATCTAAACTCTAGGTGCCCACAATATTCCACATGGGCAGCCTAGAGTTAGATTTTTCAGCTAATCAAATAAGTAGGTGTAGATTCAATAGTCTTCGAAGTCTTTGGTTTAGCAATCGCGTTGCGGATTGAGTTTGCTTAATTCAACTTGATGGGGGTTCGATCTAGCTTTGGATTGGAGCATTTGATATGGAGATGCAAATGTTGGAGTTCTCTCTTAGAAGTTCAAGTTATGATATCATATTCAGCTGTTGTTCGGCTGCTGGTGCTTTGTATTCCGCTATAGCATTGTATTTGTGCTCTGATATACGTTGGTGATCAGTGTTGTATCCTATCTGGATATTGTATTCATTGGAGATATATGATACATTCATTCTTTTTTCGTTGTGTTCTATTATACTTAACGTGTTATAAGCTCCGACGAACCAGATTCGACGTTTGAATCTGCGGCATTCGAAAACGGGTGATGTATTCGGTGCCGATTTTCGAAGGTCGAGTCAGGGTCGTTACACTTATTAATTTATTAATTAGGCTCGACCTCTTAGTTACTCAAATGTCAATTCTCTTAGCCATTTACATTACTTTATCTAATTTGTCTAATTAAATATTCTAAATAATGTTAGTCAAAATTAGGGTAATTACATGGTTTTAATTTCATTATTTCTCGAATTAATGGGAATACTTTATGAATTTCCTAAGGAGAAAATAACATATATTTCTTGTTTTAATTATTACAAATAATTAAATAATGATTCTGGCTTTGAAATTTTTATATGTTATTTCTAATTTTTGGTGAATTTTAGGGATTTTTCGCAAGTGTTCTTGATTTATTATGAATTTATTATGCTAAAAAATCCTAATAAATATATTAAAATAATAATAAATGATGAAGGGTTGAAAATAATTTGAAAATGATAAAATCTGAGCTATTGTAGTTTTTCTACAAAGAAAATAATAAAGAAAATTATTAGCTAATAGAAATTTGACAAAGAATATGAGTTGGTGGAAAGTATTAACTTTAAAAGGAAGTAATTCAATTTTCAAGTTAATTACAAAAATGCCATCAAACGACATCAATGTTGACGTCAACCATCAGCTTGGCTCCAATCATCGGTGTTGATGACAACCATCAATGTTGACGCCAACCATCAGTGTTGGCGCACAATCATCAGTGTTGTTGACAATCATCGATGTTGATGCCAATCATTAGCGTTGATGATAATCATCAATGTTGACATTAATCATCAGCGTTGGCACCAATTATCAACTTTGATGACAATCATCAATGTTGATGCCAATCATCAGCATTGGCACCAATTATCAACGTCGATGACCATCATCAATGGGACGCCAATCATCAGCGTTGGCACCAATCATCAACGTGGATGACATTCATCGATGTTGATGCCAATCATCGACATTGGCGTCAATCGTCAGTGTTGATGACAATCGTCAGTGTTGATACCGATCATCAGAATTGACGCCAATCATCAGTGTTGCAGATAATCATCAATGTTGATGCCAATCGTCAATGTTGATGCACACCTCTTTGTACACATGTCGTTAACGCTGATGCCACCTTTTTGGACATATGTCATCAACGTTAATGCCACCTATTTGGACATACGTAGTCCACGGTGATGCCGCCTTTTTCGGCCTGCAACATCAGTAGATGATGTTTTTCTTGTTTTAAAAACAATTTTAAGTGGTTTATAAACGTTAAAGACAATTATTTTTAAGGAAATAAATGGTGATTTAGTATATTTTTTTGTGAAGTTGCCAATGGAAAATTTTATTTAATTTTAAGTAATTTTTTCATGTATTAAACTATTGATTCAACATATTTTACGAATAATGCTATATGCTCTTATTATCAATTGACTAGGTAAATTTACATATTTTATCATTGTCATGCTCAAATTTCATGACCCAACACTGCGTCTTAGGATTTTGAGAGGCAGAATTACCAGTTAGGTTGTCATCATAGTGAGTATGATCAGATTAAACTCCATAGAATTGCATACAGGAGATCAGATAGATCAATTGTGTTAGGATTTCCTGAATTGGTCCAAAGATATGACTCACGAATTTGATACCAAATAAGATTTTAGGTGGGATTGGTGTAGGGTTGCGCCATGCTTCAACCGTTAGCCTTTAGTTGGTAAAGGTCCGCGATTCCAGTACATAGGGCTTGTCAGTAGTGAGTTGAAAGGATGTGTATGCACAAAAAGGAAATCATAGGTCTATATGCTCACCGGATTATTAAGTTGTTTTACTCCTAATCGCATTTGGGGATTTGTGGACATTTGGTTATGTTTTGGAACGAGTCGACCCAATAGATTATCGGCTAGCCTGCTAAACCATTAGGTTCATAGTGACCCCTAGAAAAACTATGATTTGAGACAGATAGTCTATTGTTGGGAAGGGTAAACTTTAGGTTCACATAACCCTAGGATGATAGTATAGTTAGACTTACCCAGGCTGAATGGGAGCATATGAACATATTACGTTTTATTCTAACTACTGTGGTTGTAGGTGCATGATTATGATTGACATATTTTGGTAATATACTAGTAGGGGAAACCTGTTTAGCTCAGCAATGTGGTCTCACTAGATATCCGTTTTGGTTCAAGATGGTATATTTATTCACACCAGACTTTTTGTCTGACCCGAAATATTTATTTTTCCCTAAACTCATGGGTACTCATTTGAGTAGGTCGAGGATAGAAATTTTCAGTTTAGACGAATAAGCTTCAGGAGATGTGCAGGAGGAAAATTAGCTAATGTAGGAGCTTTTATTTCTGTTGTGTTTTATAAAGCTTATGTTATGTCTAAATGGATGTAATGACAGAATTTATAACTATCGTGTATTAGACTCTGATCAACCAAGGTAGGGTCTTCATGAGTTGCTCTTGGAGTATTTTGTAATCATTATATTTTCTCTAAACGTGGACAATGAATGGGATTATATAATGAATGTGAAAATCTTTTTTCTGAAATGTAATGAAAGTCGACTAATGAAAAGTGTTTAAATTTTTTTCATACTCATAAGCTTTTGATGTTATTGATATGATAAACATAACCGCATTTTGTCATGGGAGAATAATACTATTGATGACGTAGAATCAGTAGCATTTATTTTTGGGCCTCAAAATAGGGGACATTACAACTCTTGATCCAAGATCCGATTACATGACTTGTAGGTAATTCACACCGACTTGAATAAGGATTTGTCACTCGATTCTTAACGGCGACCACTTGGTAAAAGTTCTTGATATGTTTCCAATGTTTTCTACCATAGTATAAGGCTCTATAAGTAGAACATAGATTTCTAATCAAGGAGTTTGATCGAAGTCCGCACTAGAGAAGTCGACGAACAATAGTAGTTTGAAATCAAATTATGTATTCGATTAAGTGATCGAATCTAATATTACGTAAGGATGATCTATAACATCATACATGCCTATGGAAAATGTTAAGTAGTTATGTGGGCTTATTTCTTCCTAGGTTTGATAATAATGAAATTTCAGGGACGAAATTCTTTCAAGGGGGAAGAATATAACGACCCATAATTTTGATTCTTCGAATTTAAATATTTAATTTATTCAAATATTCAAACTTGAATTTAAATATAATAAAATATATGTTTTAAACAATTAATCGATTTTTTGTGATGTACTTTTAAATTTATTTAAGGGATTTTTCTATAATTTTTAGTTTAGAAAATAATTATATTTTTGTTTGACATATTGTTAATCTGCCTTTTCGCAAAGCAGTACATAGGTGGATTTAACCTAATAGACTTCGCAATTATCAAGGCCGATCAGTGCAGAGTGATAGTTGTAGAACCCGAAAGTAAAGTATAAATGGTTATACGAAGACATGGTTGGATGGAGTTGGTAGATGAACGATGTAGGGTGCTTGAAATATGGATGTTACATTGGAACCCAAGGATCGTCATAGCATAGGAGGGATCGGCATAGCTTTGTAGCATAGGAGGGATCGCAAACCTTCATGGAGTAAGAGGGATCGGCATACCTTCATGTAGTAGGATGGATCAACATACCTTCGTGGACTAGGAGGGATCGACGTGCTTCATAAAAGGATGGATTTGTATACTCCATAAAGAAAGGATTGGCATAGTCAGGTGGGTGAAGTAATAGAGGAATCTTCTTGAGTAGAGAAGGATCGGCATAGCTTAGTGGAATCAGAGGGATCGGCGAGACATGATGGAACTCGAGGGTTTGGCATAGGCGTTAATACCTGGATCGGCATGGTAAGTTATCGGATGGATCAACATACTTGAATCAATCACGAATGGATCGGTATATGCCTGGATCCAAGTACATATCTGCCTTCAACAATTGATATTTTAGGATCTAGAGGTCCAAAGCAAGAGAAACTTAGAGAACAACGTTTATGGGCCCTAGGGAGCCCACCTCAGGGATTTCATGTTAAAATAGCTAAAAGATAATGGATTGGCGTTATCCATTTGAGGGTTCGATGGAAGGTAATTTGCAAGTGGGTTTGAATAAAAGATCAATCAAAAGTATGAGCTTCACTAGTCTAATCAGTATGATATTTGGAGAGCCGTCATATTTAAGCAAATAGAAGCCACCATATGGATCACTGCCCAAAAATCAACCAATGAAGGGATCGGTACCGATCCCTCCTCATTGGGATTTGGGGCCAGCGACCCATATGGTGGGCCCATATGGATAAGAAGGTCCTATGATCGAAGTTTCAGAGAGATGTAGCGACCCACTATTTTGGACCATTCAAATCGACAATAATCCACACATGTCGGACTTGAATAATTAAAAATAACATATTGTAATTTAATTTGGAGCAAAAAAAACCAATCATAGACACAAAATCTCAGAATAACTCGCAGCGGAAATAAAAATACCATAATAGTTCATGAAAGCTACTATAACAAAGTCTCAAAACAAAATACATAATATCTGTCTGAAAGAAAACACAATAGAGATCCCAAATACATAGAAGTCCACTAATACAAGAGCTAAAATAGAAAAACTGAAACTGAAATAGATAGATAACTAGATAAGCAGAATCTCCAGCGATTCCTAGCTCTAGAAAGAGAAATCCAAAGCTGTGAATACTCAGCCTGACCCAAGCGTAAAGTAAAACACAAAACACTCGAGTCAGGACATACATACTTATACAATGTAAACCAACTCAAGCGAAATGTAGTAGTAATGCACAATAACTTAGAGGATGCTTGGGATCGCCCATCCTCCAAGGATCCGTTAAACCATCAATTAAACAGTAATAAACGTTATCATAGAAATGCCTATATTAAAGTAAACTATGCAAATAACAGTGCTAATGTGGCTAGGGTAGCGCAGAGCTGCAGCAATCGCTCACCTCTAGTCACACCCACAAATTGAAGGTGTACATCCAAAAAAATCACAAGACATACAAAGAAGTGTACCCGTGGTTAAAAATCCAAAATGGTTTATAATTTCGAATTAAAATCATTCATTTAAACCATAAAAAGGTGGACTCATTATACCTTCAAACCAAATATTAAATTCCCAAAATTTTAGCCTTTTCAGAGTTCACTTATTCACTTAAAAACATTAAAACAGTGAAATTTTAGCTTTCGCAGCACTTAGAAAATGCTACGGTAAGTTACATTTGAAAATAATTCAATTCAGTAAAGACAGCATTTAAAAACTGATGTAATAGTTCAGTTTTAGTTGAAAAATAGTTCAAATCAGCAAAGACAGCATTTACAAAACTGCTGTAATAGTTCAGGTTTCAAGTTAAAAGATTTGATTCAATTCAACAAAGACAGTGTTTACAAAGCTGCTGTAATAGTTCAATTTTAGTTCAAAAGTCTCATTTCAGCCAACCGCAACACTTAACAAATGCTACAATAGCTTTTTCATTAGGTTTTAGCCTTTTAGTTCACTTCTGCAACTACAGCACTTATAAAGTGCTGCAGATTTATTTATTCCAGATTTTAGTTCAATTTCAGAAACGATAGCATTTCTGAAGTGCTACTAAAAGAATGTCTAGATTTATAACAGAATTTCAGCAAAAATTAAACTTCAATTTAAACCATTTTTAACATATAAAATTTCATATTTTCTCTTTAAAATTGGTCATTTAGATACCTTTTAAGTTATGATTTTTGTAAAGTAAATTTCACAAATAAATATCAAATTTCTAAATACTTCACCTATTAAAATCAATGCAAAATTTTCCCTAAATTTTCATTTACTTTACACTTTAATTTAAATTACCATTTCATAAATTATACTTAATTTCCATTTTATTTTCTTAACTTAACTTTTATTTTTAAACCAAATTCCACATTTCCAAGTCAAGTTATTTTTCAGATTATACTTTTAAACATTCATTTATTTAACCATTTTAATTCATAGAAAAATCAATAACACCTTATTAAGTCATTTTAAATTCAAATTTAAATAAAATTATCATATTTTTACATTTTAAAATACTTTAAAATTCCAAAATAATATATATAATAACCACGAGTTTGTATAATATTTTCTAACCTAAGTCAAGTGATACGGATAATATATCTTTTCAATCCGTAATTTACAAATAAAAATCCTGGTTCTATCATTTCAAACCCCGCAATCCCAAGTCAATTAAAAATAAATAAAAATCGCTCAGGCCTATCAGTTCAGCCCATAACGATTTTTCCTTATTCTAAAGTCTGTTCGGGTATGTATCATTTCAATCCATAGTGATTCTATTCTACAGGGAACTTGCAGTGTGAGAAAAGAATAAATAAATAATATAGCAACATATAGCAGTATAATATGATATAGCAGGTTTATAAACAAGGTTAACATCATATGATTCATATCACAGGCAGGTATAACATGATATAATATTCTACGCATTCACTTGTTATCAATTCACTAATTATATAAGTATAAATGTCATGAGTGAATACTCACCTTTTTACGTGTAACAGCCCAGTGTTTTGTGATTATTTTAATTGTTTATTCTAATTATTTAAATTGAAACTCCTGATTAAAAAACTTTATTATATTTATTAAAATGAATAAATTTTGTTATTTTAAGAGTATATTTTGATTTTTGTGTGAATTATAATTTCAAACCTGAATAAATAGGATATTTACAAAAAAGTGGATTTTTGGTCAATCTGGTCAAACTTTGACTTTAAATTTAAATTTTAAATTTTTGAATTTTTGAATTTTATCTTTTATTATGAAAATAGATTAAATTTTAAGAATACTACTTTTCGTTTCGTTGAAATCCGATTTATATTGTGAAAGTTATGCTTTTTACAATATTGGGTGTATATTGATTTATTTAATAAAATTATCTACTTTAATTTATATAAATAATATTTTTCTTTGTTAAATCATGTTCTAATATGTTTTATATGAAATTTTAGGTATATATTTTATTTTAAAACATTTTTAAAGTGATGTTAGAATTTTCCAAAATTTATTGCATTTATTTCCTATTTTTAAAGGCTAGTTTCTATTTTTCTGCTATTTTCTTCATTTAAATTATATTTAATTAAAATTTATTTATTTATTTTGTGAATGCGTTTTTATTTTATATTCTTATCTTTATTTATAAATATTTTCCAAGTCCATAAAATTTTTCCAAAGTTTATTCCATTTATTTTCAAATTTTCTAGACTAGTTTTCATTTTTGCGCTATTTTCTTATTTTAATCATATATAATTAATATTTATTTATTTATATTTTGTTTATTTGTTATGTTTTCGAATTTTAACTGAATAATTAGATATATTTCAGTTATTTAATTTATAAAAAGAAAAATGAGAAATTTGAAAAGGTTGTATGACTTTTTATTTCCTTAGGCTATTTGTATTCCTACCTTTTCAATACCAACCAACATCTTTTCACATTTTTGGCCATATCACCTCATTCTTTGAGCCGCCTATCTCATTTCCTCTTCACGTAAACAAATTTTTCTCCTCATTTCTGAAAAATTTCGGCGTTAGCTTGTGAGAAGAAATTGGTAAACTTTATTTCTTTTTTCCATTGTTTATGCTTGAATTCATTAATTTTTGCACTTGTTCTCCTTCCTTTTAGGTTCGGCCTTACCCCTCCTTCAAGCCTAGCCGCCTCCACCACCACTGGAACACATCACCACCACCACCTCCTCACTGGCCAACCCCAGCCGAACCACCCTTGGTAGTTGATCCATCACCAAATGCACAAAACCTCACCTATA
This sequence comes from Allium cepa, assembly GCA_030765085.1. Taxonomy (NCBI): domain Eukaryota; kingdom Viridiplantae; phylum Streptophyta; class Magnoliopsida; order Asparagales; family Amaryllidaceae; genus Allium; species Allium cepa. The sequence goes on from CM060944.1 coordinate 188,052,638, forward strand.
CCACTTAGCCGAGCACATCTCCACTTCCACCACCTTTATCACCCTCTTAGCAGCCACCTACTCCACCTCCACCACCTCTAGCCTCACCTAAACCCTCTACCACGTCATCCCCTTGACCCAACCAGAGAAGGTCATGCCCCTTATGGCCTTGGTCGTAACCTATTTGAGCTTTGCTTTGCATTGAAAACCATGTTGGTTGTTGTTTAGTGTTGTTTCATGCATGCTCACCTTTGCACCATCTCCATCCATGTTTGTCCGACCCTTAGGAAACCAAAACCTGATCAAAAACCATCCTTTAGCCTTGTATTTCACCTATGGCCAAGCCTAAAGAATGCTGGAAGCAGGTGCAAAGCATTTCAGCTTTGATTTATGCAGTTAATTCTAGCATAGTTTAATCGTTTTTGAATTGAAAGCTTAAGATTGTTATATTGTTTTGTTTGATTTGTTTTCAAGGAAATTAACCTTTGGCTCTCCCACTCAAATCCGTTTCGTGCTTTCGTGCCTCTGAAGATCGTTGTTTGTGTGTTTCAGTTGTCATCTCTAGCTTAAATCGGTGAGTTACTCTCACCAGACAGTGTACACCTATATAACTAGTTGATCGACCACTTTTTAATCTGTAGAATGCATCACCATATTATATCTGCTATGTTATGATTATATGATGTTCACCCATGCTTAAACACCTGTTATATCATATGTTACTATTATATTATGCCGTTCTGTTATTTTTATCAGTTTATCACTGCAAGTTCCCTTTAGATTAGAATCACTATGGGTTGAAATGATACATATCCGAACGGACTTTGGAATAGGGAAAATTCGTTATGGGCTGAAATGATAGACCTGAACGATTTTCAAATTATTTCATTTACTTGGAACTACGGGTTTGAAATGATAAAACCCGGGTTTTCTTTGTAAATTACGGGTTGAAATGATATAATACCCATATCACTTTTCCTAGTGTAGAAAATGATATACAGACCCTAGTTAAAATATGTTTTTCTAAAAAATTTAAACTATTTTAGAAATGTAAATATTATAATATTTTGATTTAAACTTAATTAAAAATGATTTTTGTAAAGTATTATTGATTTTTCTGAAAATTTATAAGTGAAATAAATAAATGGTAAAATTAGAAAATTTGAAATGTAAGTTATTTAGGGAAATTTTAATTTGGTGATAATTGGAATTTAAATTAAATATAATAAATTCATGATAATTTGGATTAAAGTGAATTTAAATGATTTTGTAATACATTAATGATTTTTGAATAAAGTTAAAATGTGAAATGAATGAATATTTAAGTTGAAATTTTGAGATATAACTAAAATTGAAAATTTGTGAATTTGGCTTAAAAGTGAATTTTAAGTTAAGTAAATGAAAATAAATTAAGTAATATTTGAAAATTTAAACTTAAGTGTTAAGTTAAATTTAATTTAAGGAATTTAAATTTAATGTTGGAATTTAATAAGTGAATTATTATTAAATCTTGATTTTTGAATGGAAATTTAACTTCATAAAATCATGAATATAAAGGTATTTGAATGATTGTTTTAGAAGTGAAAATATGTGATTTGATAAGTTAAAAATGATTTAAATAAAATATAATTGTTTGTGAAATTATATTAATTAACTGCATTTTTTTGAAATATTATTATTTCTAATGTAAATGATATTACAGCATTTGTAAATGCTGTAGTTGATAATAATGAACCAAACGGCTAAATCTAATTAAAGGCTATTATAGCATTTTGTAAGTGCTATAATTTTTGAATTTAACTAAGTTTATTTGAAACTAATGTAACCCTATTATAGCATTTTAAATGCTGTCTTTTGTTAAATTGCTGTTTTGAGTTTAACTTTCCGTAGCATTTTCTAAATGCTGCGAAAGTTGAATTTTCATTGTTTTAATAAATTTAAGTGAATAAATGAACTTTGAAAGATTTAAATTTTAGAAATTTAATAATTTAATAATTAAATATAATAACTTCATTTTAATGATTTAAAATGAAGTAATTTGATTTGAAATATAAACTATTTTGAAATGTGTGTTGAAATGGTATTTTAAATAAAAATGAATGTGGTTTTGAAAAGATATGTTAGTTTGATATTTTGAAATGGATTTTTGAATGGTATTGAATTTTGAAATGATATTTGATTTCGAAGTATAAATTACTATTTTGAAATTTTAACCACGGGACGTATTTGATTTATAGTTTAGCTGATCCTTAAAGGATGGGCGATCCCAAGCATCCTTTAAGTTATAGTGCATTACTACTACAGTTCACTTGAGTTGGTTTACATTATATAAGTATATATGTCCCAACTCGAATGTTTTGTGTTTTACTTTACACTCGGGTCAGCCTGATTATTTACAGCTTAGCTTTGGATTTCTTTTCTAGAGCTAGGAACCGCTGGAGATTCTACTTGTTTAATTATCTATTCCCTTTCAGTTTCAGTTGTTCTATTTCAGTTCTGGTATTTATAAACTTCTATGTATTTGAGATTTCTATTGTATATGGTTTTTCCAGAATGATATTATGTATTATGTTTTGAGAGTTTATTATAGTAGCTTCATGAACTACAATGGTATTTTAATTTCCGCTGCGAGTTATTCTGATATTTCTGTGTCTGTGATTCTACGATTTGCATTTCATTTGCTCCAGATTTATTTACAATGCAGTATTTTGAGAAATTCAAGTTCGACATGTGTATCTGCCATTGCACTTGGAGGGTGCAGCATGATAGGAGGTTCTCGCTTCCTGGTTTGGTAGCGAACGGTTGACTCTTACTTCTACATGTCCCCGCGGGGGTTGGTGGTGCAGTCGAGAGGCTGGCCGTAAAGGCAGAACACAGGTACCGATATACGCTACGGTGGGCGTTACCCCATTGGCGCGGCCTATTATAGTTGGTAACAGAGCTTTGGTTTTAGGCAAACCTTAGTCTGTGGAGCAAAAACTCATTAGAGATAGGGTAGAAATACCCTAGAATGAGTGAAATCAATCTCAGAATCCTTTCTTTGCGAGAGAACGTATTTTCAAAGTATAAATAATTTCCAAATGATTTTTAAAGGATTTTCAAAGATTATTTTAGTATAAATTTTTTCTTATTTTGGAATCAAGATTTTCAGAACTTCATTCCTTCTGTATCCACCTTGTTAGAAATCTTTGGGTTAGGATTCTTATTGGTTTGGATTCCTTGAACTTTGGAACGCTTCTAATTGTTCTGAAATCCAGTCTTATCTTCCCTATTTGTATTCCTTTGATTTTTGGAGCATTCCATAATTCCACTTTGGAATGACCTCTCTAAAATCGGTGATTCCGCCAATCTTTGAATGATTTGTAAAGGGGTGAAACTTCTTTACAATTGGCATTGATTCACCGGAGATTTCTATATCCTCGGTTTACAATGCTATCTATCTCCTGCTCTACCCGGATTCTATCTCTGGCAATCGAATGTCGATTTGCCTTAGATTTTCGAATTGATTATATTCCTGAAGTCACGGTTGACCGGTTAGGTCGCCCGCGATTTATATAGGCTTATCCATTTTCTATTTGGTAGTCAAATTTTCTCATCTTTGTTTGAGCTTATCTTCGAACCAGAATTCTATTTAATTAGAGTCCTCTTAATTTGAATCTCTGTTTGTTTGAAATCCATCCTTGAATCATCCCTTGAAAATTTATGTTTAATTGTATTTTGAATTTGTGCATACAATGAAATTATTATTTTTATAAGGATGACCCTATTTTGTATATAAAAGTGAAATGTTTTCGATAAGGATTTTATACCTATTAAAAATGAAAATTTGAAATTTCTAAAGGATTTGAAATTTTGAAAATTTTGTAAGAATTTGATTTATATAAAAATGATGTATAACTGAAGGGTTTAGAATTTGAATTTCGAGGAATCGAATTTCGGTGTTTTGAAATCGGTTTTAGGATTTTGGAAAATATATAATAATAATATGATTTATTTTCCGAATAGAAATGTTTCAAATGTATTCGAACGAATTCCAATGAATTGTAAGAGATTTCAAAGAAGTTTTAAGAAAATAAAAGTCCAGAACCCACTTATGTTGCTGGAAAATAATTTCGGTGATGAATGCATGCATCATCGACATTGATTTTCAAGTTTCTGAGTGGGGGAGAGGCCACTCTAGTAGCTTTGCTATGCGAGTGATTTTGTGAAACCGATTTTGATTTCAGATTTTGAAGTATGGTTTGATATTCAGAAGATATATGTATATATATGTTTGAAATGATTTAAAGTAAGCGGTGTTCAGCCCACAAGATTCAGATTTGTTTTGGTATAACCCTATCTTTTGGAATTGGTTTACTGATTTGTTGGTGATTTCCAATTCTTGGATTTAAAATATGATTTCTTTGACTATTTTGAAGGTTCGGGCACTTAACTTTTCAAAGCTAAGAAATTTTGTAAGGTATAGGGTATTTGATAAAGAATATAAGTTTGGTTTGGTTTGAATTGAATTAAAGTTGGAAATTTTAGATTTGGGTTTAATTGAATAAATTTGTGAAATGTAAAGAATTAAAGGAATGTTTTATGATTTCAAATGTATGATCCAAAAAGTTATGATTTTCAAAGTGTAATGTTTTCAAGTATTTTGGTTTCGAAAGATTTATAACTTTGAAAGTATTATGATTTTTGAAAGTGAGTATATGTTTGAAATGGAAATGAATTCGTTTGACATAAATTTTGTTGATTTGAGAATTTGGATTATTTTCTAAATCTATTGTTTAAGAGACTTTGAAACTGAATATAGTAATTAGGAAGAAATGATTTGGCGAAATCATATATGACTTTGAAACTGAATTGGTATTGAAAAGGAATTGAAATTGAGAACCTTGTTTTACTAAATACTGTGATTTGGGAGTTATCGAACTTATATAAAATGGATTTGTATAAGTATGAAGTTGATTTGAAAACTGTTGATTGGAAAAGGTATTCAATTTGTAAAGTGAAATCTTATATAATTGAAGTCTATATAAGTATGATTTGATATACTATTGATTTGGAAAGTATTCGATTTGAAATTAAATCTTATATATAATGGACTTTATATAAGTATGATATTTGAAAGTGATTTTGAAAGGTACTATATGATACATATTTTCGAAGTAAAGATATAGAACGTGCCTTCTGCTTGATATCCGCTTTGTGGCCACATTGTGGATTCATTCTATCGATATTATTCTCTCTCTGATTTGGGTTTTCCGGATATGATACTCCAGTGTCCATCGAATTCCATGGCGATCTCTGTGGTCTTGCGAGCGCGACTGCATAGCGTAAGTCACAGGGGCTGTGAGAGCGTACTAGTACGAACGTATCCTGGGGGATCCCGACATAACCATTGTGTATCTGTGATCTATTGGGTCGCTTGGTAGCGTAATCTGCAGGGGCTGCGAGAGCCTAAGGGTACGGATGTTTCCTGGGGGATCCAGGCGTAACCATTGTGTATCTACGGTAGTACCAGTCTTCATGGCGTAATCGCAGGGCTGCGGTAGTCGGCCTACGGGTAGGATGTTTCCTAGGGGATCTAGGCGTAACCATTGTGTATCCGCGATCCATGATCGACATATTTCGGTTTGGTTGTTTTGTTTGGATTGTACTTTCCATATCTGTTTTTTTAAAAAGTTTTTTCAGTATTTTCACTAGAAGTTGAAATAAGTCTACTAAGTACCTGGAGAATTCTAGCTTTGCGCCTGATCAACGCATGGCCTGAGTCTGCAGGAACGAAAGTAAACTTGTTAAGACATCGAGTTATAAATGTATTTTGGTTTATTATATAAAGGATATTTTAATCATGATTTAAATTGTTTTAAATATTGTTTACTTCGAACTATTAGAAATTGAATCAAATGACTATTCATCATATTATAAAATGCTTAAAATGTTAAATATAAAATTTTAAATTAAAATCTAGATGGTTTTAAACTAATAGTTAATCCTTGTCTTTCAATTTATTTCCCCTTCTAGCTATTCCTACCTTCTTCTTACTTTTCAAGGGTCCTTTTCGCATCTGTGGAAAGAACTGGTTCTTTGGCTTATCATTTAGATTTGCCCGAGAAACTTTCTGGAGTGCATGATGTATTCCTTGTCTCGCATCTTCGCCGACATCTTCATGATCATCTCTTATTATCCAGCCTTCTGTTCTTGATAGTTTGGATATTTAGCCTAATCTGACTGTTGAGAGGAAGCCACTTCGTATTGTCCATAGGAGTACGAAGCAACTCAAAAGGAAATCTGTTAATATGGTCAAAGTACAGTGGAGTACTGACGATCGAGATTGTACCTGGGAAATGGAGGAAAGCATTCGTGCTTCGAATTCGGAATTATTCGTTTCAGGTACTATTTTGTTTTTCTACCTTGTTTCTCTTTATTTTTCTCTTATGTTCTTTTCGAGGACGAAAAGATTTGAGTGGGGAAGAGTGTAACAGCCTAGTATTTTATGATAATATTAATTGTTTATTTTAATTATTTAAATTGAAACTCCTGATTTAAAATCTTTATTATATTTATTAAAATGAATAAATTTTGTTATTTTAAAAGTATATTTTGATTTTTGTGTGAATTATAATTTCAAACCTGAATATATGGGATATTTCCAAAAAAATGGATTTTTGGTCAATCTGGTCAAACTTTGACTTTAAATTTAAAATTTAAATTTTTGAATTTTTGAATTTTATCTTTTATTATGAAAATAGATTAAATTTTAAGAATATTACTTTTCGTTTCGTTGAAATCTGATTTATATTGTGAAAGTTATGTTTTTTACAATATTGGGTGTATATTGATTTATTTAATAAAATTATTTATTTTAATTTATATAAATAATATTTTTATTTGTTAAATCATGTTCTAACATGTTTTATATGAAATTTTAGGTATATATTTTATTTTAAAATATTTTTAAAGTGATGTTAGAATTCTCCAAAATTTATTGCATTTATTTCCTATTTTTAAAGGCTAGTTTCTATTTTTCTGCTATTTTCTTCATTTAAATTATATTTAATTAAAATTTATTTATTTATTTTGTGAATGCATTTTTATTTTATTTTCTTATCTTTATTTATAAATATTTTCCAAGTCCACAAAATTTTCCCAAAGTTTATTCCATTTATTTTCAAATTTTCTAGACTAGTTTTCATTTTTGCGCTATTTTCTTATTTTAATCATATATAATTAATATTTATTTATTTATATTTTCTTTATTTGTTATATTTTCGAATTTTAACTGAATAATTATATATATATATATATCAGTTATTTAATTTATAAAAAGAAAAATGAGAAATTTGAAAAGGTTGTATGACTTTTTATTTCCTTAGGCTATTTGTATTCCCACCCTTTCAATACCAACCAACATCTTTTCACATTTTTGGCCATATCACCTCATTCTTTCAGCCACCTATCTCATTTCCTCTTCACGTAAACAAATTTTTCTCCTCATTTCTGAAAAATTTCAGCCATAGCTTGTGAGAAGAAATTGGTAAACTTTATTTCTTTTTTCCATTGTTTATGCTTGAATTCATTGATTTTTGCACTTGTTCTCCTTCCTTTTAGGTTCGGCCTTACCCCTTCTTCAAGCCTAGCCGCCTCCACCACCACTGGACCACATCACCACCACCACCTCCTCACTGGCCAACCCCAGCCGAACCACCCTTGGTAGTTGATCCATCACCAAATGCACAAAACCTCACCTATACCACTTAGTCGAGCACATCTCCACTTCCACCACCTTTATCACCCTCTTAGCCGCCACCTACTCCACCTCCACCACCTCCAGCCTCACCTGAACCCTCTAATACGTCATCCCCTTGACCCCATCAGAGAAGGTCGTGCCCCTTATGGCCTTGGCCGTGACCTATTTAAGCTTTGCTTTGCATTGAAAACCATGAATGTTGTTGTTTAGTGTTGTTTCATGCATGCTCACCTTTGCACCATCTCCATCCTTGTTTGGCCGACACTTAGGAAACCAAAACCTGATCAAAAACCATCCTTTAGCCTTTTATTTCACCTATGGCCAAGCCTAAAGAATGTTGGAAGCAAGTGTAAAGCATTTCAGCTTTGATTTATGCAGTTAATTCTAGCATAGTTTAATCGTTTTTGAATTGAAAGCTTATGATTGTTATATTGCTTTGTTTGATTTGTTTTCAAGGAAATTAACCTTTGGCTCTCCCGCTCAAATCTATGTCGTGCTTTCATGCCTTTGAAGATCGTTGTTTGTGTGTTTTAGTTGTCATCTCCAGCTTAAACCCGTGAGTTATTCTCACCAGACAGTGTATACCTATATAACTAATAAATCGACCACTTTTGAATCTGTAGAATGCATCACCATATTATATCTGCTATGTTATGATTATATGATGTTCACCCATGCTTAAACACCTGTTATATCATATGTTACTATTATATTATGTTGTTCTGTTATTTTTATCAGTTTATCAGTTTATCAAAGTGAATTTAAATGATTTTGTAATACATTAATGATTTTTGAATAAAGTTAAAATGTGAAATGAATGAATATTTAAGTTGAAATTTTGAAATATAACTAAAATTGAAAATTTGTGAATTTGGCTTAAAAGTGAATTTTAAGTTAAGTAAATGAAAATAAATTAAGTAATATTTGAAAATTTAAACTTAAATGTTAAGTTAAATTTAATTTAATGAATTTAAATTTAATGTTGGAATTTAATAAGTGAATTATTATTAAATCTTGATTTTCGAATGGAAATTTAACTTCATAAAAACATGAATATAAGGGTATCTGAATGATTGTTTTAGAAGTGAAAATATGTGATTTGATAAGTTAAAAATGATTTAAATAAAATATAATTATTTGTGAAATTATATTAATTAACTGCGTTTTTTTGAAATGCTATTATTTCTGATGTAAATGATATTACAGCATTTGTAAATGCTGTAGTTGATAATAATGAACCAAACGGCTAAATCTAATTAAAGGCTATTATAGCATTTTGTAAATGCTATAATTTTTGAATTTAACTAAGTTTATTTGAAACTAATGTAACCCTATTATAGCATTTTAAATGCTATCTTTTGTTAAATTGAACTGTTTTGAATGTAACTTTCCGTGGCATTTTCTAAATGCTGCGAAAGTTGAATTTTCATTGTTTTAATAAATTTAAGTGAATAAATGAACTTTGAAAGATTTAAATTATGGAAATTTAATAATTTAATTATTAAATATAATAACTTCATTTTAATGATTTAAAATGAAGTAATTTGTTTTGAATATAATCTATCTTGAAATGTGTGTTGAAATGGTATTTTAAATAAAAATGAATGTGGTTTTGAAAAGATATGTTAGTTTGATATTTTGAAATGGATTTTTGAACGATATTGAATTTTGAAATGATATTTGATTTCGAAGTATAAATTACTATTTTGAAATTTTAACCACGGGACGTGTTTAATTTATAGTTTAACCGATCCTTAAAGGATGGGCGATCCCATGCATCCTTTAACTTATAGTGCATTACTACTACAGTTCACTTGAGTTGGTTTACATTATATAAGTATATATGTCCTGATTCGAGTGTTTTGTGTTTTACTTTACGCTCGGGTCAGCCTGAGTATTTACAGCTTAGCTTTGGATTTCTTTTCTGGAGCTAAGAGTCGCTGGAGATTCTGCTTGTCTAGTTATCTATTCCCTTTCAGTTTCTATTGTTCTATTTCTGTTCTGGTATTTATAAACTTCTATGTATTTGAGATTTCTATTGTATATGGTTTTCCCAGAATGATATTATGTATTATGTTTTGAGAGTTTGTTATAGTGGCTTCATGAACTATTATGGTATTTTAATTTCCGCTGCGAGTTATTTTGATATTTCTGTGTCTGTGATTCTGTGATTTGTATTTCATTTGCTCCAAATTTATTTACAATGCGGTATTTTGAGCAATTCAAGTCCGGCATGTGTGGATGCGAATGGCTGAACATATCTGGTTGTTACATTATGCTAGAGTTAGCAAATCAAAACACACAAAATAGATTCCAGAAAGCACGATACGGCATGGTGCAGCACGACTATGGATTTAAGTGAGTGAAAAGAGCCAAGATGATTATCTTGTAACAACAAATAAATAGGACATTGTAAACATATATTTACAACACAAAAAAACATTGAAATGAATTGAAATAAAAAGCAACAAAGGACAAAATAGTTAGACCTTGCCTTAACCATTCAAATGCTTGGCCTAAGGGAATCATATGCTCGACCATGGCTGGACATAGGCTCGGGTTAAGCATCAATATAGCACGGCTAGAAGAAATATGAAGTGGTAGGGTTGCAACATTAAGCATATAAAGGGACAAGGTTAAATGGAGTGGAGTTTTGAGCACACAAGGCTCGGCCATGACACAATTGGGCTCGGCCATGCATCATATGGGTCAAGTCATATCTGGAGCGGTGGCCAAAGGAGGTGAACTTGTTGGTGGTGGTGGCTAAGGTGGTGGCCGAAGTGATAGATGAAGGGTAGTTGGAGTATAGGCTCGACTAGCAATGATTTGGTGGAGTTTTGTGCAAAGTTGTGGTGATGCTTCCTATATAAGTCACGGCCTAATCTTGGTCAAAGGAGGAGGAGGTGGTTCTGTTGTAGATGGTGGTAATGAGGTCGGTGGTGAAGGTGGTAGGGGCTAGGTCGAGCAAAGCTAGAAGAGGCAAAGCACAAAATCAATGAAAAGAAGAGAAAAGTAGAGGAAAAAAAAGAAGCCATTACCTAATTTTCTCAGATCTGAAAATAGGCGTGAGAAATGAAATGAGAAAGAAGTAAATTTTCACGTGAAAATGAGTTAGAGATTGCTAGGGTTAAGGATGCACGGCTACAATTTTGGAGAAGTTATGTTAGGAAATCAAAAGTGTGGAAAATATAAAGGCAAGAAATCAAATGAAACGTATGCCTATAACTAAAACAAGTAACGTATCTTAATTGATTCGTTTCCTATAAATTAAAGAAAGATGTATACAAAAGAAGCCTTTCCAAAAAAAAATACAAGAACATTTAATAAATAAATTTTAAAAGATATGCATTTAAGTCAATAACGTATATCTATTTGAAATTTCTTTCCAAGAAATAAATAAGGGATCTAAACACATAACCATTCAATTAATAAATGAATATCTAAATATATAAAATAGAAAGATAAGGTAGAGATAGATTTATGAAAAACAAGTAAATAGTTTTAGGAAAAATAAAAAATAAAGAAAGAAAATACTCTATTTAATTGAAACTAGAATTAAAATTTGTAAACAAAATACAACTAACATTGAAAAAATGTTTTAAAAATAAAATATATATACATAACATGTCATGTCACACATGTAAACATAAATTAGAATATGACATGACAAACAAAAATATTATTTATATAAATTAAAATAATCAATTTTGTTAAATAAAACAATTTACATACAATAGTTTAAAAATCATAACTTTCACAATATTAATCTGATTTCAACGGAAAAAAAAGCAGTATACTTAGAATTTTATTCGGTTTCATAAAATAAAGATAAATTTTAAAAGTTCAAACTTAAATTTTTTTAAATCAAAAGTCAAAATTTGACCACATTGACAAAAATTCACATTTCTGGAAAATATTCTATTTATTCATGCTTGGAATTATAGTCCACATACAAATCAAAATTTATATTTAAAGATAACAAAAATATCCATTTTAATAAATAAAATAAAGTTTTTAAATTAGAAAATTCAGTTTAAAATAATTAAAATATACAATTAAAACAATCACAAAAATACCTGGTTGTTACAGATTAGTGCACGTCTTCCCCTATAAATACAGTGGGCATGGCATCAGAAAAGGGGATCTGGATTCTGCTTCTCTTCATCTTCTACCTAGGCTATACTTTGCCATTTTTATTCTTGAATTTAACGGATTTGTGACTGTAATCAGTTAAACTAACAAAAGGAAAATCTTTGGAGTGGGCGTAGGCCGGAGTTAGCCGAACCACTATAAATCCCTGTCTTTATTTACTTTCTTTCTGATTGTTTTTAATTTTGTTTTTCATTTATTTCTCTTCATATTTCTGTGACTGTATTGGATATTGGTGCTTACACATAATTGAGTGTTGGTAGCCAATTTTGACGCCAACATTTTGATAGGCAGATTTGGAAGCTAGGAGCTCAGATTTTGAAGCTTAGATACTTGGAGATAGGAAGTAATGGTTAGGAAATCAATAAGGAGAGCACTACCGGAAAGGAGCCGCCATGGAGGGTGTTAGGTGGCTTCCATGGGAGCTAGAGCTAATCAAGCATAAATCTACATCGCCAGGGATGAAATGGAAATAATGATGGAGGTAATGCAAGAGAGGATGCTGAAAAGGCAGAAGGAGATGATGCAGAATTTACTCCAACAGGTTAGATAAGCTGGAGCACGGAATAAAGGAGTTGAAGCAGCTTCAATTGTTGGAAATCAAAAACGATAGCATGGAAATGGGGCCAATAGACAAAGGAATGGAACATAGCACCCGGGGGTAGTCCGCTGCCAACCTAGAGGGATCAGTACCGATCTAAGGGCATGCCCCCTTGTCTGGTTGATCGTGATGTTGGAGGACCTACGATCTACCCAATGGAGCTTGGTTTGAATCGGAATTTGGATGCTTGTCCAAAGGAGTAAGTTCCAGAATTTCTTCGTAGACTTGTGAGGCAGCTTGGGTATGATGATAGGAGACTACCATTAGAAGGCAATGATAGGTTTGTAGAGATGATAAGGCGAGCTATGCATGGAGGATTGGTGAATAGCAATCTCGAGGATGTAAATAGAATTCCAATATTCGCTCCAAATATCAAGCAAGCTAGGAATCCACTGGAGTTCAAACTACCAATGCTTAAGATATATGATGGAAAAACAGATCCTGCTATTCATTTAACGAGATACATGAGATAGATGGAAGCACTGGGGGAATCGGAGGAAGTCATGGCATGGTGCTTCCCTTTGTACTAAACGGATATAGTTGCATTATGGTTCAGACAGTTGGAAAGCGGCTCTATTAGCACCTGGACGGAATTGATCGAAAGTTTTATGAGGCAGTTTAGGGTTAACATCTCGAGACCCAAAAATGTGATGAGTTTGCAACACTGAAATGGAGGACCGGAGAGTCCCTAAGGAGTTTCCTAACACGGTTTAATGCCGCGGCGACATAGATAAATCGTCCAGGTCCATCCATGGTTTTGATGGCAGCTGTATTTGGAATTGCTGATGGCATAAAATTTAAGGATTCACTGGTGCGGGATCCACCTATGGATCTCGGGGAGTTTTATCATGAAGCAGAAAAGTTCCTACGGTAGGAAGACGCACGAGTAAACAAACCGGAGGTGAATGCTGTGCAAAGTGGAGGATCATCAGGAGATGTAAACAAGAATGATAAAGGCAAACAGAAAATGAATGATGGCATTAATGGGTCGAAGAGGCAATGGAGAGAACCAAATTCTCTTCTTATACATATTTGACCGAATCTCTGGAAAGGATGTATTTGGATAATCGAGGACGTCTTCGTATCAAAGGTCGGCAAGGAGGGAACCCTTTGAACATGAGCAGGCATCAGGAAAGCATTGCCTATCCCATGAGCTGGATTGGAACAATACAAATGACCGCGTGCATTTGAAGGATATCATTGAGGAGCATGTGAGGAATGGTCGATTACAACAATACATAAGGACTTGGGCTACGACAGTGGAACATGAGCAGCCATCGTCCACCTCGAACGAAAATGGCACTGGACTAAGGTATCATCATCAACTTGTCATTTATTGATCGGGATGACACAAAATAAGTAATTAACTTCGCAGTAATACTGCTAAGTCACTTATGCATATACAAGAACGGGGACAGTCCCTAGGCATGCTCTGAGATGATAATAAACCGTTATGCTTGGGTATGTGAAATTCATTTTTTCATATTTGCTTCAAACTTTGATTTATTGGTTGTATGGAATCTTATTTTATGGATTAGGAAAGCTTGAGTCTGGATTAATGTAATAAATAACACAGGTCACGGTTATGGCTTCGACCAGAAAGATGGGGAAATAACCGCAAGTCAAGAGTCCCTTTATCAAAGAGCGACGGGATGGATTCATACATGAATTAAGTCCTCGATTGGGGATCGAGGCCGTAGAAGGATACCCCATAGATTAAGTCCTCGATTGGGGGATTGAGACCGAAGAAGGATACCTCATGGATTAAGTCCTTGATTGGGAACCGAGGCCGGAGAAGGATACTCCGTGGATTAAGCCCTCGACCAGTGAGTCAACGCCAGAGAATAAAAACCAACAAGTCGTCGAGTGTGGATTGTGCTCGAAAGGATCTGGAGAGATCAAGGTTGTCGGGTATGGAGTATGCCTGGCATGGGGTAGATCGCTTCGCCGGAGAGCGAGAGGATCAGCCTACTCAGGTCGTTGAGTATGGATTGTGCTCGGCAAAGATCCGGTGAGATCAAGTATTTAGATTAGGCTAATGATCCGAAGAGGTCTATGGATTTGGATATGGATTTGGAGTGGTCTCGGATTTGTATAAAACGACCCGTAAAGGTCTATGGATTTGGATATGGACCCAGAGCGATCTTGGATTTAGATAAAACGATCCGAAAAGATCGTGGATTTGGTTAATGAATTTGGAATGGATTCAGAATTGGATATCGACTCAGAACAGTCATGGATTTCGCTAACGATCCGAAGAGATCAAGGAATTGGATTGGAAACGGATTGGATTCTGGATTGGATAATATGGCGATCAATGGATTATGGACTTCAGATTTTGGATTTATGGCAATTCAAAACATGCCTTCCTATCACAAGGCATATTTTGGGGGGCAAAGTGTTAGCCCGTGTTTTGGCAAGGCAGTACACATGTAGATTTAACCCAACAGACTTTCCAATTATCAAGGCCGATGAGCACAGAGCGACGGTTGTAGGACCCGAAGGTAAAGTACAAATGGTTATACGAAGATAGACTGGGATAGAGTTGGTAGATAAACGATGCAGGATGCTTGAAATATGGATGTTAGCTTGGAACCCAAGGGATCGGCATAGCATAGGAGGGATCGGCATAGCTTTGTAGCATATAAGGGATCGACATACCTTCATGGAGTAGGAGGGATCGACATACCTTCATGTAGTAGCAGGGATCGGCATACCTTCGTGGAATAGGAGGGATCAGCGTGCTTCATAGAGGATGGATTGGCATACTCCATAAAGAAAGGATTGGCATAGTCAGGTAGGTGAAGTAATAGAGGAATCTGCCTGAGTAGAGGAGAAGGATCGGCATAGCTTAGTGGAATCAGAGGGTTCGGCGTGACATGATGGAACTCGAGGGTTTGGCATAGGCGTTAAAACATGGATCGACATGGTAAGTTATCAAATGGATCAACATACTTGAATCAATCACGAAGGGATCAGTATGCGCCTGGATCCAAGTACAAATCTGCCTTTAACAATTGATATTTTGGGATCCAGAGGTCCAAAGCAGGAGAAACTTGGAGAACAAGGTTTATGGGCCCTAGGGACCCCACCCTAGGGATTTCATGTTAAAATAGCTAAAGGACAATGGATCGATGTTATCCATCTGAGGGTTCGGCGGAAAGTAATTTGCAAGTGGGTTTGAATAAAAGATCAATCAAAAGTATGAGCTTCGCTAGTCTAATCAATATGATATTTGGAGAGCCATCATATTTAAGCATACAGAAGCCACCATATGGATTGCTGCCCAAAAATCAACCAATGAAGGGATTGGTACCGATCCCTCCACATTGAGATTTGGGCCTGGTGACCCCTATGGTGGGCCCATATGGATAAGAAGGTCCTATGGCCGAAGTTTCAGAGAGATTAGTGCACGTCTTCCCCTATAAATACAGCAGGCATGGCATCAGAAAAGGGGATCTCGATTCTGCTTCTCTTCATCTTCTACCTAGGCTATACTTTGTCATTTTTATTCTTGAATTTCACGGATTTGTAACTGTAATCGGTTAAACTAATAAAAGGAAAATCTTTGGAATAGGCGCAGGCTGAAGTTAGCCGAACCACTATAAATTTGTGTCTCTGTTTTCTTTCTTTCTAATTGTTTTTAATTTTTCATTCGTTTATTTCTCTTTATACTTCTATGACTGGATTGAATATTTGTGCATTCACATAATTGGATGTTGGTGGCCAGTTTTGACTCCAACACATATTTTATGAAAAACATGGGTATTTTTGAAATTTCATAGAATTAGATAACCTGTGTATTTTATTATTATTTTATCATCGTCTTACATTGTTGTGTGTGATCGTATTTTTATTTTTTCGTTCGCAGCTCAAACGTGAACGTGATATTGTGTGGCGGTGCATCCCAAAACTAACTTTTTTTTTTCCTTTCTTTCTTTTTCGAAACAAACTTTGTGAACAGTCCTTAAATCGATGTGGCTTTGACTTATTTGTTAATGTGAGGGAAGCGTGTAAATTTTGGTTTAATTGCTTTAAGAAAATTGGTTTATATGGATTCACGCATGAACATATGATATAAAACATGGACACACACTTTTATCCACTTTCTACACCGCACACAAAAGGAATGCACACAGCAGCACCTTTTCATATCCACTGCCTTTGCGTTAAAATCATATTCAAGCATTTTTAGATGGTTGTAAGCAGAGATACATCATCTCTTCAGAAACTTGTTATACAACATATATCACTTCAGATTCATTGAGCTTACATTATCTTTCTCTCTGCAAAAAAATAAAAGCAAGTTTCTTTTTTCCTTTTCCTTTAAGTATGGACACAATTTACTCAACATTTTCATTTTTCCTCTCTACCAAAATGAACATAGCAACTAGTATATTGTTCACTGGCCTTGCTCTATATTTTCACCATCCTGTACAAAGTGAAATGGGAAGTGTATGCATACGTTTACATATACACACACATACACACACCAACTTCCTCTGCAAATTGGTTAGAGATAAGGAGAGGAATTGATGGGGGCTACTGGTGGAGTCGGTGTCAAAGGGAAGTGGTCAGAGAAGCCATGGCGGGGTCGCAATAGGGTTTGGAGTGTTGTGACGTTGGGTTCGGTTTTTGGGTTGCAGGTGGCAATGAAGTGAGTCGTGTTCATTGTTGGTCGAGGTGAGGGTGTGGTGTCGGGTCATGGGTTGATTGGCGAAGGTGTTGGGGCCCATAAGCGGAGGGAATGGCTGTAAGAGGGGACAGCATCGTGCTTAAATTTAGCATGGAAGAGGCGCATGAATTAAAAAGTAGAGGAGGGGATTTGCACTTAAGCACATGTTAATGTGGTCATTTGCGCATGCGAATAAAGGGATATTGGTTTGCAGGCGGGTCAGGTGAGAATGATGTACCTCGGGCCCGTTGGAGGTGAGAAATTATGTTTACTTATTTGTTTAAGTACTAAATTAAATTAGTTAGCTTTGACATATGATAACTCTTTCATATGAAATCTGATTTACCTGCGGATTTTTGTATTGGACTCGTATTGACAAGTACAACAGTATGGCATCACTTGTTGATAGATTTGGTGATATTAAAAATATTGATAAAATAATAGGGATTTAATTTAATTATGTTATTTAAATAATAACGTCGTTAAAATAATTATACTTTATTGGTGATATCTATTTGACCAAATAAAACACCGATATTTTAATTTAAATTGAATAAATTATTTTGGACATCTATTGAGCAAATAAAACTGCATTCTACTATAAATTAATTGTGTAGATTATTAATGATATCTAGTTAGCAGAATTAATCCCCGTTCTTCTTACATTAATTTGTCCCCTTATTCATATGCGAGTTAATTAAAATGTGGATTAATTAATATGGGAAAGAAAGTTATGTGTTAACCATTGATGGTTAATTATGGATTTGGTTTACATATATGTTGCTCATGTAAATACCAATTATGTAACTTGCAAAGGTTAAATTGAATTAAATGGTAGCTTGACAGAGTACCATTGTTGATATTATGCTTCTTCCCGAATTGGTAAAGTATGGATTTAAATTAACTTCAAAATTAAAATAATTTGAGGTTAAGTGTTTATAAGTGATGTTTTAAAATTAGTAATTAATTATCTTATTTATAATGTTTTAAAATAAGTTATTTAATTATATTATTTTAAGATATTTAGAAGTTTTTAATTATATTATTGATATTGTTTAAAATATTTTATTTTATATTAATATTGTTAAAATATTTAATTGTATTTTTTAAAGATAATTAATTATATTATTAATGTTGTTTAAGTTAATTAATTGATTTAATTAATGATAGGTTGAGTTAATTAATTACTTTATTAAGGGTGTTTTAAGTTAATTAATTAATTTAATAAAGGTGTTTATAAATAATAAATTTTTTATAGAAGGAATTTTACTTAATAAAAGGATGTGTTTGAAGGAGATTTACAAATGTTTTTTGTAAATCAGATTATAAACGATATTTTATGAATGAGTTTTGTAAGTGATAGTTATACGAGATGGTATTTTATAAATTAAAAGAGAGATTTTATAAAGAGTTATTTATAAATAAAAGTGTGGATTTATAAGTGATTTTTCGATAATAACAAAGATTTGTGTTAATTCTATAAGATTTATTAAAAAAGATGAGTTCAAAGATTTTTATAAAGAATTTTATAGATAATTTTTATGAAGGAGTTTTTAAAGGGAAATGTGTAAAACAGTTTATAAATAAAAACTAGTTTATAAATAAAAAGGAGTTGTGTAAATGGAAAGGTGTTTTATAAATCATTTATAGATTTATAAAGGAAGTTTTATAGATTAATTTAAAGATTTATAAAAGGATTCGTAAATGTGAAATGGGCTTAAAAAGGGAATTTTATAAAGGAATATGATTTGATTTTGATAATTAGTCCTTAAT
Organism: Allium cepa; assembly: GCA_030765085.1. NCBI lineage: Eukaryota > Viridiplantae > Streptophyta > Magnoliopsida > Asparagales > Amaryllidaceae > Allium > Allium cepa. Next base: position 188,071,556 of record CM060944.1, read on the forward strand.
TATGTTGGTATGGAAATATTCATTCCATACTTAACACCGAAGGATAGGTGGTTTGGTTTATAGTAAGAAATGTTTTAAATAATAATTGTTTGGACCCATTTAAATATGCTTTTGGAAAAAGTGAAATCTACCTTAAGTTTCGTTAATATATTTATACCGTTGAGAAGGTATATGGATTTTTTCTAAGTATTGAAAATATAATGGTTTGTAATATCCTTATACCAGTGGGATAAGTATATGAGTGTTTTCCAAGTATTAAGGAGTATAAAGGGTTTGTGAATATTATTTTTTGTGAAGATATTTCAAATAATTGAAAGAGATTTTAATAATGAAAGATTAATTAATAGAGGCTTAGTGGATCCCATATGGAGTTAAATCTACGTTTGAGTGTTTTTTTGATAGTTAAATAACCGAATATTTAATCTTGGCCAAAATATAACTCTAAAAAATATCTAGAAGAAAACGGGAGTTATATGGCATCGTCATCTTCGATAATGTTGTCTGTACGTATAAATCTCGTTTTATTCTTCTAGGACGAATGATAAGGAAATCCGTCCGTTTAAATGATTAGGAGGTGATCTTCGCTCATATGTATTGTCTGATTATTTCTAAAAGAACCGGAACCATCGATTGGTTTTGGAGCAACCGATAAGCGAAGGAGTGTACCTATATGAGATGACTCAAAACCATAACCACTCTAAAAACCATATACGTGTTCTACGCTTTGGATGAGATTCAAGACTGCTTCGAGATAATGGGATCAAAAACGGAACTCTTTGAAGTGCAAGGCCTACTTGCTACTAATCTTGAAGGTGATTCCAAAATGGATGTAGTAGAAGTAGTGCCTTTGGTTTGTTCATATACGTATGGACGAGTGCTAGCATTGTATTGTCGCCTGGTGGGCAGTGTTAGCATTCCAAGAGAGAATTGCTAGGAGAGAAAAAAAGGTAATTACGACCTAACTAGCCTCACAATCCAGTAATGACTAAAACAAGGGATATGCGATAGAGCTATGTGGTTCGCTACCACCATGAGCATTCATTCCTTGATCTAGAATTGATATTTACCGATATGGTCTATGCGCGAAGAGTGGGGCCATAGCTGTGCACATTTTTTTGTAGACTTGGTCTCGGGGAATGATGTAATCCGATATGCCATGTTAAAGGGGCAGCTAGCCTATGTTGGTAAGGGGTCCATGTGAGACCCTCAGTTCATTTTTCTAGAGGTGTACCATGTTAGGCGACACCTTGGTATCCTTGTCATTGATGGAAATCCAATCTCCAAGACGTGCCTCTATGGAATGAGTTGTATACCTATTACGCCGGAATTTAATCAATGTAACAATTTCGGCTTTAATATTTATTTTACCCTAGACATTATTATAATGTCATAACATTTCATGTAAGAATGGTTTGGTTATCGTGGTAAAAACCCATACGTATTCATGTGCGGTGTGATCTTACAAGACACCTTAATTTCTGAAAGGCTTTTATTGCATTAAGTAATCCAGTTGATTATGTTTCTCACGCTGGTTTACCAAACTTATCCGGGCGTTATTTTTCTTGTAATGCTTGGGTTGGCCCGAGCATATTTTCCAGATTTAACTGGACACTTTGGAGCTTCAGGAGACGAGATAGACCCTTTGAGAAGTATTTTCGTATTTTATCATCCGTTGTTTGTTCTTGTTTATATTTATCAGTAATTATAAGGACATGTTGTTATAACTGTCTAGCTGATGATAGGTAAATTACTCTGATTTTATGTATGTATATTAAACTTTAGTTTTTTCTCTAAAGATCATTGGTATATTATATATTACTCGTCACGTTGTGAGATTTTGTTCTGTCTTTTCTTTCACCCTAACAATCTATCTTTCCCGTACTTGGATGTTCGACATATGAATACTGTGGACGCATTAGTATTGACTTCTAGTATGAATAATTCCATACCCCTACATATCATAGACAAATAGGACGATCCTTCTACAAGGTTTGACACAACTATGGGGTCCGTAACTATGCTGGTGTCTAAGGTTAACTCATCCACAAGTCTACTAGATATAAAAGAGTGTGATTCCCCATGTTAAATAAAGTGCGAATGGATAAACAAAATAAAGTCAACACACTTTCAATCACGACCTTCTTTCCCTTGTCATTAACTGGTGGTGCACTCAAGCTAGTTATTGCATCCAGTGCATGTGCTATAACTACCTGGGTAGAGGGCTTCTAAGTTGTTGGACACTCCTGCTTCATATGCACAAACTGATTGCAACTATAACACTTGACCTTTGAACTCTCTGTCCTATACTCCTTCGTGAAATGTCCCTTCTTGCCATACCTCCTACAATACATATCCTACTTCTTGGTCTTTCCCTTGGGTCCAAATCCTCCCTTGTGCAGATTCTGTTGTTGCACTTTCCTTTTAGTCTTCTTGGGTTCCTCCATTGCTTCTTCTTTAGAGATGGTATTCAGCAAGTCCATCTCTACTAAATCCTCGCATGTAGCACCCATAGGAATATGACTTAGAGATGAACCTTTAAGAGGTTGGTTCAGCCCTTTAGCAAACTTCAAAGCCTTTTTATATGGGGTATCGATTTGTCTCATTCCAAATCTAGCCAGTTCATTGAATTAATTAACATACTCCTTCACCAACATGTCTTCTTGCTTCAAGTGAATAAACTTCTTTAATTGTACCTCTTCCTTGGCCCTCGAATGAAACTTCATCTCAAAGCGTCTTCGAAAATCCCCTCAAGTGATCCCTCTTCCCTCAATCTCTTCTTCAACTACATCCCATCAAGAGCCTTACTCTTAACTTTCAAATAGCTAACTGTCTCCTTACACATTAGCAAAACCCATTAACCCAAAGATCCTCTCACAAGTATGAATCCCTGTCCTTGAAACTGCCTATGGCTCAGTCCACACATATGGCTTTCCTTTAAGGTTAGCGAAATCCTTACATAACATAGCAAAATCTATGGTAGGTGAGTGGGAAAGAACTGCACGTAACATTCTCTCCATAGGTCCTCTTATAGGATTAAGCTCGGCTTGTCCCCTTGCCTGAAGATATTGGCGAAATTAATCAGAACGTTCATGCTCGGAACCTTGGTTGTGTCGCTTGTGCCTGAACCTACGGGATTGCTCATCTTCTATCTATTATTTTTAAGAAATTATTTGTAAGTTTTCTCAAATAGTATAGGCGTGAATAATGGATAGCAAGGCACAAATAAGAGAGAGGCCGTGATATATAAAAATTTTGAATTTTTTTATTTATATATAAATACATACACACACTCTTTGGAAACCCATTTTAAAAACTTTATGGATAACATTTTGAAAACCTTTTCGGAAAACCATTTTCTTTTCAAAAACTTTTCAGGTTCATTCTCTCGATACACTTCTAATCCCTAAGGAATTTTAAATCTAGGCTCTAATAACAAATGTGATGACCCCTACCCTCGATACATCGATCCAAACTAGGGTGACTTTGGACCCCCGTCGTTGCCAATAAGTATGAGCCATCGAGTTTCAATAACATTACAGAAACTAAAAATAAAAAATAATAATCTTAGTATACTGCACTTGTGGAACCCATATGGAATGAATAAAAACATAAATATAGAAAATATCCATCTTGGAAAATATCTTAAAACACAGTCCCGGAAAAACAGCACGTAGTCAAATACAGAGTGCATAGAAATACCACTCATAGGCTAATAAAAGAAATACTAAGTACCGATAAGATAAACAGTTGCATGGAGAGTAAATAATGGATATGAAACTCATTTGATGAGCTTGCCTCTCCATGTACTGAAATGGGGGCCAGATCACCTACTGCCATGTCCACCTGCTGTTGGGAAAGAAAGGAAAAAGGGTGGGTCAGACAAAAGCCTGGGAGTGAGTACATGTTTAACAGATGGTGATCATATGCAGTTAACTTTAACTCTACCCTATGGGACCCAGGGTGTTCTACAAGTGTTCAACATTCCTAGGGTCCTTTACTTAAGGGTCTTTTATTTAACATCCATCTACGCTAAAAACTTGTGCGGGCTCTTATAAGGATCGAACTACAGATTGAACCTCAATAACTAATGATCGGCCATCGCTTCTGGTGCTGCTCTTATAAAAACACTGCTGTTAAAGATACTCAACAAAGGAACATCCTACAACTTATCTATATGTGACTACATCTCACATTACGCCTACACATAACTATCTCACATAGGTTTCCCTACAATTACCATATAGGAATAAATTTCCTACAACTACGACTAACGTAACCCAACTACGAATCGAGGGGAAGCTCGCAATGCCGACTCACTGGTATGTCTCATCGTCTGCATCCGTGTCTACCTCTCAATCATAGTATACACCTCTTATTGCACGCACTGAGATCCATCAACAACACAATATCATGCTATGTCAGAATCATGAATGTCTAGGAGTCCTATTGTGTTGGGGCTACACACTTCATCAGGTATCAGTCAGTGTTGTGCCTCCACCACAGAACCTCCTACAAGTGCCATTTGCGACAGAATCGCCCTCAGTCGAATAATCGACCCTACATTGGGTAAAGAACATTTACCCAACCCCACAATGTCCTAGCATCAACTCATAGAAAACTAGCTTCCCTACTATCTTTAACATCCACACATATGCATACAATATGATTTTATGTACTCTTATTATTTTTATTTCTAACCGAGGCCTTAGGCCGAGGTACAAATTATGCATTTCGGTTATTAACCAACCGACCGCTACACCCTATCGATCGACCGCTTGCAGTCGATCCTCAGGACGAACGGTTGACCGGCAGTAGTGTAAATTTTAGGTTTTCGATTTTTAAACATTCGGTTTTAATTATTTATTAATCTGATAGATTCTGGACTTACATAGTAAACCCTAGGCATTGATTTACACTAACCGGTCTTTGCAATTTTACCCTACTTTTTATTTATATCAAACTTATAGATCTATATCAATTTAATTATACTTGTTTAGATCATGGTTAAACAGTTTTTAAGGGTTTTTGTTCAAAAATGGAAAGGGGTTTAACTTAGGTAAAATATATTAGCCAATTCATACCAATTTCAATTTCTAGTTCAAATTTTAGATTTAAACAATTAGGATTTAGAGTCTGATAACTAACATCCTAGATCGGATAGAATGTGTTAAAATTAACTATAAATAGTTAGCTTATTAAACTTGTTCCTACTCATCTCGGATCCAAGCTCTAGCTCTATGCTATGTTGGAGAATCATCGCATGTTAGTTTGCCCCTTCCATGATCCAATTACTATTATTCTCTTTGATTTTTTTTGAAATAAAATTTATAAGTGGAGAGAAGGAATTTTGGCAGAGTTTCAACATGCTGTTAACTTCTAGTGAAATTAGGGTTAGTTTAGGTGTTTAATTATAGGGGAAGTGTCAAATTGACTCTAGAGAATCTTTGCTCTCATCACAGATGCACATTAAAAAATTGTGTAACATCTCATATTCTGACACCCGAAGCTAACCACTACAAATGATGCAGTCATCTATAGTATTAATTTATGCTGACAAAATACGGTAATGTTAACGGTATCCATAATATCAAAAGCACATGAATATGAAATAAAATCAACATAGATTTAAAAGCAGCTATTCTGATTACAATTCAAATCAAAATTTCATATTCAATTAAATAATCCCAAAACGATTCCCAAGTTTAGATAAATATAATTATTACAAAATATGCCAAGAGCGACATATGAAGATGCCTTATTGGATGATCAGAGTACTAAATAGACATATCAGTCAATAAATACATCACAACTGAACAATAATGGATAGACTCCTAAATAACTAATTATTGCCTCATGCATGTCTTAGGAAGCTTTATTCGTCACCTAATAAAACCTGAAATACCTTAAATCTCAATCTACTCAAATTAAATTTTAAGCACCTAAGAGTTTAAGGGGAAAGCATAAACTTCAAGTCATACATAAAGCCTGGTGCGAATAATTGTATCACATCTCGGTTTACTAATATTAAGTGAGACCACGTCGCTTAGCGGAACGGGTTTCCCCTTACTAATGTCCTTTTAAAACCATAACTTTTGCAAATCAAAATCCTACAATCAAACTGATTATAACAATAATAGCAATAACATATATGCATATAAATCAGGTAATCAATGGACTATCCGTTCAAACATTATAGTTTTATCTGGCTGACTCGGGCCTACCAGACATAATAAATATTCTAACTTCTGCTAGACACAATACTGAACGATCTGTCCTTAACTTACTTCTCCTAGGGTCAACTGAACCTAATGGTTTTGCGGGCTCACTAATAACCTATTTCTACTCTATGTATTCTTATCTATGTGTAACATCATTTTAGTCTTACATGTGACAAAGCCTTACACACTGGAATTTTGGACATATATTAGCTAGGAGCTACTAGCTAAAGAATAGGGAACAACCCCATACCAGCCCCATCTGGATTTTTAATATCTGATTTATATACTTAGGGCTAACCACCCTATTCAATTTTCCTCGAAAATATTTCTTCCAAATTGATTTAACCCTTTTAAATCATGCTTAAACAAGAAAAATATACTCTTTGCTTTACTCAAAACACCTATGTTATGACATATGCATTACACAAAACAATGTTGATAAAAACCTAAAATCAATAGGGTTATCTATCCCTTTAAAAGTTAAAGCCTATTTTAACTTAGAAAACATTAGGCCATAAAGCCCAAAACAATACCTTCGAAATCATTGTTTAAAACCTTAAACAACATCTTTCAAAATCATTGAAAGCGTCCCTTTCGAAATCACTAAGTTCAACACTAATATAACTATAGTGCCAAAGGGAATAGCGAAGAAAGCATCACTTTTGAAAGCATTGGTCTCAAATAAAAGAATTATGGAAGAATATATTTGAAAGCTTTGAAAGACAACTTCACCCCTTTCAAATGCATGCTTTTGACACTATCCTACCTTCCGCCTATCTCCAACTCACTACAAATTAATGAATTGATACCATGTATATTGGTTTCGAATGGGTATGGAAGGGCTTTTGTGTGGGTGTGTGATGTCAGAAACTAGTAAGGGTAGTGGCGAAGATGTAATTTTAATAAAAATTGCATTTTAACCTTTTAAAGAAATTGCTTTTTATCTACCACTAATATTTGTCGACATCTAATTGGTTCAGAAAACTTTATCAATTTTTTATTTAAGAATTTGCTGCCGAAATCAAATTTGGATTATTTGAAACAATTTAACACTTAAGTCCTTCTCCTTAATAAAATGTTTAAAACATTTAAATCCTCTAACTTAAGTAATTTATTAACCATAGTAAAACACTTAGGAAAAATTCTTAAAAGATCATAATAATTCACATTAAATATTTTTTCTAACATATATAAATTTTCAAACCTGAAAACATTATTTAATCGCCTTAAATAATTTAAACCCAAAATTAACTATTTTCTCTCATAGAAATTCATAATAAATCCATAATTACTTAGAAAATTATGAAACTTGAAACCCAATTCTAAAATAATATTTTTGACCATATACTAAAAACGCAATTCATTTGGATGCCATATGATAGGTTTTCTAATCTAAACATATCATAAAATTCTTATTACATCTCTATAAACCATCAACTTAAAACATATAATAATTTAAGCATAATAACATGGCATATAACTTGCAAATAAAAGGATTTATCCTTTAAAACCGAATTCATTATCAAAACATGAGATGGTAGCAATTATTCACCTTGGCTTTATGTTAAGAAGGTTAAGATTTGTCCTCAGATTGATTTCTTCAAGCTTTCTACTTAAATCCTAACTTATCTTCCCTTTAAATCTTCTTAATGGTTGGCCAGCCTAAGCTTAGTATTGTTTTTGTTTAGTTTGTGAATGTAGAATGAATGAGGAAGTGGAAGAATGGAAGGGTTTAGGGTATAGGAATAAAGGCTATTCCCATTTTACCCTCATCATATTCCTCCTTAATTATGTTTAGTTTCCCTTTTGTTAACACGTTCATTAAGGCATGACTCCTCCTCAATTTACAAATCTCAATCTCTTAACTTCCTACATTATTTTATTTAATTTACCCAATTATATGTTCTAATTAATGTTGGCTAAAATTAAGGTAATTACACACTCCCCTCCTTAAAGAATTTCGTCATTGAAATTACGATAAGTTACCCACAATAATCAAACATAAAGGTTAAACATACCATTAAACAATCAGGATAAGTGTCCCTAATCCTTCTCTTGGTTTTCCAAGTACAGTCTCTCTCGTCATCGCTCCACTTGACTTTGACTAATCTGACTATTTTGTTCCTTAGTCTCTTCTCATCTCTCGCAACTATACGAATTGATTTTCTAACTATATTCAAAGTAAAAGGATGTGGTGAAAGGTAATCGTTACCTCAAACATCACACCCGGAAATGACCAAAACATGGTAGATGTAGCAAGGCTATGGGTTCGCAACCTTAGGGTATGATTATCCCCTTCTAGATATATTTCTACTTGCTATGACGTTCGGGTTTAAATTAATGCGGTGTGTGGAAAACGAGTGCTTGGATAGGTCAGTAACGACCAGGGAGATGACATATTTGGTATTATCTAGGGAGGGGCAGGCCAGTCTTGTGTTAATAGAGGTGCAGATGTTTCGTAGCCTCAGTATATTCCTCTAGAGACATGCTGCCGGAAGGTAGTCTATTTACCTGGTCGTTTGTATGAAAATTCATTCTCCAATAAGTGCTTGCCATTTTGTTTATAGAGCCCACTTTGTGGCTAATATGCTGGATTTAATCAATGTAACAATTTCGACTAAGATTAGTAAGTTTACTTGCAAATATTTTCAAAGAAATATCATTAAAAATAATATCCCTTATTTTTTATGTAATAAAGATTTGGTTATGATAAGGTGTTCCGTGTTTATGTGCGACGTGGTCTTATTAGATATCTTGTTGTTTTCAAACATCGTATTTTGAGTTCTCATACCAGTCTCATGACTGACATGGAGTTTATTTTCCTTTCCCTTAAACTCTTGGTGCCCTAATTTTCTCGGGCAGCCTAATAATCAGGTTTAGTTCGAAAGAAATCTTGATGGAGTTCGAAGCATGAAGTCGGAAGATTTTTCGAAAGATTTTTATCTATTTCAACCACACTCTTGTGCTATAGTATTCCGCATTTGTAGGACGGGAATTTATAACCGTTCATGTTTAACTCTAATAAATGTATTTAATTTCCACTGTCAAGTTTATGTTTAAATAATATATGTTCGATTATGTTTAGTCTTTATTTTCTTTGTTACCCTCGAGAACTCGCTTCAACAGCGGTTGGATTTGCAACATGTGAATACCGAGGATGTATTAATGTCGATTTTCGAGAGTCAAAGAAACAGGTCTTCACATTTTGTTATCAGAGCTTAGGTAGAGCAAACACCTTTGGCATGGTAAGGGTAAAGTCTCATCAAAGATAGGGTTAGTAATACACTAGGATGAGTAACTCATTAGAGATAGGGTTAGTAATACCCTAGAATGAGTTTGATTTTATATGTGTGAGTACTTGTTAATATTATATGCAAAGGATTTTGGTTTTGAAAATTTGTAAATGAAATAATTTTATTTTGGATTATATTTTGAATATAAAGGATATTTTTCGAGGAATATAGTTATTGATTAGGGAAAGGATAATACTCAGTTATTATCATTAATTGATGGGTTGTTTAATTTAAAAGTTTAAGTAAAAACACCTCGTGAATTTAGTTTCACAATTTGACTATGGGGTATTCAGTAAATAATAATATTGATTTAAGATTAAAGGAATTTATTTAAGATAAATAAATCTTATGAATATGTTTTATATAAGTGGTTTTATAAAATGAATTTATAAACCGTTCTTTATAAAGGAATTTTTGAGAATTTGAATTCTAGTATTTTTGAAAGGAATTTCAAATAATTTTTGGAAAAGGAATAATAATATTATTATTTCTAAAATGGGATTTTGAAAAGAAAAAAAATCTTGTAGTTAATTGATTCGAATGGCTCAAAAGTAATTGAAAAAGTTTTATGAAATGTTTTCATAAATTTTATTATTATTATTATTATATTCATATGAAGTATGTGGAATATTCGTTGCATGATATAATTCGAGTGCAGAACTTTGAGGTGTTAACACCGTTCCGAAAAAGAATTTATCACTCGATTCTTGACGACAAACAATGATGAATATTTGTGGTCTGATACTTGAGTTTTCTATCATAGTTGAGAGCTATGCAAAGAAAACTAGAATTCTGATCGGAAAGCATGGTCAAAGTCTGCACTAAAGGATTGGGGATCAATGCTAGTTCGAAAGTAAAGTTGAATTTGAATAATAGATCAAATCAGATATTGTGTACAGGTGATCTATTTACATCTTATGAATGTAAGTTTAAAAATAAATATTTTAGGCAAAACCTTTGGGTTTTTGTTACGAGAAATTTTGGGTACGAGATTCTTTTAAGTCTGCAACGACCCGCAAATTTATCACTTTGATAAGTTATATTTATTTTTAAATTTATTCAAATAAAAGGTTGATAATACAAATAATATTGTTTTGAGTGATAATAAGTAATAGTAATCTTATTTGAATAGATATTAGCAAAAATATTTTCCTCGAAATTTAAATCGATAAATGGCCGAAAACTGCTTTATCGATAACCAGTTCTATAATCGTAAAAGGTCGTGCACGGAGCTGGATACATACCCTTATTTTTATAAATGAACAAGAATATGAAATAAAATTAAGTATTTTAAGTTTGGAAATTATATGTATTTATGTCATCACCAATAGTGGCATCGTATTTAAATATTGATTTACGAATTTAAATTGAGATTTAATGATTTAATAATTATTTTAATTATTCAAGTAATTATTTTAAATGATTATAATTCATTTTGAATAGTTATAAACTGATAATAAATCATTTATAATAGTTTTATAAAGATATATATTTGATTTCAAAATATGGAAAAATCGATATCGCTTTATCGGTATAATAGTAATTATTGTAAATAATTTTTAATATTAAATTATATGGTTTTATAATTCGAATGTGATCATTTTAATTCATTTAAAATGATATGAAATTTGATTTAAAATTCTGTTTACAAATCTATTTATATAAGATAAAAAGTAAAAATATGACCAGTAATCGTTTTCCGATTTTCAACGGTTTAGCGAACGATAGTTGTTTTAAATCATTGCAACCTTATTTTTGTGTCATATGCACATATACAACATGCACACACACCTTAATATGCACATGAATATATATACAAACATACAAATATACACGTACACACATATATATACATGTATACATGATAATATCTAAGATATTTTAAGTTTACTTAACCCTTAAGCAAGCACAAAGGTCAACTCTTACAATTAAAGTACACACTTGGGTATGCACATGGAAGGGGTGGTCATTTCAACCACATGGGTGATGGAGATAGAGTATGTGGTGGTGATGGGGGGGTGATGTAAGTGTAGATATTTCTTTCCATTTCTTTTCCTACAAATCGCCCCTCCACGACTCATTCTTTCATCCTTCGTAATTCCTCGTATCTAACCAAAATGAGGAAATTCTTTTTTTCAAGCCATTCCAAATTTTAGTGGCTATAACTTTCTACATGACCCTTCTTCCCATTCTAAGCTTAGCTATACTCAAAACTCCATTCTTTCCAGAGCATTTTCAAGCCCAGTTTTACAGGCCAAAAATACCTACTTTTTCATTCAAGTATAACTCCTCCAAATAAGATCCAAATGAAATGATACTTTTTCCAAACCATGTATAATTCGAGTGACTACAACTCTTATATTTATCACTTCTTCAAGTTTTGAGTCTAATTATATCAAAATTCCACTTTATTACAGTGCATTTTTGGGCTTCATTTTTATGAATCCGAGAATACCTTCTCTTCTTTTGATCATAAATTCCTCCAGAAAATTGAAATCGAGTGTTGCTTTTTCCGAAACCATCGAGAAAGGTATTTCCTACATCTTTCATGTTGTTATCCCGCCTTTTGGCAAGGCCGTGACACCAAAGAATTGGCTAAAAACCAAAGAGAGTTTGTCCCGAAGACCGGTTATACACAGGTTCCTTATGGATGTCAGTAAATTTTGTCCGAGTCCAGATCTAGCTACAATTGATATGACGTGACAAGAAAAGCTATTGTTAGCGCCAAAATTGATCACTAACACCCAAATCCAAATGAAAGAACTAAATCACAATGACAACTCACGGATAGAATATATGTAGAGAGTAATAATGTGAAGAACAGTCAAAATTAAAATGAAAACGGTAAAGAACAACCGATTTTATAGTGTCTCGACTAACTCCGGCCTACGTCCACTCCAAAAGTTTTCTTTTTATTGATGTTAGAATGGATTACAGTTAAAAATGGCAGAGTCGCCTTAGCCTAAGAAAGTAGAAAGCCGGAGAGCCCAAGAGAAGATCCCTTTTCTGAACCCCCACATGCTGTATTTATAGGTAAATCCCGAGTTGTTGGGCTTTCTGAGTAGTACGGGCCCATCAGGTCCACAGCCACACCATCTTACTGAGCCATACTATCATGCCGAGCCACACCGTCTGCCGAGCCACACTATCATGCCGAGCCGCGCCGTCCTGCCGAGCCGCATATCCTGCCGAGCCGCACTCCTACCGAGCCGCACAGTCCTGCAGAGCTGCACTCCTACCGAGATGCACAGTCCTGTTGAGCCGCACTCCTGGAGAGCCGCACTGCACAGTCCTGCCGAGTCGCACTCCTACCGAGCCGTACCGTCCTGCCGAGCCACACAGTCCTGCCGAGCCGCACCGTCCTAGTGAACTTCATCCTTTTAAACCAAATCCATCATATTCCAGCCTCCGTAATCATGAAGTTGGTTAGGTTGAATCCGGCTGTTTATGGCATTGACAAAAGGCGAGTTAACATTTGCCCTCCAAAACATGCCTTGCTATTGGAAGGTGTGTTTTGAATAGCCTCTGGTCCAATATCCGAAGTCTATGCTTCATTCATAACCGTACGTTTGACCCATAATCCAATCCAATACCAAGCCATCCTATCTGTCAACCAAGTTTTATTCCATCAATAACCAATAGCCAAATCTATGACCTTTCTATGTCGATATTCAAATTCCAGACCGCTCCAGGACCTTTGCCAAATCCAGGACCCCGCTGGGTCCATTTATTCTTAGCCGAAATCCTAATCCATGACCTCTCTGGGTCGTTTTATCCTGTTGATCCTGACTTTTCGGTCAAGGGCTTGTATGCTCTCCGGCCAAGGACTTGTATATTTACCGGCCTCGGCTCTCCAGCCAAGGACTTTTATATTCACCGGCCTTGCCTCTCCGGCTAAGGACTTTGATATTCATCGGTCTCGCCTCTCCGACCAAGGACTTTGATATTCACCGGCCTCGGCTCTTCGGCCGAGGACTTTGATATCCACCGGCCTCGGCTCATCGGCCGAGGACTTTTATATTCACCGGCCTTGGCTCTCCGGGCAAAGACTTTTATAGTCTTTGGCCTCGACTCTCCGGTCAAGGACTTAGATATTCATCGGTCTCGGCTCTCCGGCCAAGGACTTTGATATTCACCGGCCTCGGCTCTCCGACCGAGGGCTTTGATATTCACCATCCTCGGCTCTCTGGCTGAGGACTTTGATATCCACCGACCTCAGCTTTCCAGCCGAGGACTTTTATATTCATGACCTTAGCTCTCTGGCCAAGGACTTTTATATTCTCTGGCCTCGACTCTTCGGTCAAGGACTTAGATATTTACCGGCCTCGGCCCTCCGGCCTAGGACTTTGATATTCATCGGCCTTGGCTCTTCGGTCGAGGATTTTTATATTCACCGACCTCGGCTCTCCGGCTGAGGACTTTTATATTCACCGACGTTGGCTCTCTGGCCAAGGACTTTTATATTCTCTGGCCTCAACTTTTGGTCAAGGACTTAGATATTCACCTGCCTTGGCTCTCCGGCCAAGGACTTTGATATTCACCGGCCTCGGCTCTCCGGCCTTGGACTTTGATATTCACCGGCCTCGGCTCTTCGACCGAGGACTTTGATATTCACCGGCCTCGACTCTCCGGTCGAGGACTTTGATATTCCCTCCGAGTCCATTCCATCGCTCTCCGACGAAGGGACTCGTAACTTGCGATCACTGCCCCGTCTCATCGGTCGGGACCGTGATCGTGAGACCTATATTATTTATTACACTGATCCAAATCTAGTTGTTACAGAATTCAGTTATCAAAGCAGAAATTCATACAACGAAAGGAATTAAATGTCCAAAGTACCACAGAAGAAATCATAGTTTGTAGAAAAATAGAAAGAAAGTATAGGATTTCATAAACTCATGTAGTACGGTTTTTCGTCATCTTAGAGCACGCCTAGGGACCATCTTCGATCTCGTACGTGTGTAAGTGACCTAGCCGTATTACTTTGAGTTCTATTACTTATTCAAAACCATAAATCTGTTTAGTTGATAATGAGCTGACGTTGCCTAGGTCCAGTGCCATCTTCGTTGGAGGTAGGCGGTGGTCGCTCCTATCCCACTGCCACAGCTCAATTCCTTACATACTGTTGTAGATGACCATTCCTTACATGCTCCTCAATGATATCTCTCAAATGCCTGTAGTCGTTTTTTTTGTACCCATCCAGCTCATGGAATAGGCAAAGCTTTCCCGATGCCCGCTCATATTCAAAAGGCTCTCTCTTTGCCGGCCTTCGATACTGGAGGCGACATCGAGTATCCAAGTAAATTCTTTCTAGAGTCTCAGTTAAATCTGTGTAAGAGTAAAACTTTGACTCCCTTCGAGGCCTCTTCGAAGTGCCACCATTGCCATTTGTTTTCCTTTATCGTCTTTACTTGGATCCTCCTTGGGTGGACCTCCACCCCTCACTACATAAGCTTCAGCCTCTCTCCCTACTCTCTCAGCCTATGCATCCTCCTGTCTCAAGAACCTTTCCGCCTATTGGTAGAACTCCCCGACATCCCTCGGTGGGTCCCGTTCCAACGATATCTTGAAATCCGAATTATCCGCTATTCCTGAGACTGCTGCCATCAAAACCATTAATGGATCGGGTCGATCCACTGAGGCTACCACCATGTTGAATCTGGTTAAGAAGTCCCTGAGCGACTCTCCCTTCCATTGCTTCATCGATGTCAAGGTCATTACATTCTTGGGTCTGACTATATGGACCTGAAAATGCCTCATAAACCTTTCAATTAGTTCAGTCCAAGTGTCAATAGAACCACTCTCCAGCTGTCTGAACCACATAGCTACGATATCCATCAAATACAAAGGGAAGCATCGAGCCATGACCTCATCTGATGCCTCCAGTACCTCCATATGCCTCATGTACCTTGTCAAATGAAAGGCAGGATCCGTTCTCCAGTCATACATCTCCAATATTGGTAGCTTAATCCGGTGGTTCCAAGCTCGCCTGATAGTAGGAGTAAAAGGACTCCTATTCACATCCTTCAAGTCTTTATTTATCAATCCACCTCTCATAGCTCATCTAAACATCTCTGCTAATCTGTCGTTGTCGCTAAGCTGTAATCCTTGTCCGCTGCCTTCGATCTGTCCCCCGAGTTCACGAGGGAATCCTGGCACATACTCCTCATTAACCACTCCAGTATACCTGTTGGCGTCGGGCTGCATGGTGTCATCTGGTATCCCTCCGTGGATTGGCTCAGCATTTCCTGGTGGTGTGCCCCCGAGCCTAGTTCCATCCAGATTGTTAGTTGTTTGTTGATTGGGAGCTGCCCGCTGCTGAATCACTCCATCTGCCTGTTGGTTGAATTCCTCTGGTCCAGCTCCAAGATATTGAAAACCTGTAGTTCTCGATTGTCCAAATTGCCTAAGAAGAGCCCGGCTCACCTCCTCTTGCCGTTTCATCATCGCTTCCGTCTCCTCTTTGGGGATGTAGATGGAGGCTCCACCTACTCCATCTCTAGAGGAAGCCTCTTGACTTTCCTCCTGATTGCTCCTTTCTATCACTTCCTTCCTTGCTGATGGCCTAACCATTGTTTCCCAGAATCCAAGTTCCTAGCTTCAAAATTCCTAAGTTCAATCTCTCATTGAAAGCACAAAATTGTTAGCGCAAAAATTGGTCACTAACACCCAAATCCAAATAAAAGAACTAAATCATAGTCACGGCTCACGGATAGAATATATGTAGAGAGTAATAATGTGAAGAACAGTCAAATTTAAAATGAAAGTGGTAAAGAGCAACCGATTTTATAGTGGTTTGGCTAACTCCGGCCTACGTCCACTCCAGAAATTTTCTTTTTATTGATGTTAGAATCGATTATAGTTACAAAATGACAGATTAGCCTTAGCCTTAGAAAGTAGAAAGTCGGAGAGCCCAACAGAAGATCCCTTTTCTGAACCCCCATATGCTGTATTTATAGGTAAATCCCGAGTTACTGGGCTTTCTGAGTAGTCCGGGCCCATTAGGTCCATAGCCACACCATCCTGCCGAGCCATAATATCTTGCCGAGCCACACCGTCCTGCCGAGCCGCACCATCCTGTCGAGCCGCACAGTCCTACCGAGCCTCACAGCCCTACCGATACACACTCCTGCCGAGCCGCATAGTCCGGCCGAGCTGCACCGTCCTGCCGAGCCGCACCGCACAGTCCTGCCGAGCCACGTTCCTGCCAAGCCGTCCAATCCTACCAAGCCGCACAATCCTGCCGATTCGCATCGTCCTGGTGAACTTCATCCTTTTAAACTGAATCTATCATATTCCAGCCTCGATAATCATGAAGTTGGTTAGGTTGAATCCACCTGTTTATGGCCTTGACAAAAGGCGGGTTAACAGCTATGAAAGCAAATGTTCCAAATTTCAAGTCAATCGGAGTTCGTTTGCTCAAGATATGATCGATACAAGTCAAGGAATTCATCACAATCGCATCAATTTATTCATGTCCATCAAATCTCGGCGTCATCTGTTGTTCATATCCACCAACGAGTATCTCTTCATATCCATCAAGGTGCACTACTTCGTATCCATCAAGAGAATCAGCCTTATTCGTGTTGATCCTGTTCGAATCCATCGGCATACAAGCGCACTTCGTATCGATCAGCAGTCAGAGAGGGTCTACTTTGTATCCATCCGGACCCTCCTACTTCGTATCCATCGACTGCGACATGGATATACATTTTGTATCGATCGAGCTACAAACATGTTTCGTATCAATCGACCACGGGTCAATACGAAATCAACATTCCCGTCGATACGAAGTGCAATTCAATCGCTCGATACGAACAAGAGCAGTGCAGTCGATCGATACGAACAAAGCAATACAGTTGACCAATACGAACAGAAAGGTTCTGATCGATACGAATAGGACAACTACGATCGACATGAACAGGGTCAAAATAGATCGATATAAACAAGACTTAGATGTTGGAAATGATGAAGGAAGCAGTCAACACGGCACGAAAAGTGGATCGATCCAAGAATTTAGCACCACGTCAACTTGCAGGCACGTGCTCAAGAACAATTCGAATAGATTGATACGAAGTGTATCGATATGAACTAGACAGCCTAGAAAAAAATGCAAGCTTGGATCAATCATAACTCACGATTTACAAGTTAAAATGCTACCATATTTTCATAGGAGCTTACGTACAACAAAAAGAATGTTCATGCTAAATTTTGACTCGATTGGACTAAATCTTGATCGATATGAAATTCGTTCGTATCAATCACAGACCGAGTGTAAACCAAGTGGGATCGATCGCATGGGCCTACCCGCGTGCCAGAAGAGGTCTTCCAAGATCTGAGCGAGATATTTGCAGCATACACCTATAAATAGCACCCCTGAGCCTATAGAAAAAGGATCTTTTGGCTCTCTGATGTCCAGACTCTACCAAAAACACTTTTGCACTCAAAGATCACTGTTGTACCCAAATTTCTCTGTTGTAATCAGTTGTAACTAGCCAGTAACAGTTAATAAAAGATCATCATTCCATAGTGGATGTAGGTCATACGCCGAACCGCTCTAAAACTCTGTGTTTTTGTGTATTTTCCTATATATTTTTGAAGTGTTTGTTAGATAATCCTCTTTTTTCATTTATTTTCTTCGTTTTATCTTTTCAAATACTTTCGAAGAGTGTTGTGCCCAATTTTGGTACAAAAATCATGCTACTTTCACTGAGAACACACGGTTTTTCTCCTATTCTTTGGATCTACTATCGATATCAGATTGCATGAATCTAAGAAGAAGATCCTGATCTCAAAGTTTAAAGTTCTTTCATCCTATTCAGATTTGCATCAAATTTAGGAAAGGACTTCATCATCCACCATGGTTAGCACAAGGACCGCTTCTACAGCTGCAGATCAGGAAGGATGGGACAGACAGAATCCTATACAACTGCCTCCATCCAATCAGAATGCTGCCGGACCATCGGATCTGTCAGGTCCTGTTACCAGGGAAGAATTTCAAATGCTTATGCAAGAGTTGACTTAGAGTCATAACAAACTTACTCAACAGTTGCGTGCATACGCAGAATTGACTAATCAGCTAATCGCCAAAGGCGTAGGAGATCCAGAAGGGATCAGGCCTCCTACTCATCCACAGAAAGTTCAGCCTCTTTGGATTACCATCAAAGATCTATGCACCCACGGCTAGATGGGAGTTACAATCAAGCTACCGGACATCAACCTACGCTGAACATTGGGCAACCAAGAGTTGGCCCGTCAACCAGCTACTAGACTGGAACCTCCTTCCGGGAAGGTACTGTTCCTCATTACACCACAAACAACCGTGCTACCACCGCTGCTATTGAGACAGGAGTTGATGCCTGGAATCAGTCAGATCCGAACAATCGTCGGCGTGGACATACTCCCGAGCCCTCTGTCACAGAGAACTTCGAGCCAAGGAGGCGAGATATGGACCGTCGACCACGACCGGTCCAACCTTGCATTGTTCAACTCGACTAAACATTGGCCTAACATGCACAAAATGTACAGATGTCGGACATCCCCTTGATGATCTGCCAGATGATTCAAGAGAGTCAAGGCCTCACTAATGACGACTGGGGAATCTCTCGGAGCCATACTCCGTTTACTAATGAGATACTCTATGCTGAAGCACCTCGGCGATTCAGGATGCCGACTTTACTAGTTCATGAAGGAAGTTCTGATCCCAACCAACACATCCTCAAGTATGAGTAGTTGATGAATGCCGCACGATCTGACGATGCACTTAAATGCCGAAGCTTCCCGATCTCTCTAGAGGGCATAACTACCATATGGTTTACTCATTTTCCACCTCGATCTATTTCTTGTTTTGAGCAATTGGCGGCGAAGTTTGTTGAACAATTCCGCATGCATGTCGTAAGGCCGAAAGATGTTAACACTTTGTCTAGTGTCACTCGGGCTCCTGGAGAGACACTTCAACATTATTTAGAAAGATTCCATGCTGTGTGTGCTGCGATCAGCAACCCTAATGATAACTCCATTCATATGGCATTGACAAAGGGGATTGACCTTGATTCCGAATTCAGCAACTGGTTAGCCAGAAAACCCTCTGCTTCATTAGACCGTTTCTATTCCAAGGCAGCCCAATTCTTAAGAAGGGAGGATGCGAAACAGTCTAGGAAGTAGGATGACGCGGGGCCAAGTATGGAAGGAATTTAGAGTAATGTTGCAGTCAAAAAGTTTGGGGAGAGCTCAGGGAAAGTGCAATTAAATATTCAGAATAAGTAAACTCGGCAAAAAGGAAATGGGAATCAGAATAGAAAACGAGATCAGAACCGTGGTCCACGACGTAGAGCTCCTATGTTTGATAATTACACTCCTCTGAATACGTCGTTGGAGATTGTGTATCTACAAACCTGTAATACTATCCAGTACAAGAAGTCTGCTCCGAAGCAATCGTCGGAGAGACAGATCCAAACAAGGAAATTTTGTAGATTTCACGAAAGCTACGGCCACAATACAAATGAGTGCCATCATTTGCAAGATCTTATTGAAAAGTTGATATGCAAGAGGATGTTAGAGAATTTTGTGCGGGCGCCGCAGTATGGAGGTGCGGGCCCATCAAATCAAAATCATATACCAAGTCAGGCAAGACAGGAGGAACCTGCTCATACCAGTGGAAGATTAGTGATAAATACTGTAAGTGGTGGTCCTCATCTAGTTGGAAGAAAATGGAGTCGTATGCCAGTTCTGTAAGGCATGCGAGCTTCGAGTGTTTTAGCAATTTAGAAGATGGGGCTCCGGCCAAACAACAAAGGAGATGACTAGCGACATCATCTTTCAAGACAAAGACGCTGATAGGGTCGAAGCCCCAACCATCGATCCACTTGTCATACAGCTCAAGTCGGTCTTGCTTGTATGAAGAGGATCTTGGTTGACATGGGAAGCTCTGTGAATATCTTGTTCAAGTGAGACTATGACCAAATGAAGATGAAAGCCAAAGATTTGAAGCCTTGCCAGTCTCGAATCCATGGTTTCAATGGGAGCGCTACTATACCCACTGGAGTAGTGGAACTACCAGTGGAGTTGAGAGTTGGAGAACGCCGGAGAGTCAGGATACTGCAGTTTGTTGTTTTGGATATAGACTCGCCATATAATGCTTTCATGGGCCAACCGCCCCTAGCTAAATTCAGGGCAACCATTGTTCCATGGTGTTGGCTCTAAAATTCCCCACTGATCGTGGAGTTGGAGTCATTCAAGGAGATCAGGCTGCTGGACGAGCCTATTCTGTTGCTAAGCTACGCGAGGCGCAGCGAAAGGAGAAAGGAAAGGGCATAAAGGAATCTCTATGCTTCCGTTTTGCTGAAAATTGACAATTGGTGCCTGGGCTCAGGGTCGGGCACCCCAACCAATTCCAAAGAGATCTTGATCTAAGAGATAACGAAAGCGAAGATGAAAGTAAAGACAGTCAAGCTTCTCTGGTCGAATTGACGATCGATGTCCCGATTGACGATAGCAACGATTCTAGAATGATAAAGATTGGGTCTCAGCCAACAAATGCAAGAGGAATTGGTTGAATTTCTCCGAGAAAATCTCGACATGTTTGCCTGGATACATTCTGACATGTGTGGAATCTCGTCGAATATCACAAGCCATGCATTGAATATTGACCTGCGGTATATCCCAGTCAAGCAAAAAAGGGGTGGTATGGATCCAGAGAGATCTGCCGCCCTTAAGGAAGAGGTAAATAAGCTAAAATCGAATGGATTTATTCGAGATGCCTTATACCCGGAATGGGTATCCAATCCTTACTTGTCCGAAAGCCTAATAGGAAATGGAAAACATGTGTTGACTACTTAGATTTAAATAAAGCTTGCCCAAAAGATAGTTTTCCGCTTCTTCGGATCAATCGGCTCGTAGATTCAATGGTTGGACATGAACTCTTATCCTTCATGGATGCATATTCAGGCTACAACCAGATACCTATGCACTTTCCCAACCAGGAACATACCGGCTTCGTAACAGATCTAGGACTATATTGCTACAAAATCATGCCTTTTGGACTCAAGAATGCCGAGGCAACGTATCAATGATTAGTCACTCGAATGTTCGCTAACTAGATTGGAAGGACCATGGAAGTATATGTAGACGATATGCTAGTGAAGTCACGATTCTCCACTGATCATATTAAGGACCTGGAATCGATGTTCAGTATCCTTCGAGAATACAGAATGAAGCTAAATCCATTGAAATGTCACTTTGGGGTCGCATCCAGAAAATTCCTTGGGTTTATAGTCAACGCTCGAGGAATCGAAGCCAATCCCGAAAAGATCTGAGCAAGTTCAGTTTCTAGCTCCTCGACCGTCTATTCCCACTCAAAGCCACCTTCGATCCTTTCTCCTCAGCTTTCATCGACTCTTTATATTGAGTATAGATGTCGTGGATATAATCATGCATTGTTCTCTACCTTCGAGGGAATTCTCTTTAAATGAGGAGGATGATATAGCCGTCTAAGCATATATTCGGACTTCTTCAACTGAGAAATCTTGATCGCTCCTTCCCCTGTAGGCTCGGTGATAGCCTGTTCAGTAGTTAAGGGGGGTGTAAATTCAGTTCTACGATGGTGAGGATCAGGCCTTGGAGCATGAGAAGATGGTTTGTGACGTGGAGGCTCCGGGCAATGTTTGACGTAAACAGAAGGCTGTGTAGAGATCCTAAGAGGTGGAGAACGGGATCGGGACCGATGTCCGTAGTCCCCATCGCTATCTCCATCATATCGTTCCTGGCTAGAGTACCCGCGATCGCGGTCTCTTTCAGCCTCCCTCCTACGACGCTCATTGTAAGAGGTAGATGATTGTCGCGTAGAGCGAAGACTCCCCAACATATATTCTCTTCTACTCATTGCATCTATAAAGAAAAAAGAAGAACAGAGATAGTAATTTACTGAAGTAAGTAACTTGCAATCGTAAATCGTGTAGTGCCGTGAAGTGTATATGTATGTGCAACCCCCCGACCAACCGAAAATGTCGACCATGCCTATGGAAAGAGACTCGCGTAAGTCTAAAGCACTCTGAACTCATCCAATCCAGCGTCATGCTAAAGTGACACATAATCCGGGATTGGGATATTGGAGAGCCCTTCGAAAAGGTTTTCCACTTGCGAGGGAGGAGCCTCCGAAATTCTAATTCAGGAACAGGCAAAGACACGATCACAGATTTCCATCTCATGGATTTAGGATGCTTATGGGCTGCAGCCTTACCTTTTCTCCTTCCTTCGAGATCCTGAAAGCTGCCAGAAGGCCCAACTACGGGTTCATCGTTCGTGGGAATACTTTCTTCGCCACTCTCTTCGAAACTTATGGCCTCGGGCGCTTTGCGTTTCTTCCATCTCATCGGGGTTACCCTCATTGTTCCTTCGAGTCTTATACTCTGGTTTCGCTCGATTAGTCCAACGGTTCTCAAATTTCTATCTGTTAGAACCGAATCGATGTCCCTCATTTCATTTGGAACTTCTTGAATGACTCGTGCTATTTCTTTAAAATGCACACCTTCAGGTCGTGGAATTGCGGTTGTAATGAAAAGAAGATATTAATCTTAACATCGACTATGATTATCTTGTTAACTGGAAAAGACTACAATACTTACGTCTGACTAACCATCGGCTAGCAAATCTTGGAGGGCACCGGACATAGAACCATTCCGTTTTAAAGTAACTCAGCCTTGTCCAGGATCCCGTTACCACTTGACAATTCCTCACCACCTCCAGGAACGTAAAAGAAGGGCTATCTCCCCGACTGTTGACATTGAATAAGTATCTAATCTCGAACGGGATCGGTGGTCGGAAAAGATGCTCCATAAATACAATAAATAGGTTATTCAGCAGAGCGTATCCATTGGGTTGTAACTGAAATGGGGCGATTCCAAAGAAAGATAGCACTTCCCTAATGTATTGGTTAAACGGAGGAAGTGTTCTTGTTGTACATGCATGGCGATCGAAGGCATTAAACCCCTCTGGGGGAGCATGTGGTCTATCATTTGGTCCTGCAAATAATATGTCTTCCAACGGTAGACCGTGTCTCAGGTATATCCATCCCAATATATCTTCGGAGACGTTGGATGGCATAGAATCGTGTGGGTTCCTGATGAACCTCGCACCTGGTAGCTCGTCCAGGGCTGGATCGATAACTTCGGCTGTGATGGCCAGCAATTCTATCATTGGAAGAGATGAACTTCGGATTTCTTACTGTATAGAACTTGTGGATTCCATAGCTAGTCAACTTATCAGAAACCATCATTAGATGATAATAAGCCCATGTGTTCCCCAGTGTGAAGTGTATGAATGTGTTGTGTAGTGATGTGCTACATATTGCTTAAGAAAGTATACAGAGTTAAAATGTCTGAACGACGAGACTTCGAAATTCAACAGTAAGTGACCGTCATTGCTGACCTTCACAACCATGCCATCCAGACTTTGGAGACCGATCCAAGTTAAAGTTTGTTAAATTTTTTTAAGTTATGGTTCCAACGACAAGCTTCCGAGAATAGTCAAATATGCAGTTCAATGGTCAAGCCTAGTTATGTAAAGATGAAGCTCGTCAGAGTCAAATGTTCAAATTTGCATGAAGTTCGTATCCATCAGGGTTAGAAATAGGATTATTCGTTACAAGGGTTTTTGCTTCGTATCGATCCAGGGATGTTCGTTTCATATTGATCAAAGCCGAGGACTTCGAATCGATCCAAAGTGACTATTTCATATCGATCATTCAACCTCCATTTTGTACCGATCATTTAACGTCCATTTCGTACCAGTCGAATATTGTCAACTTCGTATCGATCGAAAGACCCATCCATGTATCAATCAGAGATGCACTATCTTCATATCGATCATACGGATTCGAAGTAATCGATATGAGTGGTCGTTCCTCGATCGATACAAAATCTAAGGCAAGATGATGATACGAGGTTTCCAATTGAGGTCGATACGAAAGGAGATGCCTTCTTCCTCGATCGATACGAGATTAAGGCCGAACAGCTGCCCACTAGCACCTTCGTATCCATCCTCACTTCTTCTTCTCCGATCGATACCAACGCTATTAACCCTTCCTTAACCTTGCTCTGACTTAACTCTGGTGATGATATCATCGGAATTGGCATGGGACACGAGGGGAGTAGCACAAGAGTTTGAGTCTCGTCATTTGGAGTCGTTCCTAAACGATTAATTACCTAAATTGAAGTAGAGACTCAAGGGATTAAGGGATTGTTTAGGTTTGGATAAAGGCATTTCTTCTTCTCAGTTTCTTGATCGATGCGAAGCAGTGCAGAAGGAATAAAAAGCAAGTGAAATTTCTCTAAGTCCTAACGGTATTTATATGAACACGGGGTAAAAGATAAGACAAGATTCGTCTCCCAATTTAGACAACCGGCTAAAGTGGTCCTCAAATGTCATCGATATGAAAGCTATGTTCGTGTCCATCTACACATATCATTCTTGAGCACAACTGCTCGTATGTCTTCGACATAGCTCCAAGATGCCGCTGTTCGTATCCATCAGCAGCACATCGATACGAACATCACATAGG
The DNA here is from genome assembly GCA_030765085.1 of Allium cepa. NCBI lineage: Eukaryota > Viridiplantae > Streptophyta > Magnoliopsida > Asparagales > Amaryllidaceae > Allium > Allium cepa. Next base: position 188,096,623 of record CM060944.1, read on the forward strand.
AACTCATTCGAGTCATTAAGATGCATTGAAAATTTATTGATACGAAAGGACAAGTTCATGTCCATCGTTTTGAAAGCCATCTGAGTATGTAACCATCAATGCGAACAACATTAAAACGATAAGCAAATTCGTGTCGATCGACATCAATACGGGAGCAATTTTTCAACCTTTTACATTGATCCAGGAGACGATCGATGCGAAGAGACATCCCAAAACAACCATCAAGCGTTGTTATAACTCGAATTTCACATTGACTCAAGAAAGGGTCAACACAGAATTCGATAAAAAAACTGAAATTGACAACGACTCGTGAACGAATTGAATACTCGCTTGATGAAAGTTACAACAACAAATCACTATCATACAATAATCAATTACAACAGCACACGGTACAACAGTTGGCAGTTAACAGTCCATATTACTGAAAAATCAGTCGAAGGTTATAGCTTTCGACGAAGAAGACAACAACTATTCAACAAGTCAGATGAAATTGTTCAGGATGAAGATTGCAACTTTATAAAGCACATCATGCTCTCACAAGACGTACTTTGGATGACAAATGTTATCCCGCCTTTTAGCAAGGCTGTTACACCAAAGAATTGGCTAAACACCAAAGAGAGTTTGTCTCGAAGACAGGTTATGCACAGGTTCCTTATGGATGTCAGTAAATTTTGTTCAAGTCCATATCAAGCTAAAATTGATATGATATGACAGGCGAAGCTATGAAAGCCAACATTCCAAGTTTTAAGTCAATTGGAGTTCGTATGCTCAAGATATGATCGATACAAGTCAAGGAATTCACCACAATCGCATCCATCTATTCATGTCCATCAAATCTCGGCATGATCTATTGTTCGTATCCAGTATCTTTCTGTATCCATCAACGTGCACTATTTTGCATCCATCGAGAGAATCAGCCTTATTCGTGTCGGTCCTGTTCAAATCCATCGACATACAAGCGCACTACGCATCAACCAGCAGTCAAGGAGGGTCTATTTCGTATCCATCCGAACCCTCCTACTTCGTATCCATCGACTGTGACACGGATATACATTTCTTATCGATCGAGCTACAAACATGTTTCGTATCAATCGACCACGGATCGAGACGAAATCAACACTTCCCATCGATACGAAGTGCAATTCAATCGATCGATACGAACAAGAGCAGTGCAGTCCATCGATATGAACAAAGTAATATAGTTGACTGATACGAACAGAAAGGTTCCAATCGATACAAACAGGACAACTAAGATCGACACGAACAGGGACGAAATAGATCGATACGAACAAAACTTAGATGCTGGATACAATGAAGGAAGCAGTCAACACGGCACGAAAAGTGGATCGATCCAAGAATTTAGCGCCACGTCAACTTGCAGGCAAGTGCTTATCGATACAAACTAGACAGCCTGGAAAAAACGCAAGCTTGCATCAATTATAACTCACAATCTACAAGTACAAATGCCACCAAATTTTCACAGGAGCTTACGTACAACCAGAAGAATGTTCATGTGAAATTGCGACTCGATTGGACCAAATCTTGGTTGATACGAAATTCGTTCGTATCGATCATGGACCAAGTGCAAACCACGTGGGATCGATCGTGTGTCCCACCCACATGCCAGAAGAGGTCTCCCGAGACCTGAGCGAGATATTTGAAGCATACGTCTATTTAAGTAGCACCCTAGAGCCTATAGAAAAAGGATCTTTTGGCTCTCCGACGTCCAGACTCTGCCGAAAACACTTTTGCACTCAAAGATCGTTGTTGTACTCGAATTTCCCTGTTGTAATCAGTTGTAACCAACAAGTAACAGTTAATAAAAGATCATCACTCCAAAGTGGACGTAGGCCATACGCCGAACCACTCTAAAACTCTATGTTTCTGTGCATTTTCCTATCTGTTTTTGAAGTGTTTGTTAGATAATCCTCTTTTTCCATTTATTTTCATCATTTTATCTCTTCAAATACTTCCGAAGAGTGTTGTGCTCAATTTTGGTATAAACACATGTCGACCATATTTTCAAATTCAGAGAGTAGAATGTCCAAAAACCTGAGAGAAAATGACCTATTTTTAGGCCTAGTTTTGGGTAAATTCGATAATAATACAAAGTCTAACACCTCATTCTCCATGCTTGGCCAGGAACCACGTTTGGCGTGGAATGGTCGAGCACATTAGGAGGCAAGATGTTGGGGTTCGTGAGCTTGGATCGCGAGTTAGTGAAGCCATAGCCTTTTTCCGATAGAAAATCAATGTGAGAGACTCTTACTTATATTATATTCTTGGATGGGGGTATGATGTTTGCAAATGGATGTTTAATATGTGTTGATCGTCAATTTTTTTTAATATTGTTGTTGAATATATATGTACAAGTCGTGTTTAAATACACGTCGATAAGCATAAAAGAAATCACTTTCCTCAATTTAATGAATTGGTGTATATGGAATGTTAAACCTCTTTAAAATGGTTTAAAAATGAGTTTGAAGTGTTTTACAAACATACGAAAGTGTTTTGGTGAAGTTTGAAAGGTATTTGAAAATTTAGTCAAAAATAGGCACGCCGTGTAACGGCAGTTTGCGATTTCACGCCATAAAAGTCAAATGGGTATATAGAATGAAATATAGCTCAGAATTATTTAAGATAAGAATTTTCCAAACTACTATATCCATAGTTTTCAAAAAAATAAAGAAAATCGAGATTTCGATAAGCAGATTTTGAAATATGAGTAAAACAAATTTTTGGAAAAATCGCGGTTTTGTAGTTTAGAATCCATAATAGGAATTCTATGAAAATGATATTTTAAAATAGTTTAAAAATATGACACAAATTCTAGAAATCTTTTAAAAGGTTTTAAAAGTGATTCGAGTTATAAAAATGAATTTCCAAATGAAAGAAAAGTCGTTTTGATCAATATACCTTAAAAAGGCACTTTTTGCAGCACTTTTCTATAACCTTTGAAATATAGCTTTAAACTTAACAATTCTTTTTCAAATCTTTTATAAAAAATTCAAATGGATAATTAAGTGTTTTAATAATGATTTGGAGGTTTTTATAGCTCATCTTAAAAGAGTTCAAATAACTGATATGAAAAAAATCTATTACAAATAAAGTGGTTTAATCTTGGATCTGAAAGCCGACGAGTAGACTAGATTTTTCTATTCATGAGATCCGAATGTGAGGTGCTTAAACTAAGAAGATGTTTGGGAGCAATCAGTGGCCTGGCTGACCTAGCCGCTTCCCTGGGCGAAGGATGGATAACGTCGAAATGTCGGAAATGAGTTCAGTATAAAAAGATTTAAAATTTTCAAATTTAAATTAAATACAACTTTGATTGTATAGAGATGATCTTTTTATACTTAAATGTTAAGCCCGAAGAGAGAACTCGTACTATTCGTGGAATTTAAAAGGTGATTTCACCGTTATTCCGCCCATAGTACTTGTTGAATGCAGGAACTGATATTGAGCGGAATTAGATGATTTCTATAGATTTTGGTCACTTGATATTTATTGGTTTTAGTATAAACATCCTAGATAACATGGCTTTAACTTAATCAAAATTATAAGTATTGATTAAGAAATATTTGTTAAGATTTAATTGAAATGATTTGGAAATGTTTTCCTAAGTAAAAATGAAATGATTTCGAATTATTCCCAGTTTAATAAGGTTCAGAAGTAATCAAAGGATTTGATAAGAGAGGTATAATGATTCTGTGTATATCGAAAAGAAATATTTTTAAAGTATATATCTCTAAAAGATATTTTTGATAAAAGAAATGAATTAATCAAATATCATTCACCTGTTTACTTGACCTCTTTTATCGATGATTGGTTCAAACGAACCGGGATCGGATTGTGTGATTCTTATCCGAAAACCACTTCGAACCAATGTATGCATTCAAGAAATGAAGACCTGATAAAGAAAATGAAGGATGAAGACCGAAGATCTTCGAGGTGGAAGGATTGCTTGTTGATAACTCTGGTTAGCTCCCAAATACTAAAGTAGCAGTGGTCCCTTCATTTCTGAAACTCTTTGGGTTGTAAAGACTTCTCACTAGGAATCCTAGTGGTAACTGTCGACAAGATGTGGTAGGAGAGTGCCTTTGGTTTGTCCTGTTCCTGGACAACTTGTATGGATGAATGCCTGACGTTGCATTTCAAGTTAGATAATTTGATCTCTACGAACGTATCATCGATTTGGTGGTGGAGAAGGCAACTTCTCTTAGCTTAACACCCTTTCCTGAGACGTACAAGCTCGGAAGTTATACGTTTGTAGAAATTAATTGTGTAATTATGGAATGGCATTGCGGCATTCAAAGTAAAAGAATGTGGTGCAATGTGAAAGGTAATCTTTAACTCAAGCATCACACCCAAAAATGACCTAAACATGGTAGATGTAGCAAAGCTTTGTGGTTTCCAACCATTAGGGTATGATCATCCCCTAGATATATTTCTACCCGCTATGATGTTCAGATTTAAATTAATGTGGTGTATGATAAACAAGCGCTCGGTTAGGTAAGTAACGAACGGTCTAATGACATATTCGATACTATCTAGGGAGAGGTAGGTCGGTTTTGTGTTGGTAGAGGTGTAGATGTTCTTTAGCCATGGTATATTCCTCTCGAGACGTACTGCAGAAAGTTAGTCCCTTCACCTTGTCATTTGTATGGAAATCCATTCTCCAACAAGTGCTTTCCATTTTGTTTGCAGAACCCACTCTATGGCTAATATGCTGGAATTTATTTAATATAACAATTTCTGCTAAGATTAACAAGTTTACTTGCAAATGTTTTCAAAGAAATGTCATTATAAATAATTTCCCTTATTTTTTACGTAATAAAGTTTTGGTTATCATAAGGTAAAAATATGTTCCGTGTTTATGTGTGGCGTGGTCTTATGAGATACCTTTTTGTTTTCAAACATCGTATTTTGAATTCTCACACTAGTCTCATGACTGACCCGGAGTTTATTTTCCTTTCTCTTAACTCAAGGTGCCCTAATTTTCCTAGGCAGCCTGATAGTCGGGTTTAGTTCAGAAGAAATATAGATGGAGTTCGAAGCATGGAGTCAGAAGATTTTTTGAAGATTTTTATCTATTCCACTACACTCTTGTGCTATAGTATTCCGCATTTGTAAGGACAGGAATTTATAACTATCCATGTTTAACTCTGATAAATGTATTTTAATTTCCGCTGTCAAGTTTATGTTGAAATAATATATATGAGATTCTGTTCTATCTTTATTTTCTTTTTTACCCTCGAGAATCCGCTTCACTGGCACTTGGATTTGCGACACGTAAATACCGAGGATGTATTAGTGTCAATATCCGAGAGTCAAAGAAACGGGTCCTCGCATATTAACCATATCTTGTCCTAAACACCGTCAAAGGAATAATATATTTTGCTACTCTATGTTGATGGAACCCTGTAGCCAAATCCAATTGAGACAATACTTTGGCTCCACTCAACTAGTTGAATAAATCATCAATCCTAGGTAACAGATATCGATTATTTATCGTCTTCTCATTCAACTTACGATAATCGATACACAACCTTAGTCAGTCGTCTAGCTTTCTTGTAAACACTACGGCTGTTTCCCAAGGCAAACTGTTTGGTCTAATAAAAAAATTACTCTCTAAATCCACCAACTGCACCTTTAGCTTCTTCAACTCGGTAGGTTTATTCTACTTGGAGGTCTACTCACAGGTTCAGCTTTTGGTACTAAATCTATCCAAAACTCAATGGCTCATTCAGCGATAGTCCTATCATGGGCTCAAAGACATCTGCGGATTCTCTAATAATAAAAACTCGATTCAACTTTTCTTCTTCATCCATAATTCCCAACAGAGCGCAAGAATCTAAATTCAAGTTCTCTATAGTGTAAAAAATCTGATCAGTACAACTAGGGTGTTTAAGTGATATTTTCCTGTCATGGCAAAATATCCTAGCATCGTACTTACTTAACCAATTCATACCCAAAATAATTCTGAAACCTATGAAATTAAACATATGCAAACTGCAAGAAAAAATATGCCCTAACAATTCAAGCCCTAAGTGGTCACATCTCATCCTAAGAGTCGCATACCCTCCTATCGGATTCACAACCCTTAAGGATGTAACTCGGTATAAGCGTTTTAGGTTAAGCTTATCTACCAAATAATGAGATATAAAAGAATGTGATGCACCAATATCAAATAGAACTCTAACTGACATACCATGAATTAAAAGCGTACCTCCCAACATAGCCTTTCCTTTCTCCTTTGTTGCTGGTCTTGAGGTAGATAGTTCCAATGCAAATGCTTTTCCATTTCGATCATTGGCTGGTTCCTTACACTGGTTCTTATAATGTCCAATCTGATCACAGTTGAAGCATTGGATATTCTTCTTCCTAATCACCTTCTTTTCACCTCCTGAATGACATTCATTAGCGAAATGTCCTTTCTTTTCAACCTTGTAGCAAATAACTTCTGTCTTTCCTTTCTTGGAAGCTCCACTCTTCTGAGATCCCTTCTTATGGAAAAACTTTCTCTTCTGGTTCTGCTCAACTTGAGTTTCCACTGCTTTGTTACCATTAAAGAAAGTGAGCATCTCCTTATTCCTCAAAGCCATCTCCACAACTACATTGCACGGATCCCTAATATGTAGTAAAGTTGCTTTAGCAAGCTCGGGTCTTAATCCATGGATGATCTTCTCATTCCTTTTGAAAACTATATCAACCGTAGCATATCTGTATCTCGATAATTCCTCAAATCTGGTAGTATACTCAAGAACTATCATGTCTCCCTGCACCAACTTCGTAAACTTCCTAAGCAGAGTTGACTTGGCGATCTATAACATGAACCTTTCCTCAAACCGCCTTCTGAATTCTGTCCAAGTCGTGGCCTCTTCAGCTACTCCCAAGTAACACTGTTCCACTAGTACAGTGCTGCTCCTTACAACTATCTAGATGCCAATCTCCTTTTCTGCTCATCATTAAGTCCTAAATCAGCAAAAATATTTTTGCAATGAAGCAACCAATTCTCCACTTCAATTGCATCCTCGGCTTCAATAAACGACTTCCCTTCAAGCCTAGCACAGTCTTTGCTCAACACTACATGGTTATTGACCACTAGAGCCTCCTAATTTCCTTTTTCAACATTTCCTCCAACAAATCCTGCAACAGCTCCAACTTGCATCATGTTGAGGAAGAAATGACACATAGTTCCATATCAACTTGTGGTGCTCCCGCGCCCATGTTAGCAGCTTGTGCCCGATCTGGACTCCTTCGAGCATACGATCTGCCATTTCCATTAATTGTGTTCTTCCTCCATCAAGTTTTACTCTTCCATACCTAGCATCCATTCTTACTTCTTATAAATATGCATTCAACCTTTGTAAGATATAGAAGAATAGCCTAAGGAAGATGGGAAAATGGAGATAAAACGTATACTTATATATAACAAATACAAGTACGTTACTATAGCATTATCTCATACCCTAATTTTTTTCTTTAATTCCTTTTTTCCCAAAATCATTTTAGGTTTAAAATTTCTTTCAAGTTTTCATAAACCTATGCTCAGATACCAAGTTGTAACATCCCCTATTTTGAGGTCCGAAGCTAACCGCTACAGATGCTGCGGTCATGTATAGTATTAACTTTCAGTGAAAAAATATGGTAATGTTATTGATATCCATAATATCAGAAGCACATGTATATGAAATAAAATCAACATAGATTTCAAAACAGCTTTTCTGATTACATTTCAAATCAATATTTCAAATTCAATTACAAAATCCTAAAACGATTCTCAGGTTTAGATAAATATAATTGTTACAAAATACACCAAGTGCGACATATGAAGATGCCCCCTTGGATGACCAGAGTGCTAAATAAACATATCAGTCAATAAATACAACACGGCGGAACAATAATGGATAGACCCCTAAATAGCTAATCCTTATCTCCTGCCATCTTTGGAAGCTTTATTCGTCACCTAATAAAACCTGAAATACCTTAAATCTCAATGTACTCAAATTAAGTTTTGAGCACCCGAGAGTTTAAGGGGAAAACATAAACTTTGAGTCGGGTATAAAGCCTAGTGTGAATAATTCTATTACGTCTCGGTTTACTGATATTAAGTGAGACCACGCCGCTTAGCGGAACGGGTTTCCTCTTACTAATATCCTTTTAAAACCATATCGTTTGCAAGTTTAAATCCTGCAATCAAACTGATTATAACAAAAATAGCAATAACATACTAGTATAAATGCACTCCCATATGGACTTGCATCCAGTTATTTTGGTGTTTGGACTTAAATATGCACTTTAATTTTTGGAGCATTTTTTGTTTTCTTTCATCATAGCCTATTTGATGAATACTATATATATGCTTTGATCCGGATGATAATTACATTTTCTTTCTTACCTTCATATTTCATTGTTGCAATAGGCCTTTCAAACACTTTGTTAATTCTATCCATCTCGAAGCAAACTAATATTTTAGCTTATTCCCTATCATTCAGCTCTTCAATCAAGAATATGCAGAACTGCACTTAACAATTAATGTATATGTACATGGATCGCTAGTTCTTTATACATGTGAATGATTGAACTTATAGTTTTAATTTTAGTTGATAAGTCCTTCTCCATATTTATTTAAATGTAATTTCAAGAGCTCGAAGATTACTTGAATGGGTACTGATGTTTATGTGCCAATAATTATTTTGGTGATTAACATAATCATGTGGAAATAGACCTGAAAGTTGATTCAATCTTTTATTTTGTCATGTATTTATGGTTGTTAGAGTTGCATATGCCACAAAGATCAATGCTAAACTATTTTTTGGATATATTTTGTTTCCTGCTTTTGTTTATGACATAACAAATTGAGTCATTTCAGTTACATGAATACTAAATTTAGATTTGTTTAACAATGTGATAGGAGAAAACACATACAGTCAGAAAGTTAATCCAATGGAGATTAAGCATGACTTCTAAAGTATATAATAATAAGATGTAAGGAGAATTTATCTATGTTATGATTAGTTGAGAAGGAGAAAATTCATAGTTTAATTTGTATGAATATACAATCGGAATTATTAGCTCTCATAGTTGTTGAATTCTAGAACATGTAATACCAATATTCATCCATGATTTTTGTCAAATCTTGTACATCAATCGAAATATAATGAATAGTTCACCGATAATGTAGTTCTTACATCTCAACTAAAAAATACAACAAAACTTTCTGATATTGAAAGAGTCGATAAAATGAATTAAAATCGTATATAATATTTTACGGTTATATTCCATTATTTTGTATCTTAGAATTAAAATTTGTTGAAAATTGTTGTTCCTGCTGCAATTAAGAGTAATTATCAAAAGGAACTCCATCGAGGTAAACTTACCTTTTTTATCTTGCTACCTTTCTTGCAGCGTAGTATTAAAAGATTAGCAAACAAAAATCAAATGTCCATGGCACTTGCAATTGATTCTACTGTTGTCGTCGCTGCTTGCTTCAATCAGTTGCAATCAATTATGACTCAGGCACATCAAAGTAAGAGATTTCTGCATAAAGTTACTTGTCATCATAAAACTAAAGCCATTTAAACTTAGTAAAAAGCTTACTTCATTAATAGCAAGATCTATAAAATCAGAATAGATACTACCTTTTTTCTATTTTACTAAATGTATAGTTTGAATTTGTTAGGTGCAAATGAAAACCATGTTGCTACATAATAATATTAAATGTATGAACCTTCTATACCATTGTTGTGTCAAATAGGTTAGCCGTCAATAGCGGGATCAAGCAAGTGGTCATAGTTCTCTACTAAATATTTATGTCAAATCTCATCCACCTCTACTTCTCTACTATTATTAAAATAAATTCAATTAACACACTTTCATCATGTCGTTTTGAATTTCACAAAATTCTTTGTGCCTTATCACTCTCATCTAGCTGTCTTCTTGTACTAACAATGAGAAATCTTTTAATAGGATTCAACAGTGAATTCAACCACTTTATAAAGCATAATTTATCAATTTTTGTTTTTTCTGACTTGGTATTATAGCCATGTTTGTGAATGATAATAATCACAATGTATCAAAATATGAATTTATTTTGACAGACTACATGCTTGCCTCTTGCCTATGAACTATCTATAAGAACTATGAATAATAATTCAAAGTTGAACCTTCAACTGCAATTGTTTATGTAACATTAATCCTCAATGTGATGTTAATAGTACATGGCCGCTTTTGGAGGGGATATAGTATACAGAATTGTGCTTTTTTATTTGGCTATTATATATACACTCATTTCGATAGGAAAGGAGCATAAAATTTCAACCAACTAAGCCGACCTTAGATTCGAAGCAAAACAGTTGGAAAATAATGAAAAAATATAAGATTTACTGATGTTGAGAATTATTTACTAGATGGAGGTCATGAATGTGAATTCTTTTACTTTTAAGCTGTGAATTTTTTATTATGGTAAATTTATGTAGCTTCCCATACTATATGACCAAAGTCATCATATATGATCATGTTTGATGAAATTGAAGCTATATATAAGGTACGTGTCATTTACACTTGATCATTGTTGGTTGTGGCCCTCTTATAGATGAAAATGAACCGAAAAGTGTTAGATAAAGGGAGAGAACACTTAAACTCTAAAATATCCTACACACTTTTTTCATCTATTACCAGCACATACAGTTGTTGTTACCTACGATCAGAACCAACTACTCTCGCACTTTAACATGCAACCTCTGTTCATATTAATCAACCACACTCTAAAATTACAGGTATGAAAATTTGGTTTCATCCTTCACAATCCTATGTTATTTGAATCATTTTCATTGATTTTGCCCTAATTTTATTTGTAATATATGTTGAATTGATTTTGCCTTTTTATAACAGTGGGTCGTTTCATAGTTGCGGTATTAATTGTGAATGTGCTTATATTTATGTGATTGAAGATAGTTTCCAAAAAAAAAATATGTTGATGATTATGTTAAACACAAACTAAAGCTAATCAAGCCATGAATTAATTTGATTTAATGCTTCAATAAAATATCCAAAATAACATCAGTTCATTATAAAATAGAAATATTACACTTTATTTTTTTAAACTATCTATAAGTAGAGAAAACTTATGTATAAACTAAGCATCAAAATCATACTTAGGGATAATTCAGCCAAACCTCAACATCAAATATCATGCTATCAAACATTAAATGAAGAAAGCAGTAAATAGCAAAGCAATTTAGCCATCACACATTCCATGAGATAAGCAGCGACAATCAATTAAGTGAAAATTTTAAGAGCAACTAAGCAGACATGTCAGTCTTAAGCTTAACAGTGTCACACTGAGAAGCTTACTATGTTTGAGTGAATTCTGTTCCAACAGTTTACAAAATCAAACTCTAGTGGAATATAAAATCTGGTCAAGACCACTTCAATCAAATATAAAAATTCAATACGTGTAAATCCATATGTATGCATTAGTGTATTCAGATCTTAAAACTGAATTTGAATTGGTAATTGAAAAATTGAAAGAGCTACTTGATAGGAAAAGAAGAGAATTAACCAAAAAGAGTGCAAGCGAAGACGCTAAAGGTGGCAGCGACGATGATAGAAGCAGGCAAAGATGACGAAAGACGACGACGGTTGAAGTTAAATTTCTGACGAATTTAGAATGTGGTGGTGATGAATTGGAATTGGTGTTTGAGAAATTGAATTTGGTAATATGGGAGAATTGGGGAGAAAGAGCTGATAGAGTTTTACGAAGTGCGAGGGAAAATGAAAACGCGGAGGGTAATTTGGGAATTTTCAAAAAATGCGGTTGAAATTAGTGTACCGAATTTACATTATTAGTACTAGAGATATGCCTATAAATCTGATGATCAATGGACTATCCATCCAAAAATTATAGTTTTATCCGGTTGACTATTAACCATTGGCAGACACAAGCCTCCCCAACATAATAAATATTCTAACTTCCGTTAGACACAATACTAGACGGTCTGTCCTTAACTTACGTCTCTTAGGGTCAACAGATCCTAATGGTTTCGCAAACTCACCAATAAGCTATCTCTACTCTGTGTATTCCTTTCTGTGTGTAACATCATTTTAGTCTTACCTGTGACAAAGCCCTACACACTAGAATTTTGGACTTATTTTAGCTATGGTCTACAAGCTAAAGTTTTGGACATGACCCCACACCAGTCCCATCTGGTTTTCTAATATCCGAGTCATATTAGGGCTAACTACCCTATTCAATTTTCTTTGAAAACATTTCTTTCAAATTGATTTAACCATTTTAAACCATATTTAAACAAAGAAAATATACTCTTTGCTTTACTCAAAATATCTATGTCATGATATATGTTTTACATAAAACAATGTTGATGAAAATTTAAAATCAATAGGGTTTTCTATCCCTTTAAAATAAGTTAAAGCCCTTTTTAACTTAGAAAATATTAGGATATAAAGCCAAAACGATACCTTCAAAACCATTGTTTAAAACCTCAAACAACCTCTTTCGAAATATTTGAAAGCATCCCTTTCGAAATCATTGAGTTCAACATTTAATAAAACTGTAGGGTCAAAAGGTATAGGGGCGAAAGCATCATTTTCAAAACCATTGGTTTCAAGTAAAAGAATTATGGAAGCACGGCTTTGAAACCAATTAAAAGTATTTCTCTCGAAACCATAGTTTGAAAATGAAACAAACTACAAAGTATAAAAGGGGAAACTTTCAAAAGCTATCCTTTCGAAAGACCTAGGTGATGTCAACATGCTTCCACATGTATACTTGTGTCTTAAAGCAAAGAGGTCTTAACCATGTCGAAAGGTATAGATGCGAAACCTTCCCTTTTGCATGTATGGCTTAAAGGAAAGCGTCTCACTGGTTGTGGAGGGGTATTGGTTCGAAAGCTTTGAAAGACAACTTCACCCCCTTTCGAATGCATGCCTTCGACACCATCCTACCTTCCGCCTATCTTCGACACACTACATACCAATGAATTGATACCATGTATATTGATTTCAAATGGGCATAGAAGGGTTTTTGTGCAAGTGTATGATGTTGGAGGCTAGCAAGGGTTGTGGCGAAGATGCAATTTTTCATAAAAACTACATTTTAATCTTTTAAGGAAATTCCTTTTACCTACCACTAATATTTTTCGAAATCTTATTGGTTTATAAAACTTTATCAATTCTCTTTTTTAGAATTTGTTGCCGAAATCAAATTTGGATTATTTGAAATAATTTAACACTTAAGTCCTTCTTCTTAATAGAACGTTTATAACATTTAAGGCCTCTAACTTAAATAATTCATTAACCATAGTAAAACACTTAGGAAAAATTCCCAAAAAATAACAATAATTCACATCAAATATGTTTTCTAACATATATAAATTTCAGGCCCGAAAACATTATTTAATTGCCTTAAATAAATTAAAACCAAATTAACTATTTTCTCTTATAGAAAATTCATAATAAATCCGTAATTACTTAGAAAATTATGAAACTTGAAATCCACTTCTAAAATAATATTTTTGACCATATATCAAAAACGCAACTCATTTAGATGTCATATGATAGGTTTTCTAATCTAAACATATCATAAAATTCTTAACTCTCTGTAAATCATCAACTTAAAGCATATAATCATTTACTCACTATAATATGGCATATAACTTGCAAATAAATAGATTTATCCATTAAAACCGAAATCATTATCAAAACATGAGATAGTAGTTATTATTCACCTTGGATTTGTGTTTAGAAAGTTGAGATTAGCCCTTATATTGACTTCTTCAAACTTTCTACTTGAATCCTAGCTTATCTTCCCTTTAAATGTTCTTAATGGTGGCCGGCCTAAGCTTAGTACTATTTTTGTTTAGTTTGTGAATGCAAAATGAATGAGGAAGTGGAGAGGATGGAAGGGTTTAGGGTATAGGAATAAACGCTATTTCCATTTTACCCTCATCATATTCCTCATTCTTAATTATGTTTGGTTTCCTTTTTGTTAACACATTCGATAAGGCACGGCTCCTCCTAAATTTTCAAATCTTAATTTCTATATTATTTTATTTAATTTACCCAATTAAATATTCTAAATAATGTTAGCTAAAATTAGGATCACTACAACTTGGCACGGTAGAAAAAAACTTGGCTCAATTGTCTCTGTTCGACCGTCGCTCCAGGTCATCATTAGTATTCGTCAACGGTCAACCGATAGGGATGATCGATCGATCGCTCCAAGTTGACCAGCACACCCTAGAGTTTTGACCAATGACAATGATTTATTAGGAAAATTTTTATTTTTTAATTATTCTGTTTTCAAATTTTCAAACGACCGTAACTTCTCCGAACAAACTCCAATTTCAAAGTATTATATAGGAAAATTATCCAAAAAATAACTACAAACACAATGGTGTAAGTTTCATAGCCAAATTTGAAGGTTTTTGAAAATTTCATTTTAGGCCTTGTTTTACTTAAATTTAATTTTTTTATTAAATTTTTTGCTAAATTTCAGGGGTGTTACAAAATCATTATTGAATTCCATGTAACCATTTTAATTAAGAGGTAAAAAGTGCTAGAAGTATTTATCAATTATCAAAGGTACTGTTTATTCTTAACGATTTTCTCTTTTTTCATTATATAAATTGTTGTTTGATGCATTGACTACCAGGCTTTGTGATGTTCTCTTTGAAGCATATATTTTAAATAAACTTAGACTGGCTGACAACTCATGAACATAATAAATCTTAAATATTAAAGTAAATTGAAAGAACGGGACATTTTAGAGTTAATTTTTAGACTAATATCATCTTTGTGAATTTGGATCATGATCACGATATCACATATTTATAATTTTCTCACGGATGGTTTAATGTTTCCTAATAGTATAAACAATGAGGCTAATAGCTATAGCACATAGTTTATAACATACAGTTGATGCTATTATGAGTGATAAGCCATTTAATAATATTTTTTGACAACAATTCCTATGCTTTCTTAAGAAAAAATAATAACTGTTATATGTTCACTTTATTTCTCTATTAGTTGGTATTTGGAGATCAACAAACATTAAAATTGTCCCAACTAAATTGATTATCAGAATCTTTGAACCATTGTTGATCATGAATATGTATAGTAATAAAAATTTATCTATAACCTAAAAGTGGAGAACATCATATATTGATTTCTTTTGTTATCGAAGTCAAAAGTTTGGGAGTAATAACATAAACATCTTCAGGTAATTGGAATACTTTTTTATCCATATATACTATATTAACACAACCAAAATCAATATCTAATTTTGAGAAAACAATCGTCTAATTTATGTGGACACATTGTAATTCTATTTTCTTTTCCATTGTGCCGGTAGCAATATTCTTGGTATATTATTATTGCAACAAGGAAACTATAACCAAGCATCTCAGAGATATTTTCCCTCTATTGGTAGACTCATAACCATGTTAATTACTTTAGAGCTATGTGCTGATCTTTTTTTACTTATAATATAAAGAGTTACTTCAGAATACATGGTTAAGGTAATCTGTTAGCATACTTTAATGGATTTGGACTGGTTTGGAATATTTCTACATGGGTTATTATTATTTGAAATATGGTGAAATGAATAATGGAAAAATGATATAACAAAAGCTATATATTTTTTGTATTTATGTTATGCTATTGCAATGTTGACAATTAAGACCAAAGAGGTCAAACAAATTAAAAAGAAGTAGAAACTAAAATAGGTTTATCCATTTAATTTATGTTTGATTATTGTGTGTTCTAAATTGAAAGTTTAAGCTTTCTATAGAAGCGCAAATTTAAAATTATCAAACAAAGAGGTTGGGGGGTGAACGAGAAATGTGATGGATGTACAATATATAATACATTATGTAGTATATGAATATAGTATATTTTGTGATACATGAGCTTTGTTAAGTTAAGTTGGTACTTTATGTTATACTCTTCCTTCGTTTAGTTATTTGTTTCAACTATTTATCGATCTATATAATAAAGACTATAATGCAATAGCTATAATACATTATATGTTTTGAAGTTTTGGTTCATGCATGTTATATACATATGATCATATCCAAAGGATTCTATTGCAGCGAAAACTAAAAAAATTGATCACTGAACACGGTTGTTTATTTTTGTGTCAAAAGAGAGTGTTTGAATGGAAGAAGATTTTTTCTAATTTCCATACGTAGGAAACATAAGTACGGAGATGCCCTTGTTAGGTATTTATATATGATTTTTATGGTGGTGACATCCAAAATGATGTTGCCATTTTCTTAAAAAGTGGTTATTGCAATTTTCCTTTTTTTGTGCATAAGTGACAATTTCAATTACAATAGATCCATGTCATTCTCAATTATAGACATAAATGAATATATTCAAATTGTTTATACGACTTAAATTTTAAATATGAGAAGATTCCACTAAAATATTATGTGAGTATTATCATAAAAGATATTATATCTTGATTGTGTCCTTAGGGACATAAATTGGGTACTTTCTCATTTCTCTATTTGAAACTCAAAATTAAATGGAAAGAAAAAGATTGATTTTTTTTATACAATCAAATACAATAATTTTATGTATGAATTATATACATATATCAGTAAATCTCAAATTTATAAATATTATTCGGATACATTCATGAAAGTATAGAAAGGCAAAAAAAAATATTTTTCTTATATGAGGAATTTACGTTACTTTATTTATACAATACTATTAATGTTTGCTACCATATGCTAGTAATGCCTGAATTTGTTTCCAAACATGCTTATATGTATATTTGTATATTTATATATAAATATATAAACAATATTATTTCAGCCATTAAATAATTTATTAATACACACCATATACGTATATTTGTGTGTGTGTTTATATATATGTGTGTGTGTGTGTATATATATAATTCTTGTTTATTTTGGAAAATAAATATATGTATACATAATTTGTTTAGATTTAAACATATATATACCAGTACACATGCAATACTGATGAAGTGTGCATAAAAAAATTATGTTCAAAGTTGGAAATAAGAGTTAATTTAGAACGTCATTACCTTATCCTTAGTTTATTGCTTGATGATGAAGCATTTCATTAAATATATAATTACTTTTATTATAGGACTTATTTCAGTACATTCTAAATGCATGTAATAAATGGTTTAACACTAATGCAAAAGATGGCTCAGGTAACTTTCACAGTGTAATATATAAGAAAATTTTTGAGCATTATCCTTATTGGAAACAAAAAGGAATAAAGCAACTTAGAAAAATCCTTAAAATTTCCAATTGGAAAGGCAATAGTGTTATAGCAACTACGGAAGTCTCAGCATAGATCATGCAAGTTAATTTAAGTGTTGATGGCCTTACCGACCACTGGACTCTTGTAAACCAAAGGAAATTTGATTTCGCTTTGGTTTGGAACACCATTAGTCAACATCAACAAAGGGATGACAACTTTTTTTTAATATGGCATACCATGACAGCACACAAATTCTCCTTTACTACGTATCTAGCATACATCAAGCATTTGCCTACAACTGACAGATTAGCGATTTAGGGTATGAATGTGGAACAACGATGTTTAGCATGTAATTCTGACAATGAATCTCATGATCACATACTTTCAAAATGCGATTTTAGCACTTATCTGTGGAATAAGCATCATCAGAAGATAGATCTATAGCGCGCTATTGCGACAACATTGGCGTAACGTTTCTCAAGCTTGCGGAGGAGCTTTTGACATAAATCGACTGCTCAACACCTAGCTTATGTGGCGGGTCCACTTTAACTCATCACATATGGTTAGAGAAAGTCCGCCGCCGCTTTGACAACAAGGCTTGTACGGTGGAACAACGAATGAAGTTAACTGAAATTGATTGCAGTCGGTTCACCGTTTCAAAAGGCGAAATTTGTCTTCAGTGGCGAGAGCAAAGTTGTTGAAATGGGGTATTGACTTGGAAAATTCTGGATAGTGGTTTTGAGATGAACGAGCTTCCTTTTTCTAGGGCTTTTGGTATTTCACTATGGGTTGGGCTGGAAGTATACATGCTGGTGGTGGTGTATTCATCCAATTACCCAATTTGTGGGCCGATGTTTATTTTTAATTTGGTTTAGTTTAGTTTTTCTGTTTGTGGAGATGTGTATTATTAACTGTATTAGAGTTGTTATGCCATAGTGGATGTTGTGCTCTTTTTCCTTACCACAATGGTAAGGTTTTTAAGGTGGCGAATCTTGCAATTAGTGGTTCAAAAAAAATATGCGAATATATGATCATAGTTATCGTCCCTTGACATTATGCCTTACATAATAACCATTGATCCCAATGGTTATTTATATACATACGACATTTATTCATTCACATATACCTTAGGTTGGTCTACTATATTCATCATAGTTATAACGTTTGCATTATGAATGCGAACATGTTATAAATTAAAATATAAAAACTAAACCAAAATAACACAAAATTTTCTGATATAAATTAACTAAATTAAAATTAAAAACCAAATCCTTTACTAAAAATGACTAAATATGCTTGGTGTGAATATATTATTCATATAAACGCAAAATAAGATTTGGTGCAAGCTAATAACAATTTATTTTTTGATATTTTCCCCATTTCCTTGTTGCTAATGAACCTAACACAACGGTCTAGAGATTCTTTGTCCCATGAATAGGGGATAGTCCACCCTTGTCATATTCGAATTATATGTGTGTGTGTGTGAATACAAACACACATACATATACACACACACACACATACATACGTACATACATACATACATAATGAGACATAGGCACTTATTGGGTTCTATTACCTAAAATGTACTACGATATGTATGAGTATCTTATAGTTTTAGTATATATTATGAAATGTAAATACCTCTAGTTGATCTTTTTTAATTTAATATTAAGTAATTGGTACTTTGAAAAACACATTCTGTACTTTAGCGGCATGATCTACGATGTACTATGATATGTATGGGTATATTACTTGTATTTCTCACAATGTACATACGTTTGACTCGAAGTTTATCTTTCCCTTAAACTCTCAAGTACTTGGTTGAGTAAGCTAAGAGTACATGATTTATCTTAACATTCTGGAGGTGTCTTATGATGAGCAACAGGCTTTGGTTGTATGTACTTTTTATTATTTCCTCTGCATTAGTAGATGTATACATATCAATATTATGAGGGCATGTTATTATAATTGTCTATGACTAAGGGTGATCCTTACATAGTTGATGTTGCAATTTTAAGAACTCAATTGTTTGAAGTAGCCATATGTATTATCTGCATTAACCGTGTTATATTATATTTCATCATACGATGTAAGCATAATTTTATTATTTAAGTTATGTTATTTTACTTTTACCCCAACGATCTTGCATTCAAATGCTTAAGTATCAACATACCGGTATTAATGGATGGTATTAGGTTCCGATCTTGGGTATTAGAATGAAAGGTTGCTACAATGTCTCGAATGAACACTAAAAGTAACTAGCATGTCCTCTCTAGGCAAGCTATGTATCTAAACAATAACTTCCAAAGTTCATGCGGTGAGAATGGGCACAATGAAATCTGCTAGATCAATAAGAAACTAAAATATCAATGTCCAAGGACCAAAAAACAAGCTAAACTAGGCTAATGTGTCACAGGAGCGGCATGTCCAAAAGAAGAAATAGGCTTTGTAGAAGAAGTGAGTTTTAAAGCACTAGTTGGTAATGGTCGTGTTGTCATGGACTATGTTTGTGGTCGCAGCGATTTCGTAACGACTCGATAGTTTATAGATCGAAATCAGCTTGTGACAATAAATGTAGTATAATGGTATGAAACTATTTTACTTACGCATGTATTGATATTGCATTAAGATTATGTTATGAAAAGTATGCTTAAGCGATGCTTAAGCATCACTTAAGCGCTAAATGCATGCACAACATTTAATTTATGAAAAAAACAAAGGCATTAAGCAATGGGCGCTTAAGTGAACTTAATTAGTGCTTATTTTATTTATGCTTCGCTTAAATAGAACCAATAATTAAGCATATCTAGTTAAAAATAGAAATAAATATATTCAGAATCAACAAAGGAAAAGGATTATGACCAAAAGGAAAATTCTAAACTTAGAAATAAAACACACACACACACACATATGCAAATTATATATGCTTATTTTTTCGCAAAATTCAAAATCGACTCTAACTTTTGCATCCTACAAATTTATTAATTAACTTCAAATCTGATCTTGCTTCTTTTTATCAAATTATATATATACAAATGATAAATTTTGGGCAATGTCTTTCTAATAAATCTGAATAAAAAACAAGTTTATATGCCAAAAAATTATATAGTGAATAAGCGATGCTTAAGCAGTGCTTAAGTGCTATTAAGCTAAGCAAGACTATCATCGCTTATGCAATACCCCAAAAAATTGGTAAATATATTAATTAAATACTAAAAGTATAATAATGTGAAAAGTATTTAAATTTAACGTGTTACTAAAATAAAAAATAAGGAGGGAGAATACGGTCATTTTTCCAACTTTCGATGAAATCGACGCCATTGCGGCAATTTTGTTTTTTAGTTCATATAGTATTTTGGTTTGCCTCGTTTGGAGTATGTATGAAGGAGTTATGATTGAAACTAAAACAATCATATCTCCCTCAAAACTCAACGAACACGTAAAACCAACGACATTGCGAAGCTAGCAATGAAGGCTATGCATCTACATCAACTTAGAGGTGAAACTCTAAATTATGGAGGCGCGGTAGGCTAAACAATGGAGATCTAGGTAGTGGAAAGAAATATTTATGGGTGATTCATTCTTTCCTCTTCGTATAATACAATATATATAGGCTATATTAGAGTAGATTAACATTATTGATAGTTAAATTCGGATTAAACTGGGATTTAGAAAGGAATTTGGTAAGTACAAAAGCTAGGTTTAAACTAAATTCTAGTAATTTAATGATTATACACTTAAATTGATGAAATAAACTTAATACTAGACTTAGAAATGTGGGGATAGGTGTTAGGGACATTCTCAAGCGGTCAAAGGCAGAGCGGAAGCAACTAGAGTGAAACGACGCGACGGAACACCCAAATCCATGCTTGGAAATTCCAATCTTTTCACCTGCATCGGTCAATTAGTTGGTGCAACTGGGACGCCGGTGGCCTATTTTCGAGGCAAGTTGAAGCTGGACTGGTATGGGCCTTTATAAATTAACTTCTAGCAATTCAAGTTTTATTCCTTTCATTTTTTAAAGGCATTTAGATGCTATAGACGAGGTTAGTGATGGTGTTACGAATTCGAATAAATGTGTATGATGATTGATCGTTGTTTGAAATGCATATGTTTGTTGTTAATATGTAAAATGATGCAATGATGGAACCTATGGTGCAAGTAAGCAGCGCAGGATATGATACAAATATAGATATGGATTCATTTATGGATACAAATATGGACACAAATTTGGAAATGAATACGGATACGAATACAGACCTATGTATAAGTAGGCAGCCCAGGTATTACGTTGCTCCACTGTAGTGGTTCGGCGGACCAGTATGGAGATGGATGTTAAGCGACCCTATAAGCCATGGGTGAACAAAGGCATATATCCAGTCAGTAAAGGACATCATGCAACCCTATAGACTTCGGACGCTCCAGGAAAGTGAATCCTGTGTATGTTGACGTGACAGTGGACAACATACAACCCTGTAGCACATGAGGTGGGTCCAAGGAAGCGAATTCACACATATGTGATATGATATGACTAGATATACATGGTAGTTAGGTATGCCATGAGGTGATCGAGCGTTAGAGTCATATCATACAATAGTATTATTTTAGTGATATATGTATAGTAAAGCATGGCTTGCTCATCGGACTTATGCCTGGCCCACTCCTATTTTTCCCTTTTATATCTAGGTTGATGGAGTTTGGAGATGAGATGGTATTAGAGAACAAGATCCATTTGTGTATATTGTGTATGATGTGAGTAATTGTTATAGCTTGGATTTGGCTGTGTATGGTTTGGTTTAACTTGTATTGTACAGACATATTTATTTGATCGTAGATAAGTTATGGTTATGTGATACGATTATGATTATTGTTGTATTATGTTTTATTTCCTTACACTATGAGACTCTGAAAGTTATTAGTTATAATTGTGTATATTTATTTTATCTTACCCATACTTCTCCTCCTTTTCAGTTCTTGAGGTCTTAGCGTCGATTCGAGCGTTGAACCTGAGGGTCGAAAAGGCGGGTTGTTGTATTAGTATTAGAGTAAAACATACTTTTAGGATAGGAACTAGGAACATATTAAGAGAGCATATTTGTATTTTCTATTATATATATATATATATATATATATATATGTAGGAATAGAGTTTATGCATACAACATCTACTATTCTAGTTTTGTTTAATATCCATTGAGGAGTTACTAATGAATCTCATTTTTACAGATAGTTGAACTGAGTGATTCAGTCGAAATTGAAATGGTGACCAATGCTGGTAGGGAAAAGACCAGGGCAGGGACTAGCACCCAAGTAGATGCACTGGATATTTTCAAAGTTAATATTCTAGTATGGTTTAGATGCTATATCCAAGCACCGAGCCAAGCTAGTGCCAACCTCACTTAAGCCATAGCTACCGCTACTACAAGCCAAGGCGTGATTCTAGCCCCAGCACCACCAATTGTTGACTTTCCTAAGCTATGTAAGGATTTCTCCCGTCTGGGTGGGAAGTCTTTTGTCAGGATGGAACCATACTAGATGACTTGGGTATGGCTAAATAACTATGAGAAGATTTTCAACCTGTTAGAACTTAGAGATGTTACTAAGAGACAGTTAACTGCTTGGCATTTGTAAGGTGAGGCAATATGTTCGTGGAAGGTGGGGACAACAAAAGTAGAAGAGAATATTACTACTTGGAGGATGTTCAAGGTAAGGTTTGAGAAGAAGTTCCTTTGTAGTGCTAAAAGGGATCTGCGACTAGAGGAGTTTATTCATTTTAAGTAGGGAGAAATTATAGTTGGAGAGTACGTAAGTCAGTTTAATGACTTGACCAGATTTGTCATTGAGTTAGTGAATATCTAGGAGAAGAAGACAATGAAGTATTCAAAGGGTTTGGATTTCCCTTTGAGGGAGCTTGCATTAAATCAAATACTATATGGCGCAACATTTGAGGGACTGGTAGAAGTAACATTATTGATGTTGACGCCGAAAATGGATCAACACACAAAGACCTATAGAATAATAGAGATCTGGAAAAAACTATATATGAAAATAAAGAGAATACCAAAATTTTATAGTGGTTAGGCAATATTTGACCCGCGTCCACTGTAATTTATTGATTATGTTAGGAACTGAAATGTTGGTTTTGATGACAATAACCTTTTTAACTTATCTTATTATAAAATATATGTTAACACTATTGACTAGATAGATATATATATATATATGCAGGAACTATGTAGGATACATATGCATATATATGCAGATATTGATTACTGAAGTCTGATCAGTATAAAGACTCTAGACTTAGGATTCAGAATGGAGATATCAAGATTGAAGACTCTAGAGTATAAAGATCAAGATTTCAAGATAAGTGTCTAGTTTTTGTTAAAACTTCATAATAGCATAGAAATATTCATTCCAAACTTCATTTGGGATGGAACCCATTTCTTCCTTCTTAGTGGCTTATAAACCCACGACAAGTAGCTTACAAACTTACGACAAGTGGCTTACAAACCCACGAACATCCTGGTTTTGTACAAGTTCTCGAGTCCTGATATGATGATATATTCTACAGGAAGAAGCCTGCAAAACTACTTCAAATGGTTTTTAAAATGATTTTCAAAACTGCTTTTCAAAATGTTTTAGCCTTAAAATTATCTTTTCAAATGATTTTCAAAAAGATGTTTTAGCCTTAAAATATTCTTTTGACAAACTCTTGTTTTAAACTTCATTTGTTTTTGAAAATATCTTCTGATTTCTAAATATTCTTTATAATTTATATACTTGAGATTTAAAATAAAATTTATATATACATTCTAAAAATATATTTTTATACTCTTCATTATTTTTAAAACATAGGAAAATTAGTTTATTTTACTCCAGAATCATTTCATCTTATTTTACTTTCAATGCCGTTTTCAAAACAAATTTTACATTGTTTTTTAACTAAGGATGTCGATATCATGGGATACCCCGTGTCGACATGGTGGCTGTTAAATTCAAAAGTTTCAATTTTCAAAAGAAGTGTATATTCGTTTAAATCTCTTCATGAATGGTTACTGGTCTATAAATAGCCTTCACAAACGAATTTTTTAATCATCTATTTTCTTTACTCCTTCTCCACAAATCAATATTCTAAAATTTTCATATTTTTAAGATCATGCCGAAATTCTACCGAATTCTCAAAGTGAATCAAATTAGAGTCTCATTCTTGTTTAATTCTCTGCACTCTCTCAAAGTTCAAAGTGCTATTCGGAGTTATAGGATCAATTTGTAATCAAAAGTTTATCGAGCCTCTCTATAAGGTGTGGTTGTGCCTGGAAATCATTGGGTAACCTCGTGTCCCGTAAATCATGGGAATTTGCCCCGGACTCGAAGACAGGAGGGTACCTCAAGGCCTTTAGAAATTGAGGATTGTAATCTCGACATTGGTACAATAAAAATCTGTACGAGGTGTTTGCCTTGGTGCAGGACTGGACGTAGGGTAACCCCGAACCAGTATAAAATCCAGTGTGTTCTTTCCTTTTACAGCTTTTTATTTACTTTCTACATCTGTATTTAATTCTGTGATTGTTCTATGATTAATTTCTGTATTTATTTATATCATAAATTTTTAATTAGTCCATATAAGTCTTAGAATCCATTAAACACTATTCATCCCCCTCCAGTGTTACATTATCCTTAAGATCCTTAATCCGCACTCCTTTTCAATTGGTATCAGAGCGTGGTTTTCGTAGTTTTCATAATCTGAAACTTGAAAATTGTTTTAATGGCTACCAACTCTAGTAATGTCAACTCTGGCACTAGTTCTGTTAACACTAACACTAGTTCATTTGTAGAAGGCCAGTCTACTGTCAGACAACCACTTTTCATTGGTAGTAATTATGCATATTGGGCTTGCAGAATGAAAATTTATTTCCAATCAGTAGGATTAGACACTTGGAATATCACACAAACTGAGTATGTTGAACCAACTACCGATTTTTCCCAATGGACTACTAAGAAAAAGGGTATTGCACAAAATAACTCAAAGGCCATGAATATATTATTTTGTTCACTAGATAGGAATGAGTTTAATAGAGTGTCTGTTTGTAAGTCTGCATTTGAAATTTGGAAAACTTTGCAAGTTACTTATGAAGGAACAAGCAAAGTTAAACAGACTAAAATTTCCATATTAACTAATCAGTTTCAATTGTTTAAAATGCATGCAAATGAGTCCATTTTCGACACGTATTGTCGATTTCAAGATATTGTTCATTCACTAATTACACTGGGAAAAAGCTTTTCGAAAGAAGTTCAGAAAAATTCTAAATTCACTCACTCTAGAATGGGATCAAAAGACACTTGCAATCGAAGAAGCAAATGATATCATTCTAATGAAAATAGAAGAATTGATTGGGAATTTGATGTCTTGTGAAGTTCAACTGCAAGGAAGAAGAGAAAACAAGGCTACAGAAAAAAGTCATTAGCATTCAATGCAACAACTGAAGATTCGGAACCAGACAGTGATGAGGAGATTGCTTTCATGACAAGAAACTTCTGAAAATTTCAAAAATATAGAAAAATGAATAATTATAAAAGAAATGGTCAAAGGAATTCCAGAAATAATACGTAGAACGTTAACAATGATAGATGCTACAATTGCAATAAAGTCGGGCATCATAGGAAAGATTGTCTGTATCCATATAAACAGTTGTTCTCTCCAAACAATGACTTGTCAAGGAAAAGAAATAAAGCATACATAGCAACTCTTGATGATTCAGACTCATCATCCAGTGACAATGAAAAGAAGACGGATAATTCAAATCTGTGTTTTACTGCAATTCATGAATCAAACGACGATGGGAGTATGGATCTAAAAATAGATACGCGTTTACATTATCTTTAATTTTTCTTGTTTGAATGGATGCTTATTTGTTTGCTTAATTTTTAAAAAAAATTGAATTTTAAATTCAAATTTATCCCTTGAAATTTGAATTCTAAATTCAAAAATAATACTATTTTAATAATAATTTAAATATTAATATTAATATTTAAGTATTATTATATTTAATGTTATCGCAGGAATTATATAAGTAGAATATAGGATATATATATACATTTATAAGAAATTAGGAATAGACACTTGTCCTTCGATTCAATAGGCACATGTCGACATACCTGGATACCCCATGTCGAAATGCCCCTTAGAAATTTGATTTCAAAATTTGGATTCAAACTTTTGAATTTCCCTCCACCTTTTCACCAACTTCAATGCTCTGGAAAGATGCCTCTTGACTAGAGAACATGTCTATAGAATCTCTACTTAATTCACTCTCCTTATAATCACTTTTCACTTTTATTTCAAATTTCAAATTTATCTTCATTATCTTCAACTCCTCTCAAACTTCTTCAACGGACTCTTCAAGCACTGCTAACACTATTAGACTTCCAAAAGCTATCAAAAACTTTCTTTTTAGTGACCCAGAAGCTATCAAAGCTTACATCAACTATGTAATCTTTGGTAAAATTCAAATGAGGAAATTTGCTATTTTTGAAGATTTTCCTTCTTATGAAATTGAATATCTTTTTAAACAATGTTTTATTCTTAGTGTAGTAGATAACAAACAAAATGATTTTGTATGTTATCCAAACCTTGTTAAGATGTTTTATGCGAATTTGAATCGTGGTTTTTATGAAAAGCAAGACGGACAAATTTGGAGTAGTGTTAAAGGAACACAAAACGTTTTGGATTATGAAATTTTAGGAAATATTTTGGGATGCAAGTATACCAGAATGAATCTCTTGGAATTTCAAATAAATGAAAATGATCGAGAGACATTTCATCACATTTTTGAAGGGGATGACAATTTTGAATTCAAAAATCGATATTTTCGTCCAAAAGAAAGAATTGTTAACCTTCTTATTCAACACACCCTTATACCAAGGTCGAGAAACTACAACAACCCAACTTTGAAAGTTTGCAAAGCTCTTTTTGCAATTTTTGAAAATTATGATATCAATTGGGATCAAGTTATTTTGGATGAGCTAAGGCCCAAGAATTTTGCTATGGGTGAAAACATTTTATATCATGGAGTTTATCTCACTCGGATTTTTAATTACTTTGTAGTTGATTTAAAAAGGGAAGAATTTACAACTAGAAAAGTGTTCAACTATGGAAACATTTCCCTTATGCAAATTCCATTAGTGTTTCAACTGTATGAAACACTTACAGAAAAGGAAGAAAGGTTGCTCACGAAGAGATGGAATAAATGGAGGAAGAAGAAGAAGAAGAAGAGGAAGAGGAAGGAATGGAAATTAAAGAGGAGGAAGAGGAAGATCAAGAAACTTCCTTAGAGAGTATTGAATATCCTACTAATCTCGCTAATCCATCCAATAAGACCATTCTCAATAATCAAAGAATTATAGTGGAAAATCAAAAGACACTCAAAAGATCAATGCGTAAGAAAATGGATAAGATTTCCACTAAAATCGACAAGTTCTTTGGGAATATTAACAGAAAGCTTGGACTATCGTCTTCTTCATCTTCATCTAATTAGTTTTAGTTCATGTTATCTTGTTCTTCAAGTTCTACCCATGTACTTTCCTTTATTTTAGTTAATATTATATTATTTTATGTAATGTTGACTAGAATCATTAATTGAAATCTTTTATTTCCTGTTATTCAACTTCACTTGTCTCTGTAATTGCTTGTTTTTATATTATACAAATTCTAGTTGTATACATTTGTTCATAATATTCAAAACAAAGCAAATTATCACTTTAGGCAGAGGCATGTCGACATCCCCAATCCCCCCATGTCGACATGCAACGGGCAGAAAATAGTTACACTTTCAAATTTTAATTTCATGTAACTAACTTATGTCTATTCATTTTAAACAACTTCTACCCCTATTTATATCTGTTTCTTTCAGAATAAATTATCAAACTTCATTTCTAATCACTCCCTTTCATATTTCTTCTTATTTCTTGATGGCTTCTCCGATTAAGAATCTAAGTGATAATCTTGAGGAAACTCTCACTTCCTTCAAGAATATCTTTACATTCATACTTCATAATTAATTCCACTTAGAATTGAGTCAAATGCGGATGATCAAGGAGCAAGAGAGACATTTCGACGCCCTTTTTTGGATTATCTCGGCCCTTAATAAGGACGATCTCAAAGGAAATCCACCAGTCACTCTCGACAAAGATAAAGAATGGAATGCCATCAAATCAGACCCTATCTTTGGAGAAGATGGTTGGGTGGAAATACCAAGGAATGTCTAGTCATTCTATATGTTATTTGTTTGATTGCTGTGTTTTAAACTTGATTGACTTGACGTATTTAAAACATTTGGTGTGGTTTGTATATGACTGGATTGAAAAATTACTGTAAATATGATTGGATGATGATTGATTTACTTCTGGATTACACTTATGATCACACTCATGATCACATTACACATTTATGATCACATTTCATACTTATGATCACACTTGGCACTTATTACACTTATATATGGATTACTCTATTGTATTATGGTTAATTATCTTATATCAAGTTCAGAGAATTTATTAGTAAGAAGTTTTTGTTGATGACAAAGGAGGAGAAGTTACAAAATAGTAGCTGGCTTGGAGTAAGGGGGAGTATTGAAGTAGGGGGAGTCATGGAGTAAGGGGAGTTATGATAGGAGTTATGGTAGGGTAAGTATATTTTATAAATACAAGTTGTCATCATCAAAAAAAAGGGAGATTGTTAGGAATTGAAATGTTGGTTTTGATGACAATAACCTTTGTAACTTATCTTATTATAAAATACATGCTAACACTATTGTCTAGATAGATATGTATATGCAGGAACTATGCAGGATATATATATATATATATATATGCAGGTTTTGATTACCGAAGACTGATCAGTATAAAGACTCAACACTCAAGATTCAGAATGGAGATATCAAGATTGAAGACTCTAGAGTATCAAGATCAAGATTTCAAGATAAGTTTCTAGTTTTTGTTAAAACTTCATAATAGCACGGAAATCTTCATTGCAAATTTCATTTGGGATGGAACCCATTTCTACCTTCTTAGTGGCTTACAAACCCACGACAAGTAGCTTACAAACCTACGACAAGTGGCTTACAAACCCACGAACATCCTGGTTTTGTACAAGTTCTCGAGTCCTGATATGATGAGATATTCCATAGGAAGAAGCTTGCAAAATTACTTCAAAATGATTTTTCAAAATGATTTTCAAAATGATTTTCAAAACTGCTTTTCAAAATGTTTAGCCTTAAAAATTATCTTTTCAAATGATTATCAAAAGGATATTTTAGCCTTCAACTATTCTTTTGATAAACTCTTGTTTTAAACTTCGTTTATTTTTAAAACTATCTTCGGATTTTTAAATATTCTTTATAATATATATACTTGAGATTTAAAATCAAATTTATGTACATTCTAAAAATATATTTTTCTACACTTCTTTATTTTTAAAACATAGGAAAATTAGTTTCTTTTACTCCAGAATCATTTCATCTTATTTTCCTATCAATACCATTTTCAAAACAAATTTTACATTGTTTTTTAACTAAGGATGTCGACATCATGGGATACCCCATGTCGACATAGTGGCCGTTAAATTCAAAAGTTTCAATTTTCAAAAGAAGTGTCTATTCGTTAAAATCTTTTCACGAATGGTTATGACATTACTAGTCTATAGCCTTCACAAATGAATTTTTTAATCGTCTATTTTCTTTACTCCTTTTTCTCCATAAATCCATATTCTAAAATTTTCATATTTTTAAGATCGTGCCGAAATTCTGCCGAATTCTCAAAGTGAATCAAGTTAGAATTTCATTCTTGTTTGATTCTCTGCCCTCTCTCGAAGATCAAAGTGCCATTCAGAGTTATAGGATCAATTTGTAATCAAATTTTTATCGAGTCTCTCTATAAGGTGTGGCTGTGCCTGGAAATCAATTGGGTGATCTGGTGTCCCGTAAATCAAGAGAGTTTGCTCCAGACTCAAAGACAGAAGGGTACCTCAAGCCCTTTAGAAATTGAGAATTTTAATCTCGACATTTGTATGATAAAAATCTGTATTAGGTATTTGCCTTGGTGCAGGACTGGACGTAGGGTAACTCTAAACCAGTATAAATCTAATGTGTTCTTTCCTTTTACTGCTTTTTATTTACTTTCTGCATCCATGTTCGATTCTGTGATTGTTCTGTGATTAAGTTCTGCATTTTTTTATATCATTATTTTTAAATTAGTCCATATAAGTCTTAGAATCCATTAAACACTATTCACCCCCCTATAGTGTTAAATTAGTCTTAAGATCCTTAATCTGCACTCCCTTTCAGATTATTTGATTGAGAGTCACTATTACAAGGATTGACAGGTCCTTAAAGCCTATAACAGCCAACAATGTCTGTATTAGTGACTATGAAGGGGAGAGATAGAAGATGAAGAAAACAAAAAAGCCAAAAGTCCTTTTCCAGTAGCCATAAAGTCTGTATTTATAGGGAAATCGCCTAGTAGAATAGGTGGCCTATAGCATATTAGGTATAAACCCATGCCCAACCGTGCAGAAGTAAGTCAGAGGGCCCACAAAGCAATAAAACAATTCGAAACCGAGTGTTTCACTCGAAACTGATCGAATTTTATGGGGAAAACCTCCCCTATTTCTTAACTTGTTCTTTTACCTCCAATCTATTGTGTTTCGAGCACTTTACCTTCGAGATTGAGTAACAGTTAGTCCATGCCTGCTTTCTTCTAGAAAATCCTTACTTGTTCGTCTATTCCTTAAGAAAATTATTCCATGATGATCGCTTGAGTTAGAACTTCATGTATAAGTGGTTTTAGAATTCCAATGGGCAATAAAAAGAGGTCGGTGCCGAGTGGTCAGGCTTGGTACCAGGTGGTCCACTTTTGTCCTATTCTTTTGAAACTTCTTAGCATGTTCTTACTACCCTCATGAGTATGTTTCCAAATTCGTGAATCGTTTCGTCTTCATCTTGATGCACTAATTCCAATGAAAATCTACCTGGTTAAAAAGCCAGATAACACTTGCCCCCAAGAGTATGCTTTCATTAAGAACAAAGCATGCTCTGGAACAAGACAGGCTCCAACTTACTATCTCCCTGTCTCGGTTGTTCTTTTGAGAATTGCTTCAAAGCATTATCTTCATTCTGCAGATATTCTCTCAATTTCCTTACATAGTTGAAATTTCATTTTCCATGCTAAGGACAAGATCCACACTTTGGAGATTGTTTCACACCTCAGCCATGTATGTTCTTTTTCTGCTTTGGTTCCTCGATATTAGGTTAAAAACTTCAGGTTGATAACGAGTGGTTTATTTTGTCCCTTGAGTTCTATAAATTCTTAGCACTTGGAAATTTTTCAATCACTTTTTCATTTTCTCTTTCTGATTATTTACACCTCAAGCTCTTCGCCTTCTCATGATTGGTTCCTTCGTTGCTTGATTCCAAGTCCTCAACCTCTCACCGTTGATCATCTAGCACCGCCGCCATCCCATTAACAGCTATTTTTATACTGCCATCGTTCATTCCTGTAGCTGCTCATCGTGATTTTCCATTGAACACTCAGACCGGTCAGTTTTATACCCTATGATCTTCAAGTCCCAATTCAGCAACTTCTAGGTGGGTGATGGTCGGCAATTTCGGATGCTATTGGTGATGGTGATGGGGATAATCATGTTAGGTTAGGGCAAGTCCACGATCCTTCAAAGCTTATGTTCGGGGTCGACTTGACATGCGCTTGCAAGAACTGATCGAATCTCACCATTTGAGTTTTGTTTTGCAAAGCTCTTCGATTTACTTCGATCGATGCTTGACCAATTACTTATCGCCTTTCAAGTACCAATAAGATGGTTCCTTTCCAAATAATGGTCATATTGTTGCGTTCCAACACTTGAACTATTTCCTTACCAAGCAAGTTTATTAACTGTACTTCCCGTTTTAATATAAAAGGGAAAAAGCATCTGTGCCGCTCCAGAGAACGGCTCCATTATCGATTATCCAATGATAACATATAAGATTCGATGCGCAATTTCATCGTGCTACGTGGCTTTTTTATAGTATGAGCGAGCTATCTACATAGGATAGTCCATTCGTCATGTATAGGACACGAGACCCACATTGCATACGTTCAATAATTTCACTTGCCTGGGTCGATGTTCGGAATTTGATTAACAAATACATGTTGACATCCGTTGGATTCTAGTTGTTGGTCAGATGGGTTTAATATTTGAAATGAAACATACCTGATCGTGTTTGAAGCTTTGTTTTTTGTCTAGAAAGACTCGTCAATCTCCTTGTTTTCAAACCGGTGCTGGGACATCTACTCCTCCTGAAGCTTGGTCTACCACGACTCAAACTTCCACTTATACACCTTCTGCCACTAGACGGATGATCATCACAGAGCTCCAACGGATAGTTTTCTCAATCCAAGAGCTACCTCCTCCGGCAAAAAAATATACTGGCATTCAAGTTCTAGATGATCCACCTGAATAAGTGGTGATTATTCTTACTGTTGTAATGCTCCATAACATATGTAGACAGCATGAGATTCCTGAGGATGACGTGCTACTTCTTATTCAAGGCCAATGAGCACACAATCCTCCGCTGGGGTATACGGCATGCAATTAGTATATGTGCCTTGGCGATGTTGTGTCGCCAATTAGTTTATTTCTTCACACAATTCTTCAAGAGCTTGGGCTGGCTCCGTCTGAAGTTCACCCCCAACGGGTTTGCTCTCCTAAGCACCATATCCGTGCTCTTCATGAATCGGTTTCAATGGCATCCAACCTTCAACGAGTTATCCTATCATTTGACATTCAAACAAAGGTGTGACATGTCGTCATATATGATCGTCGAGGCCTAGTATCGACGCAAGGTTATCGAGAAGCTTCATAATAACTACTTGTACTTTAAAAACGAGTATTTCTTCTTCAGATGCATGTATGGGTTCGACGGACGTTGACTTTTCAAACATAAGATCCCTTCCTCTCTACCCTTATTGTACTTGGATCCTTTTATTCAAGTGCTTACTTATTGTTTACTTTCTCATAGACATTCTTGTTTGAGATGTTCGTAATGAGCATGTTGATACCTCAAAAGCTCTGAAGCAGATCGGTTTCCAACATCGCACCACCATATATCTCTTGACCAATGAGAACCTCCAACGGTGTGGTCTTTTACTTCCTAATAGATATGTTATCCTGCATCCACTTTACCAAGAAGATCTAGAGTGCCGGTACAATCTTCTACCTCTACCCACAAATCTGGCGAGAATCATCAAGGTGAAGTTGATGGTCCGTCGAGTACATCACATGCTAAAGAGCCCATTGGTGGGGGAATAGAAGAATCGGTTGCAGGCGAGGCCCCGAGAGAAGGTGATGAAGGAGCTAGAATGTAATTGATCTCATAGGAGAGTGGAAATGTAGGAAGGAGAGAAGGGAAGGAAGACATGAGGGAAGAGGAAGGAGAGGAGGAGGAAGGAAGTGCTAATGAGGGTGATAGTAAATATGCCTCCAGTTTGAAGGGAGACGAATTGTGCATTGAGACGTTTGCCGATGGAACTAAGCTTCTTTCTTCACCTTGTCTAAAGCGCATCGTCATTAAAACTCCCAAGAAAGCCGAGGAACCAAATGCACTGCCATCGATCAAAGCGACTCTTCCACCTTGCTCCTTAGTAGAAGTCTTTGTCGGGTTGAGTGATTCTGACATACCTATTGGCGATCTCCTCGCCGAGGGTTCTCTAAATTTCAGCTTCTCACTTGAGGGAATCTTGGAAGAAGGTGGAAAGACTCCATCTTTAATTCTATGGAAATACGGTTGTAGAGTACTTAGGGGGTCATTGGCACTCTAAACTTCACTAGGATCATGAACATACATCCCTACATTCACTTGTATTTCAAAATTCCAATACTTAGACAAACATTCTTCTTATTTTGGGTTTCATGGCTAGCGGTATAAAGCTTCAATATAGTATGGGCAAATCTAGAGGACAAACCCCAGATTCATACATATCTCACTCCAGCTATCGTTGAGGTCATGAATCTTAGGAGGATAGGGCTAGATGAAAGAGAGAGAGAGAGAGAGAGAGAGAGAGAGAGAGAGAGAGCGAAGAGTAGAAGATGATCGCCATATTGGGTGAGAGGACAAGAAGAGGCGGGCTGAAGAGAGCTGCCCAGTAATTCAGGCAAGTGGCACAAAGATTTGCACGACCGCCGCGATTCGTCTTCCAGCATTCATCAGCCTCACTTGGTTCTCCAAATTCCTTCACTCCAACATGCTCCAGTCTCCCGCTCATTAACCACAACCATGCCTCCTCAATTTAAAAGGAACTCCATTCCTACAGCATTCGTTCCTGGTGCACCGCCTCATCTATACGCTACTTTTCCCGATATCTTCCTGTAGGGTGTCATGTTCAGTCATGACATCCAAGATATTCCAAAGAAAGAAGCTGAGTAGGATATTCAACGGATACAAATGCATGTTCATAAGGACTATGAATTAAGAAGGTTCACTTATGCCCTTGTAAAGGTATATCACGCCAATTACACAAATATCCAGTCTATTAAGTATGAGAAGAAGACTTAGCCTCATTAGGGGGTATAAGAGGGACCCATAGAAGATGATGGTGGAGAGGGATGATGCTCTAAAATTCAAAGCTAAGGCCAAAAGCCTTATGGTGGAGATGAGGACGGTCCACACAAGCATAAAGCTCATCCTAAAAGACCTACTCAAGATTGCTCACGAGGAGGGTGTTGCCTTAAAAATTCAAATCTCTGAGAAAAACCTCGACCTCACCACAAAAGATGAAACTATTCTAGCTAGGGACAGAACCATTAAGGAGCAGGCAGCCGAGATTCAAGAGCTCCATGCAAAGAATGAGAAACTTGCCAATGATCTGTTGCCGATCAAGATCGAAAAACTGGACGGTGAAGTAAACCATGTGATCATTGCGCAAGAGTTAAAAGAGCTTAAGGAGGAAAGGTCCAAAGAGAAAGAAGAGTTGAATAATACTCTCTAGCACTTCTTCGCAAGCATAATCCTGTATAAGAATTTGAAGTGGTTGGGGAGTACATATGTTGAAACCCTTGCCAATGCCTGGGAGGAGGTAATGCGTCACTCTAAAGTAGCTAGTGAAGGCCTCACAGGGTAAGAGTTAATGGCCAAGTACCTTAACGTAGAGGATATTGCTAAACTTGAAGAGGGAAAGGCCATTCTCGCTGTAGAAGATGTCGCCACCACAGCTGTTGCTGTCGAGGCTTCTACTGGCCCAAGAGCATCGGGTCCAACAGAATAATCCATTTTGAAATCCATGGAGCATGTGATATATATACTCTTAAGACTGAGGGCACCAGCTCCGAGGCCACCCAGGTCATTTCAACATCTGTGATAATTACTTCCGTTGAGGCTTATATTCCTCTTCCCATCGATTAATCTATCCAGAAATCACCGAAGAAAGTGAGATTTCCAAATCTCTTGCTCAATAAAGTCCTAGCAAAGGTATATTACTTGTTTCTCCTATTTTCGAGGAACTTCATTTCTCGCTAAAATCCATCTCTAATCTTTACCAATCTATTTGCCAACTTGTAGGTCATCCAAATCTTCCTCCTCCGCTTTCAGCTACTCAAGGTTCAGGTATTGCAACTAATTTCACCATGTCGATCTCCATCTTGAAGGGACTTCCTGCTCCAATCCTGCCTCCTAGTTTCGAACCTAGCCCCGATTCTTAATAGTCACGGCCCTAGAAAGGTTAGAGGATATTTCTCCATCCTTGGGGGAAGATGTTTTAATGACTAGCACTGTGGACCCAACCTATCCTATTATAACGATGAAGAAATCGAAGATCGACCATTCTAAGGTCAGGATCAAAAAGGAGCATGGACTTGAGACTTCCTTCCATCAAGCTGAAACCACTCAAGGTTAAACCCTTTGATGTTCCTATCAAAAAATTCGATGAACCTCCTATTAAAACCAAGGTGAAACCACAATGACCGAGGGTGACACCATGGAAGAAGGGGAAATTAAATGCATATGGAAGCACAAGAAACCGACAAGCAGTCTGAGCAGCAGAGGCGGTAAGAGGTGGAAGAACAAGTAGGATACCCTTGAAGTTTACAGGTAAGGTGGCTTGTTTTGTATTGTACCTTTTTGTTGTAAACAAGCCGTGTTTATGCCAGAATGGCCACAACCACTCTTGTATATGAAAACTGAAGTAATACAACATCACTTTTATTCTGTAATCTTTATTCCAAGAAGTGATTTTTATTCCGATTATTTTTCCACATTTTTACACACTGTACCTATTTGTATGAAACACCCTGCATGACTGCATGTATTGCAATTTATTTATATTATATATGTTTTCTTCTACGCAATGCGTTTATCTACCACAACTCTACGCATGAAAATAAAATTCCTGCAATTTATTTTAAGTATATTCCATTATTTAGACCTGTTTATAGTTGCTAAAATGTCCTGTTTGGTGAAATAGAATCATGATTGAACCAACTCCATGGTTATTCCTATTTTAGTCAGGTCGAGTTTCCCTCAACTGATTTTTACAGTAGATAGTCAAAGTTCCATATTGCCATATCACCGGGGAGCATCAATCGTAGTATTTACTTCCTATTTATGTATATCTCCATCGTCAACCAAACCTTGTTCGCGGAACCTGCTTTCCCAAATTCCAAAACCCAGGCATTAGTAGGAGAAAAACATTACGGGGCAAACTCTTCGATTGCCCTCAGTTCGATTGCACTTTCCTAGTCTAATCATGGACTGAAAGAGACTAATAATATGTGTCTTGGATTTTTAATGACTATCCTTGCTTATCCTCACCCAAGCACGTCCCTCTCGGCCTTTAGCGTTTTGCAGAAGTCCGTTCATACACCAGTTCCTATCTTCGGGACCTAGTGGTTTAATTACTCGATTTCAAGCATTCCTTCTTGATGCTATCAACTTTAAGGAAATGGTTGATACTTGCAAGTCGGGGTCGAATTATCCGATCGACGCCGCATGGTCTTTCCTTATGGACATTGCCAAATTCCAAGCGACGATAAATTTTGGAAGGTCAGGGTTGGATTATCCAATCAATCCCTAAATGGTCATTTCTTCTTGACGTTGCCAATCTTCGGGCAATGACAAATTCCTGAAGGTTAGGGTTGAATTATCTGGTCGAAACCTAAGTGGTCATTCCTTATTGATGTTACCAATGTCCAAGCAATAACAAATTCCTGAAAGTTGGGGTCAAATTATCTGATCGACCTCTAAGTTGTTATTCCTTCTTGTCATTGCCAATCTCTGAGAAATGCAAAATGTTAAAGGTCAGGGTCTTATTATTCGATCGACCCCTAAGTGGTTATTCCTTATTGTTGTTTTCAATCTCCAAGCAACAACAAATTCATGAAGGTCAGGGTCGAATTATCTGACTACCCCTAAATGGTTGTTCTCCTTGATCCTAATCCTGGACTGAAGAAGTTTGTACCTAATTATCCCACTAATCAAATCTTTGCTTACATGAACATGGTTCCATTGGTTCAAGAAGCGAATTATGTTTATAAATGAAAATGTTGCAAGTCCCACCTTATTACATTTTCTCCAAAATCCTTGGGTGAACTATTTGCAAAAATAAACTAAGTAAAACTAAATATAATAGTGACTTAGCAAGTCATTGTTCTATGTCCATGGAACCAGGATTCCATCAACTGTAGCTAGCTTGAATGTTCCATCTCCAAGCTTCCATTCGATAACATAAAGACCTTCCCAGTTCGGACCAAATACCCCTGTACCTAGAAAAACACACTTCAGAATGAGATCCCCCACATCAAAAGTATGGTTTCAAACTTTTGTGTTGAAATGTAGTGCTACTCTTTTCTAGCGCGCAGCTATCCTCAATTCCGCTTCTTCCCGCTTCTCGTCGACAAAATCAAGGGACACAAGCAAGAGTTACCCGTTTACTTTTGGATCGAGATGCATTTTATGATGAGAATGGACTTCTAATTCTATTGGGATCATAACTTTTGATCCAGAGCGAACGACAAATGTCTTGTTGTTGACTTGTGGGTCATCGTATAAGCCTATAATGCTAGTGGAAGCTCATCGACCCAATTGCCTTTGGCTATAGTTAACTGTTCCTTTAGGATGAACTTGATGATTTTATTCACTGCCTCCACTTGTCCATTCACCTATAGATGTGCTATTACTGAGAAGCTCTTCTCGATCTTGTATTGGTTCTAGAAACCCTTGAACTCCGCTTTTTGAATTGAGTCCCATTGTCTGTGGTGATCTTCTAGGGTACTCCAAACCTATAAATGATGTTCTTCCTTATGAAGTTGATCGATTTTTTGTTGTGATCATGGCAAGCGATTCTACTTCTGCCCACTTCATGAAGTAATCTATTAACACTATTGCATATTTAGTTCCTCCTTTTGCTATAGGTAGCACACTAATAATATCGATTATCTAAACCATGAATAACCATGGGCTAACCATTTGCGTAAGCTCTATTGACAAGGCTTTAGGAATCTTCGCAAATCTCTGGCAACCGACATACCATTTGGTGTAATCAGCTGCACTCCAGTTTATCGTTGTTTAGCGAAGTATGTTATTTGCCAAAGTCTGCTCCTGATGTAGTCACCACAGCTACCTTTATGGTTTTCTATGAGGATCTTCCTATTCTCAACCTTAGTTACACACTGAAGCAGGGGGTGGAGAATCCTCTTCTGTACAATACTTCTTCCTGCATCATTAATCAGGTGCTTTTCGAAGGAGTTTCTTTCATTCGTTTCTACCACTCTTAGAGTCCCCTTAGGCAAATATTCTTTGATCGGAGCCATCCACGACTCCTCTTCCTTCGTGGTCTCCAAAATCTAGTCAACATCCATTTGATCGATGCTTAGAGCCATCAAAACTTCCACTGGAACCAACCCCATCATATGTGCCTCCCTATAACTGGCCAATTTGGCCAACGAATTAGGCTTTATGTTTTCTTCCTTAGGGATATGCTTTATCATGCAGTGTTCTGCGTTATCTAACAGCTCCAATGATACCATCAGGTAAAAGGCAAGTCTCACACCCTTAGCTTTATATTCCTTCCTAACTTGACAAACCACTAGATTGGAATCACTGAATGTGTAGTGCCCTTGTCCTCAATTCCTTTACTATCCTTAATCCCACTATTGGCGCTTCATACTCGGTCTCCTTGTTTGTTGCACGAAACTCTAGCCTCAGTGCGTAACAAATTGACCTTCGTTCTAGGATTTTGAGCACCACTCCTACGCCTAAACTATGTTCGTTTGAAGAGCTATCCACAGACAACTTCTGATGGGAAACTCCATATGCATCATCCTCTTCTTCACCATCTTGCATGGTAAACTCAGTGATGAAGTTTGCCAATGCTTATCCATTTATTGCTTTCCTCAAATGGTAAGTAATATCGTATTGGCTCAACTCTATATTCCACTTCAGTAGCCTCCCTAAAGTCTTGGTTTAGTATAACACGTTCCTCATGGGCTGATCCGTTGGTACTTTGATCGGATGAGCTTAGAAATACGGTCGTAGCTTCCTCGATGCAATTAGTAAGTAATAGGCCAGTTTTATCAATTTTGGGTAGTTCTTTTTAGCTCCTGTAAACCGCTTGGTGATGTAGTAGACTGGCGATTGAATCCTCACCTCCTAACGTACTAGTGCTGCAATTAACGTGTGAGTGGGCATTGCCAAATAGATAAATAAGTCCTCCATGTCCAGTGGTTTGGATAGATGAGTGGCATATCTATATGCCTTAATAACTCCTCAAAGGTATTTTGACAATCCTGATTCCACTCAAAATTCTTTTTAACCTTTTGAGGGCATCTAAGAAGGGTATACATTTGTCCGTTGCATTTGAGATAAATTGGATTAAGGTGGTGATTTTTCCGTTCAAGCTTTGTAACTACTTCTTCATAGTAGGGACAGTTATGTTCTTCAAGGCGTTAATGTACTTCGGATTGGCCTCGATGCCTCTTGCATTAACAATAAATATCATAAATTTTCATGATGCTACCACGAAAGAACATTTCAACGAATTCATCTTTATTCCATACTTTCATATAACTTCAAACATATATAAAAGGTCGTCTAAATGGATTCGTGATACTCATGACTTCATAAGCACGTTATCCACGTATACCTCCATCGTCCGTCCGATTTGATTCTTGAACATGGAATTTACCAATGTTTGATATGTGGCTTTAACATTCTTTAAACCGAATGCCATTACTCAATAGCAGTATAATCCAAAATCCATTATAAAGCTGATATTTTCCTAACCCGAATAAGGATTCATAAATGAGAGTAACTCATGCCATGCGGTCCCATCAACTAGTTGGTCAATTCTAGGTAGAGGAAAGATGTCATTTAGGCATGCCTTATTCAAATCTGAATAGTCGATAAATGCCCGTCATTTTTCGTTTGATTTCTTGACCAACATGGGATTTAATACCCATTCATGATATAAATCATCCCAAATAAAGCTGTTTACCATCAGCTTATCCACTTCTTTCTTCAATGCCACGGATCGGTCTAGACCCAGACTGCGTCTTTTCTATTTGATTGGTGTAAACTTTGGATTAATATTCTGTGTGTGACATGCTATCTCTGGCGATATCTTGCACATATTCAAATAAGTCCAAGCAAACACGTCGAAATTCCCCCAAAGGAATTCAATCAGTTCCTTTCTTAAGTTAATGCTAAGCTAAGATCTAATCTTTAGAACCCGCATAAGATCATCCATATCGATTGGAACATTCACCGTCAACACAGTTGGCGCCGCTCGCTCTTCCCTTAGCTTCCTTTTGGGGTCCATAGCCTTTTCAAACCTGCTATGACTCTTGAGCCAGGGTTTGGCCTTTAATTGCTATGCTTGCAAGTCTCGAATGCAAAGAGTACCCCTCCCCCCCCCTCCACATTCTTGCCATTCTTTCATCGCTTTGCATTCCTCCGTTCCATGTAATAACATTCCCTTCCTACACCGTGGCCTCCTCTTATCGACCTAACCCCATTTTTCATGGGGAACTTCATAATTAAACGCTAAGAAGCCAGTGCTATTCTAAAATCAATAAGGGTTGGTAGGCCTAAAAAGGCATTGTATGATGAGTATCATCCATAATAACAAATTTCTAAACTTGGACTATCCTACGATCTCCTTTACCCAACTCCACAACTCGATCAATCATCCTGATTGGTTGTTTCGCTTCGCCTATAAACCCTTGGACCTGGGTTTTGCAAGCCGTAACCTCTTTCATGTTGATCTTCATTTGATTGAATGTCCTTCTGAACAGTATGTTCAAAGATAATGTCCACCAAGACCCGACATACTGTTGATGGTCCAATTCTTGCTATTATCACCACGGGATCAAAAGATTGGCGCCTCCACCCCATCAGCATCTCTATTTCTGAAAACGATATTATCCATTATCAACCTTTGCTGTTTAGATGGAGCTCCATCTTCCATGTCAAAGCAACCCTCTTATGACATGTGCTTTAGCGAGCTTATATATTATTCCATTTTACTTTGACTTTTCTCCACTGGATGAGCTTCCCGCCTAGGCCCTTTTCCGCTTGGTCCATATCAATTCCCTTGGGCAAGCGACCCTAAGGGTCACGTGGCTTGACCACCTTCTTATGGATCTTTAACATACTATTAGAGTTTATTCTTCCTTGGTAGTTCTTCAATGAGATACTTCAGATGTCAGCACTCATTCATGTTGTATCCATGGTTTCATGGAAATGACAGCACTTTCTGGAGCGCCTTTCCAATTCAGTCTCCTCCCTTCTGGGTGACTTTTTATATCATTTCATTCCTTGAGTAATAAGGTATTTATGTTTCAATGTATCAGTTATAGGCGTATAGTCTTCTGGTTTCATATTGTTCGAGTGTTTCTTGTTTTCTCCATGCCTACTTCCAGGGTCTAGATTCCTTTTCTTTTGGTTTCTAGAGTTTCCAACATTGGTCGCTACATTACCAAAGCTATCTCCATGTTATTTAATCGCCACATTGCTTTGGATGACTTCCTTCGACTATCTGTAATTAGCTTTCCCTAAAGCTAGACTTGCTTTTTCTAATCGTGTAAATTGATTAGCCTTCAAATGGAACTCCTTCATAGTTGTAGGCTGCTTCATTTTCATCCATAAACCAAAATCCTAGTTCGAACATATGCCCCGGACTAATGCCATAAATACTAGATTCTCCTTTGGGTTGCTCACTTCTGTGATGGCAATATTAAACCGGTTCAAGAACACCTTTAGTGACTCCTTAAGTCCTTGAGAAAGGCTTAATAAGGATATCATGTCTTTAGATTGAGCAGCATGAAGTCAAAATTGATCCAAGAATTTACCAACCAACTCATCAAAGGTGGATATGGATCTTAAAACGAGCCTAGTGAACCGCATTGACGTAACACCTTTTAATGTAGGAAAACATCTACACCATACAGAATCCGTCACCCTAGCACCATCCATGTGCCATTTATACTTGAGTAAATGCAGATTAAGATCAGTAATCCCTTTATACAATAGCATTATTGGCATCATGAACTTCATGGGATACTCTTACCTCGGAATGTTTTCTGTGAAGGGAGTTTTGCTTGGTGTGGAACCCCAATCCTCGTTCTTTCTACCTCTGCTTTTCTTGACCAACCGCTTAACCATATTTGATATATATTTCTCATTGGCTCGGTATTCTTAAGGTCAACTATTAGGGAATGCACTGAGTGTTTGGCTCTGTAAATGATCTCGGTTTTCCCATTGACGTTTAGGCTCTCCAATCTCTAGGAGAACCACTCCTCTAGTCTTCCATTGATGCATGGTTAGTTATGTTGTGTCTATTTGAACTCCATCTCCATTAATTCCAACATCTAACTCGTAATCATCGCCATCATGCTATAGGTCATCCACCGTATCAGATAAGTCCATAGCCGTAGCTCTCTGTTTCCCTTGTCCTCAAACATTCCGCTTGGTGCTAGCCTGAATATGATCGGCGTCGAGTGGTCTACTTTTGGGAAGAGCATGCTGACTTCCTCTATCAACTCCTTCCGCCTTCCCAACAACCCTTTTCCTTCTATTTTTGCTTGTTATTTCACCTATTTTGGCTAGAAACATATGAGTTTTCTTCCTTAGATCAAGGAGGGGCACTCTCTGCTACTGCTCCTAGTCATTTGTGGTTAATGGGTTAGCAGTGCTATGCTAGCATCCATCTTTTCCATCAAAGCTTTCTGTCTATCAACCAACTTCCGATTCAACTTCTTCGTCATCTTATCAAACTCACCCTATAACCATCTCTCGTTTAGCAGATGATCCTAGCACTGCCTATCGGTTGTTGACTTCCATTTGGTAGGCATTTCCTTCGTCACCACCAACTACTACTCCAAACGATTGTCCAAATCTCCTAAGCGTCATTGACTTCTATCGGCAGATCTTCAAATTCCTTGAAGGAAATCTTCTAGATCTAACCACTGGATCCCTCAAAACCCAAAGTAGCAAGCTAGGTCTAAATATGAGAATCAATTTCTTAGTGAAAGCGCCAAAATGTTGGCATTGAAAATGGATCAACAACCAAAGACCTATAGAATAATAGAGATCTAGTAAAAACTATATGAAAAGTAAAGAGAACACCCGAATTTTATGGTGGTTCGAAAATTTCCGTCCTATATCCGTTATAATTTATTGATTATTTGATTGAGTTCACTAGTACAAGGGATTGACAAGCTCTAAAATCCTAGAACAAGCAAGAATGTCTTCCTTCGTGACTATGAAGGGGAGAGATAGGAGATGAAGAAAACAAAAGAGCCAAAGGTCCTTTTCTATTAGCCATAGGGTTTGTATCTATAGGGAAATCGCTTAGCAGAATTGGGGGCCAATAACATTAGGTCCAAACCCATATCGTAGCATGCGAAAGTGAGTCATAAGCCTCATAGAGTAATAAAAACCACTCGGTACTAAGTGGTTTCACTCGGTACCAATCGGTTTTTATGGGGGAAAACCTCCCATATTTCTTCCACTTATTCTTCTATCTCCAATCTAGTCGAGCACTTTTCTTTGAGATTTAGTAATTTCTGAGAAGTTAGGTTATTGCTTGTCCTTGCCCGCTTTCTTTACTTTCTTCTAGAAAATCCTTGGAGTCGATTCATTTATTCCTTAAGAAAAGCACTACATGATGATCGCTTGAGTTAGAGCTTCATATACGTGGTTTTGGAGTTCCAATGTGCAATAAAATTGGGTATAATCGAGT
This sequence comes from Allium cepa, assembly GCA_030765085.1. Lineage (NCBI taxonomy): Eukaryota > Viridiplantae > Streptophyta > Magnoliopsida > Asparagales > Amaryllidaceae > Allium > Allium cepa. The sequence continues at coordinate 188,141,173 of CM060944.1, forward strand.
GGTAAGGCTAGGTAACAAGTGGTCCACTTTTGTCCCAAGTTTTTAAAAATTCTTGAGTATGTTCCTATTGTCCTCCTAAGAATGTTTCCAAGTTCGTGAACCATTTCGTCTTCACCTTGACGGTCTAATTTCGGTGAAAATATGCTTGGTTAAAAAGCTAAATAACAATTGAATTCTAAAAATGGAACTTTGGTTAAGGATTAGGCAAAGGAAGGTGCAGGCCAGCAACAAGGTAAGCATAAAGGAAATGGACCATAAAGAGATCAAGGGAAATAACAACTGCTTACTTGTCATAAATGTCAAAACGTAAGACACATGGCCAAGAGTTGTAGGACAAATCTTTTGAAGGGTAAGTGTTATAACTACAACCAGGTGGGACACTTAGCAAGGGATTGTAAGGCAACCCAAGCTCAGTGGAAAGTAAAGTATTATAATTATGATCGGTTTGGACATATAAAGAGAGATTGCCCAGCTTTGAAGTGTGAAGCTCATATAGTAAAGTCATATGCTTTGGATATGATTTCAACTTCCAGTAAAGCACCACTGTCGGCTTAGGAGAAAGGGAAACAGATTATGATGGAAGGTGTATTGATTTTATTTGATTCTCCTATCCATACTTTATTAGACACTATTGCATCTCACTCATTCATAGCATATGCATTAATGGATATTTTAGCTCTTAAACATAATGTTGTGCATGAATCCATTTTGCTATCAAATCCTATTGGAAATCGATCGACGTTGTGTCATAACTTAAAGTTGGTCATTTGTGGCATGAAGTTCCTTTGTGATGCATATGTACAAAACTTTTTGGGGTATGGGTTGATTTTGAGAATGGACTGGATGTCTCATTATGGGGTGGTGTTGGATTATGACAGGAGGATGGTTCGATTGAGGAAGGGCGAAGGACTTGATTTGACTCTATGTTGTGAGCTCGATATTCCTATTATGGAGATGTATTTGTATTTACTCGGCTTTTCATAGGAAGAGCTATCATTTATACCCATAATGAAGGATTGTCTAGATATGTTCGAAGAAGTTTCCAATCTCCCTCCTCCAAGAGAAATTGAATTTCGCATTGATCTCAAGAAAGACGAAAGACCGATAGTGAAGCCTCTTAGGCATATAGCTCTGAAAGAAACGAGATAGTTGGATAAGAAAGTTTTGGAATTGCTATTAAAGGCTTTATTTGAAAGAGTATTTCAGAACGGGAAGTGCCTGTCTTTTTTTGCTACTAAGGCAGACACTTCCCTAAGGTTATGCATCGACTATTAAGAATTGTATAAGCTAACGAAGGAAAACCATTATCCATTGCCTCGCATTGACGGCCTCTTCGATCAGTTAGCCGGGACGAAGGTTTTCTCTCGGTTTGATTTGGCAATTAGGTTTCAATGGTTAAGAGTGGCCAAAGATAGAATATAGAAGATCGCTTTCCAGAAACCTAATGGATTGTTTGGGTGGCTAGTCATGCAATTTGGGTTGGATAATGCTCTGGTATATTTTGTGGATTTAAAGAGCAGCGTATTTTGGGAGCAGTTGAACAAGTGTGTTGTGGTCTTCACGGATGACATTCTTATGTATTCCAAAAGAGGGGAGGAGCATGAAATTCATTTGAGAGAAGTGGTGGACGTCTTGAGGAGAAATCGATTGAATGCTAAGTTCTCTAAATGTCACTTCTGGAGGAAAGAAGTTTATTTCCTTGGGTATGCAGTATCAGTAGATGGTTTGGCAGTAGACCCAGGAGAAGTAGCTGCAGTTCGAGATTGGAAGACGTCAAAAAAAACTTCAAAGGTTCATAGCTTTCTTGGTTTGGCTGGATTTTATTATATGTTCATTGAGGACTTTGCGAAGATATGAACATCTGTGTAACGAAGAAGAATCTGATTTATACTAGGAATTCAGAATGTGAAGCGGCATTTGTTAAAATAAAGGAGTTATTGATGAGTGTTCTAGTTTTGGTTATTCCTGATGCTACCAAACATTTCGCCGTATACACTGATGCATGTGGTATTGGTCTTGGTGTTGTCCTTATGTAGGAAGGGAAGGTAGTGGCATATGCAAGTCGATAGTTCAAGAATCACGAGAGTAATTATCTGATGCATGACTTGGAGCTAGATGCTATTGTATTCACATTGAAGTCGTAGATGCATTATTTTATGAAAGAGAGATTCAAGTATTTACGGATCAAAAATCTCTTAAATACCTATTTTCTCAAAAGATTTGAATTTAAGACAACAAAGGTGGATGAAATTTTTATCATCCACTTAATTTTGGGATTTCTTATACTCCAGGGAAGGGAATATAGTCGATAATGATTTGAGTAGGAAGCACGCTGAGGTGAATGCTATGTTGTTAGAGTAGAGAAATTTGGAGTTTACATCAAAGTTTGATTTCCAATCCCAATTGAAGTATGCACCCGGATTATTAGCAGCAAGCGAGGTTATGCCTGTAGTGATGGATCAAATTTTGTTGAGTCAAGGGCAAGGCGCATCACTGGTTAGCATTATGGGGCAGTTAGGATGGGTTGAATGATCAAGCCATTTGGATCATTATTCCAAAGACTAGAAGAGTTACTTGAGGAGAGATGAAAGGGTATGTGTACCATAAGTCAAAGAGTTAATAGAGGAAGTCTTGAGTGTAAGAAAATGCGGATTACGGATCTTAAGACTAGGATTAACACTAGAGGGAGGGTGAATAGTGTTAATAAAGAATTACTAAATCTTTTTCAGTTTATGTTAATTTGGACACCGATATACGCAATATACAGACACAGATATGATCACAGAAACAAACACAGATGCAGAAATAAAATAAAAGCAGTAAAGAAAAGAACACACCAGATTATATACTTGTTCGGAGTTACCCTACATCCAGTCCCGTAACACAAGTACGGATTTCCTTTCAAAAGCAATTGTACAATTACACCCTTGGTTTCAAGGCTACGAGGTACACCCTCCAGAATTTCTATCCTCTGGGTAGAGATACTTGATTTCCGGGCCATAAGTTTACCCAATTGATTTACCAAGGCTACAATCACACCTTTTCTCTCTTGATTGATTTCCAAGGCTATAGTCACACCTTTTCTCGCTTAATAGATTACAAAGAAGTCTATAACTCTAAATAGCACTGAGAACCTTATAGAGATAGTGATAGAGAATCAAACTAGAAGTAATCGAGTTCGATTCAATGTTGATTTTGACAGAGTAATGGTAAGAATATGTATTAAGAAATGTGGAAGAAGAAGAGGAGTAAAAAACCAGAAAATCTGATATAAAATTCGTTGAAACTAACCCCTATTTATAGAAGAACAACAGCCATGTCCATTCATGAAGAGTTATGGCGAATAGACACATCTTTTGAAATTTAAATCTTGAACTCAACTGACACCATGTCGGCATGGTCACCATAGGCATGTTGACATCCCAAAGCAAATTTTGGTGATTTGATTTTCTTTGAAAATAACCTTTATCTTATATTAAAACTATTTTAAACTTTACAAATATACTTGACTATAGTTAAAATTCATAAGTAAATATAGAGAATAATATATATATATATATATATATATATATATTTTAACTATAATTTTATATTTAAATCTAGGTATAAATATTTAAAAGTTAAATATATAATTTAAAAAGATAGTTTAAAATCAGGAGCAATTTGACTTTGAAATTAAAGATAATTTTGAGGCTAAAATTATTTAAAATCAGGATAGAGAGTTTTGAATCTTTTTAAAAGGAAAGTTTTGAAATTATTTTGAAAACAAGATAATTTGGTAAAATCATTTGAATTAAAATTAGTGGATACAAAACAATGTTCCACTAGATTTTCGTAGGTTCCATCCTACTTAGGGTTCCATCCTACTTAGGGTTCCATCCCTTTAACAGGCTCGAAGTGGATTCCATTCCACGAATAAATTGGATTTTAAGATTCCAATGCTTTTCTATGAGTTTTAACAAAAATTCATAATAAAAATACTTATGCTTGAAATCTTGAACTCTCGATAATATTGATACTCATGAGTCTTCTATCTCGATATCTTGTATCTCTATACTGTACAGTCTTCATTCTTGGTACCTGCATGATTAAATCCTGCATATACATATATATCTAAACTTATAATGTCAGTATTTATATTTTATAATCTATTCTAAGGTTGTTGTCATCAAAACTATCATCTCACGGACTAACAATCTCCCCCTTTTTGATGATGATAACTTTTGTTTATAAAATATTATTTCTTTCCTAATAACTCCCCCTAAAACTAATAAACTCCCCCTTAATTTATGCCTAACTACCTTATTTTATATTTCTCCCCCTTTGTCATCAACAAAAACTAATTCCAAACTATATAACTCCCCCTTAAGCTAATACTATATGACATGTGATTATAATGATAGTGTTATCATAAATAATCAACACTTAACTCTAAAAACTAAAACTCAATCCTAAATTACTAACTATCCTAACTAAGAATCTATTATAATACTTATAATAGTTAGAAAAATATAAGAACATAAATTATTTATTAAGTATACTTCAACACACTCATCAAAACCAATCATGTCAAACAAGTCAAACAAATCAATCAAGTCAAACAAGTCAATCAAGTCAAACAAGTCAATCAAGTCAATCAAAACATACCAAACAAATCAAAAACTAATAATCCTATATTATAAAACAATACTACAAACTCCTCCTAAATAAAATACACTCGTTATGTATACATGTATGCAATATGTAGTTTGTAATGCAGTATGAAATGTATGACATATGCAATGTAGCATGAGATAATATGCAGAATGAAGTGCAACTTGTGATGCAAATAATTATGATATGCATTGTAATTTATGATGTAATATGCAATAAAATGAGATATGAAATAGGATGCATAATGATATGTAATATGACACAAAATGATAATGAAGTAAAAATAATAATATGCAGAATGATATGTGATATATATACCATGGTAAGTGACATCCAGATTATAAGATAAACATGAGTAATAAGTAATATCTAATTGACAAGCATATATATATATCAAATTATTTATTATAAATTACTTCAACCAAACAAAGGTAATACACACCAATTACTAGACTTAGGCTAAGGAAACTAATGAATGAGACTGAAAGAGTAGTAAAGAAAAGAGTTTAAAGGTAATAAATGATATTAAAATTATAACATATTTACAAAAGGTGGTAATCAAACTCAATATCAAAATTAAATTGCTAAGAAATATGTACCTAAACTATATATACATATGATTAAATATATTTTTATAAAAATTAATAGCCTATTTATTTAATTTAAAATGATTATTTTAACTTGGTTGTTTTTATTTTTTTATTTTTAAGAATCCAAACTTCCATGTTTATAAAATACTTAACTTACTAATTAAAATCTTTATATTAAATTTTTATTGATTAAAATATTTAGAAACATGTGTAAACATCTTTTAAATTTAAAAAATCATAATGAAATATTAAATAAAATGATAAAGATTGAAAAATTAAAATAAACATGTGTTATATTAAGGCTTCTTACCTTCTTTTTAAAAAAAACAAATTTAATTAATTATAAAGAATATATTCAAACATGAAATTTATTTTAAAACATTCTAATATAAGTTAGAAAATAACTTCTAAAAAGAATAGAGAAAATTATTAATTTAAATATTACTTTTACATAGTTTAAAGTTTCATAAAGAAAAAAATAGTATTTAAAGAATGATATAAAAAGTTTTTGTACTAAAAAATATTTGAAACTTTATAAAACTGAAACTGCAGCTTTTACCAAATGCTGTGTAAAGTTTCTGAAACTCTACAGCATTTCAAAGCACAAGAACGCTATAAAAACCAATTTGCAGTACTTACAAAACATTATAGAAGAAAAGAAGCATTTTAGAAATGCTATCTAAAATTCTGGTCATGTCATGTGGTGCTATCTTATTTATTGAAGAAATATAAATTGAGCCTTTTTCTAACATTCTAAATTCATTCTATTAATTTCTTAAAGATATAAAATTAGTATCTTAAAAGAAATAGAGTATAAGAAGTAAAAATAACATTAGAAAAGTTGAAATCATGAATTAGGGTATACTTTTCTAATTAGTATAGTTGTAATAAATTAGTTGTAGATTTTATTTGAAAGAAAACACATTTTAAAAGACTTTAAAAAAAATTTAGACTTGTACATCAATATTTATACTATGGTGTGTTGATATATGGACCTATATATCAAAACTTATAAAAGAGATAAATTTCTATACCTAACTAAATGCATAGATATATATATTCCTAAATGCAACAATAAAAATGAAATATAGTAAAGCATACCAATTTTTGCACTCCATCTTTCTAACTTTATTATTCTTCCATTGTCGTGAACCACACATTTATATCTTTCAGAATTTGATGACGAGATCTGCTCTATTGCGACGGGCTTGTTTTTCTGATCATCGAAGTATATTCATTTGCTGAATTTGGAGACCGTATGATAAAGATATAGATGATAGTAGGTCGACCAACTTGACACCAAAACTTTGAATTTGAATTTTGAATAAATGGACACTTCAACTACTATAAATAGGCCCAATGGTCACTACTTTTCATTTTAATTACTCTTCTTCTTCTTCCCGTTTTTCTATATACTATCAAACTTCTAAAGGGCATGTCTCCTTCGTTTCTTAACGAAATTGAATGAAACCAGCGGAAAATCAAAGAGGAAGGCAAGAGATACGATCTAATAATAGTTTGGTGTCGAATTTGGATGGTATTGTGATGCAACAGGCCGAACAATGGAAGAAATGTAGAAGATCCCGTACACAGTTTTTCAGTTTTGGATAGCCAACTTCAAACTGTCATATTTCACTCAATTTTGATCGAAATTTGATGATCCACCCATCAAAACGACCGCAAGAACAAGAACTACAATCTGAAAAGGAATGGGAACAAAATACTCAAATCTCTGGATGAAATTTGAAGAATACCTTTGACAGTTTTGCCTTCTTTTCCTCTTTGTTCACCAAAAACTTCATTTGACCACAACTTGGTCATTTCTTGATGGATTAGCACGAAACCAGTGGCATTGCGAAGCAGATGGAGAGAAGTACAGTATCAAATCAAGTTGTAGATGAGTACAAAAAATTTTGAATTGATCCGGTACCCATTTCTTTGTCGATGTCCATTATATATCCATTTGTTCTTCTTGATAGATAAACGATTATCTGGTATCTTTTAACCAATAGTCATTAGACATAATTCTTCTCCTGCAAAACAACATAACCTTTTAAAGAATCAAGTGGCTTTTCAAAATAATTAAATATAGTTTTAAACAAAAATATCATGATGATTCTGTGACATATTCATATGAAAATAGTGTTAATAAAATTCTGAAAAATAGCCATTTTAAAAACTTTTTCAAAATTTAGATTATGAAAACTTTGAAAACCTTGCTCTGATACCAGTTGTGAGAAAATGCGGATTACGGATCTTAAGGCTAGGATTAACACTAGAGGGTGGGTGAATAGTGTTAATAAAGAATTACTAAATCTTTTTCAGTTTATGTTAATTTAGACACCGATGTATGCAATATACAGACACAGACATGATCATAGAAAACAGATGCAGAAATAAAATAAAAGCTGTAAAGGAAAGAACACACCGGATTTTATACTGGTTCGGAGTTACCCTACATCCGGTCCCGCAACACAAGTACGGATTCCCTTTCAAAAGCAATTGTATAGTTACACCCTCGGTTTCAAGGCTACGAGGTACACCCTCTAGAATTTCTATTCTCTAGGTAGATATACTTGATTTCCGGATCACAAGTTTACCCAATTGATGTACCAAGGCTACAATCATGCCTTTTCTCTCTTGATTGATTTCCAAGGCTAAAATCACACCTTTTCTCGCTTAATAGATTACAAAGAAGTCTATAATTCTGAATAGCACTGAGAATCTTATAGAGATAGTGATAGAGAATCAAACTAGAAGTAATCGAGTTCGATTCAATGTTGATTTCGGCAGAGTAATGGTAAGAATATGTATTAAGAAATGTGGAAGAAGAAGAGGAGTGAAAAACCAGAAAATCTGATATAAAATTCGTTGAAACTAACCCCTATTTATAGAAGAACAACAGCCATGTCCATTCATGAAGATTATGGCGAATAGACACTTCTTTTGAAATTTAAATTTTGAACTCAACTGACACCATGTCGGCATGGTCACCATAGGCATGTCGACATCCCAAAGCAATTTTTGGTGATTTGATTTTCTTTGAAAATAACCTTTATCCTATATTAAAACTATTTTAAACTTTACAAATATACTTAACTATAGTTAAAATTCATAAGTAAATATAGAGAATAATATATATAGATTTTAACTATAATTTTATATTTAAATCTAAGTATATTTAAAAGTTAAATATATAATTTAGAAAGATAGATTAAAATTGGGAGTAATTTGACTTTGAAATTAAAGATAATTTTGAGGCTAAAATTATTTAAAATCAGGATAGAGAGTTTTTGAATCTTTTTAAAAGAAAAGTTTTGAAATCATTTGAAAACAAAGATAATTTGGTAAAATCATTTGAATTAAAATTAGTGGATACAAAACAATGTTCCACTAGATTTTCGTAGGTTCTATCCTACTTAGGGTTCCATCCCTTTAACAGGCTTGAAGTGGTTTCCATTCCATGAATAAATTGGATTTTAAGATGCCAGTGTTTTTCTACGAGTTTTAACAAAAATTCCTAATAAAAATACTTATGCTTGAAATCTTGAACTCTTGGTAATCTTGATACTAATGAGTCTTCTCTCTTGATATCTTGAATCTCTATACTGTACAGTCTTCATTCTTGGTACCTGCATAGTTAAATCCTGCATATACATATATATTTAAACGTATAATGTCAGTATTTATATTTTATAATCTATTCTAAGGTTGTTGTCATCAAAACCATCATCTCATGGACTAACATTAAGTGTCACCATACTAGGATAACTATTCATCCAGGAGGAGATAAGAAGTATCAGGATGTGAGGAGGTATTCTATTTGAGATGACCCGCACCCGACACCCTCTGAATCCGACAATAAACCACACATGTCCGAACCAGAGTACACCGATTGCAGATAATCAAGAGAATGAAGATAGTGGGTGAGAAGAAAGAGAGAAGAAAGAAGAAGAGAAGAAAAGAAGAGAAGCAAAACCAAAACAATATAGAATCTCACATCGCAGTGGAATAACATATAATATAGATCAATAATCTTTTCAAAGAGAAACTGTAATATACATAATCAATATCAGAGTACATAATAAATAATCATCAGCTTGGACAGTTATAATAACATGTCCTCACAATTGCTGATAGTTTACAACCACAACAATGCAAAGCAATGCAGCGGAATAATAAACAGATAAGGGTATACGACATGAAGATCTCCAGCTCGCCTGTTGAAGCTCCAAAAGCACCAAAACTGAACCTATAAATATACTCGGTCTGATCCAAGCATTGAAAGGGAAGAACGTCTGGATCAATCTGAGAAACCAGCGTGAGAAACACACTCAACTGAATTTATAAAGTTATCAAAACTTTTCCTTTATCAAAACAAGAGGTATCCCGTAAGACCGAGTCGCAAATAAATACCGACAAGGTTATACCTTATGGTAACCAAAACATCTCATATTAAATTCTCATTATATTATAATAGTGTCCATTGCATATATAATAAATTAAATAGCTGAAATTGTTAAATCATTAAATTCCAGCGTAATAGGTTTACAAACAAAATGGCAGGCACATATTGGGTTTTGGATTTCCATACAAATGACTAGGTAAAGGGACTACCTTCCCGATCCAACATAGTACACCTCTAAAGGGATGCGCCTAGGGTCCAGATACTGAACTCCTAAACCAACACAAGACCGACCTACCCTTTCATGTATAGTACCGAATATGTCACCACTCCGGTCATTACCGACCTTTAATTCGTGGCCACGAGCATACACAACAAAAATCAGATACATGACATCATAGCGTGTAAAGATATATCTAGAAGAGTGATGACATCTCCTAATGGGAGCGACCCATTTTAGCCTTACTGCTTCTATCCCTGTTTCAGTCATTGTCCGGGGAGTGAGGCCAAAGAGGTATCGATTACCTTTCACATATCACATCACAAATCACATCACTTTGAATGCCACATTTCCACTTCCGTTGACTACTAATTGCCTTCCACAAAAATACAATCCTTAAGCTCATAAGTCTTAAATAGGGTGTTAAGCTAAGAGAAGTTGCCTTCTCCGTCACCACTAATGTACGTTTGTAAAAACCAATGTATGTAATCTTAGAAATGCAATGTCAGACAAACATCCATACAAGTTGTCTAGGAATAGGAAAAACCGAAGGCACTCCCCTACTACCACTAGTAGCGAGTAGTCATGCATTGGATATTTCATAATGAAGAGACCACTGCTACTATATGTATATATTGTGATTTTAACCCCAAACGATCAACAAGCAGTCCTTCACTATGAAAATCCTAAACATCAATATCATCGACCAACCTGCAATATCGTCGTATAAATGTTGGTCTGAAGTGGTTTTCGGATAAACGGATCCAGGTCTCTTCGCACCAACAAAGCAAAAGCGTTTCTTAACCTCACACAAAAACTAAGTCTCATAGACTTATCACATCTCCAACTTTCAACTTGCTATCATTCGGGCCAAGAAGGAAGCTTGATAGATTGGAGTAATACTCTGCACTACACGAATCAACATCCTCAACACAAATGATAATCAAGCCTACACAGAATGCTACGTACTAAGTGTACATCAAGTCGAGGAACTAAAATGGCAGAATTTGATAGTCGGTTATTTAACTATCAAATCAAACAAATAAATATTTAGCACCATAAGTAATCATTAGGCCCTTTTAATTAATCTTTTATTAATTAGAGCACTTTCCAAATATCCACTTCAAATTATCTTTAAAAGGATATAACCTCAAAACTATTTCAACGTTTCAGTATTGGAAAACATTTCCATATACACATTTCCATATACTTATTTAATAATAAGTAAATTCACAAATCTCTTTTATATTCAATATTTATAAAATATCACATATACTTAAATCACGATTAAGTATATATTTATTCTTTAAGGAAAACATTCTCTTAACACACTATTTGGGTCAAAACGAATATTGTGTAAAACATCGTTACGATAACCAAAATCACTAGTATAAGGATTCGAAAATTAGACAGATATATAAATCCCAATACTATATAAAAACATTTCCTTTCGAAAATTATTTACTATAACAACAGTGTTATAGTCCGTCATTTTCTTACTTCTCGAAAACGTCTATTTCAACAATGAATGTTGAAATCAATGTGTTCGATACTTAACACATTTTAAAACATCTTTAATCATTTAACCCCATTTAAAATATCACTTCCCAAAAATCCCCATTTAATTTAAAAGATTATTCACTGTCCAAAATCGTGAATAAATCTTCTTTACCAAATTCATTACTTTTACATATTTATTAAAGGATTATCCACTGTCCAAAATAATGGATGAAATTCCTTTAATAAACTTCTATATTTAACTTATCAAATTTAATTGCTTTCACATTTATAAAACAATGTTATACATTCCATTTATATATTATAAAAACTTCCATATGCAAAATCTCTCTATCAACTAATTCCATTTATCTCGTTTATATGCCAAAATTCAATTATAAGTTAATGTACTTATAAATCTCTCATTTACAAATTCATTCTTTTATAACTTCACAAATTCATAAATTTTATTTACTTATATTATAAGATCCATTTATACTTCATTTTAACATTTACCAAACTCCTTTATAATAAATATCACTTTTATAAATCTTATATAACCGTTTATAATAAATCAAAACCTCAATTTTAAACTATTTACAAATTTATCAACTTCGTATTTCAAAAATCACATTTCGATTTTATTTCACAAAAATTATAATTTTTATAACATAAAAATTATAGCTTCTATTTATTTAAAATAAATTCATTTCCTTAACCATTCAAAATTAACAAAACGTACAAATTCAAAATCACTTTTAAAACCCTTTTAAATTTGGAAATCATCATTTAAACATTTTTAAATTTCCAAAATAGGGCCAATGCTGTAACAACATTAAATACATCAATCACGGCATCCAAAACATCATATTTCATATGATAACAGCATATATATCAATATACGTAAATAAACCAATGCTGGTGAGGAATCCAGTTGGATCTCTCCAACCTGTCACCTACAACAAATATACATATTATAAATATATGTACAATGTCCGCTTCGAGGCAGACGTGCGTACAAAGGGTCATCCGCTCATACATGGGAACATATAGGATCTCATCTGCTCAAATAGGCAGGTATATATCCAAATACCATATATATAATATATCATATCCCATCCAAACAATCATCAATCATCATAAAAAAAAAAAATTCTCACTTATATAAAATATCAGTGAGTCAGGAAGAGTGAGTTGTACTCACTTTGCTTCCAATAGCAGTTGCAGTGTTTTATTCGGAATAAAATTAAACAGCCGTTTAATTTTACCCAAAATTTACACTAGCTCCAATCAACTCCAAACTAGCTTTAAAATATAATGCTCGTCAATATGAACCCAACGCAACTTGTTTCGTCAAAAACGGACCTTGTATAAAGAAGTTATCGCGTTTATAAGTCATACGATTTTAAAATAATTTAATTACATCATTAAGAAATTAATTACCCTAATTAATTAACCTTAATTTTCGTTTTCCATCCTCTTCCTCCAGTAAAACGCATGCACAAAGGAACCCATATACGCGCCTCTTTCACTTGATGCCGCTCCATGCTCCGACCACCGAGCAACGATCAGACGAGCTCAACACGTGCGCCACGCCATGCCCCACCCACGGCCAAAGACCGGTCTTCCATCTCGCCTCCGTTCATCTCCGATCGACCATGAAGCGCGTAAACTTCCTAGCCATATCTATGATGATCCGCCGCATAATTTTCGATCACATCCGTTGAGATTGTAGAGGAGGATGTGCTCTACGATTTTGCTTTAAAACTCGAAGGCTAATTCTTTACGGATTTACAAAATAATCGAGGAAGAAGAAGGCGTGTTTCTGGCCATTGGTTTAAAAATGGCGGCTAGCCCTAGGGTTGATTAGGGTTTTGTGAAAATTGAAGAAAAATGAGGCATTTTATAGAAAATTTCGCGACACTATTCACCCGTGATTTTTTTGAACTCCAAATGAAGCGTGTCGCCTGGCGTTTATAATGTTTTACCCCTATTCCAAACACAATGGAATATATATCGAGAGCTAATTCGATCGTATTTGTAAGATAGGTTTTCGAATCAACTTATTTAAATTTAAAATTCACTTAAAACAGATTTCTATGAGTTTAGCTTGTCATGACTAAATCGTAAATCCGATTGACACAAAATGTGAAATCTAACAATAATATAACATTACGGATCCAATGAAATTGGTTTTGTCGAAATCCGAGACTGTTTGAAAAATGGCTATTTTACACGTTAATTAAATATTAAAATATTCAATTTCTATAAATTAACCTTTTATTCAATTTTAAAAGTTCTCTAACATCATTCTAATTCAAATAGAATTTAATACAACTTTATAAATCATTTCCATTCATATAAAATCCAAATCTATTTTCACAATTTCAAATATTAAATTAAAAATTTAATTACTCAAATAAATCACTATATTCGAAATATAATTTATTCAACTTATAAATTTACTTTTCAATATTTAAAATCAATTACATATTATGAATTCAAACGACTAAAAATCTAGGTCGCTACATTCTTCCCCACTTAAAAGAATTTCGTCCCCGAAATTACTATGTAAGAAAAAATGCTATAACTCAATTAGCTTTTAAAACAATCCGTTCAAACTAGATTACCAAAATCATTTAAATCCTTTAACTTTTCGAAAATCCATTCATAGTTTTTCATATCATTTCAAATTATAACTCAAAAACCAAAATTTTATTAATCAAAAATTTATTCCAAAATTCCTAAAAAATTCCTAACTCCTTAAATTTTCAAAAAAAAAATCACCAACGTCTCCTTTGCGCGATTCGATCGTAGTAGGATCACAACATATATATATATATAATCACAAATATACATCTCATCTTCGAGGATGAGGCTTCCCGTAGGGAAAAGGTGTAAAAGTACGATATGTAATCCGAGATATGTACCTTATATATTATTAGCAAGCATATACGGCTAATATAGCGCGAAAGCGAGCTCCAAATACGAAGCAAGCGACATCCACACCTACTAAACACTCAACAAACCATAAGAGCACGTATATGGAAAGTAATATCAACATATATTACATATACTATACAACAATATATATGCCAATATGGCAAATGCAACATAAGCAACAAATGAAACCATCCAACAACTAACATCCAACTAACAACCATCAATAAATTTACAACCAAATTGATTCATAAACAAATCAATATACATTCCAAATTTTATTAACATTCACTTGATTCGATTTTCTTATTCACATTCATTAATCACAATTGACTATATTCAATTTAGATTGGGTTCAATTTAGTTACATTCACTTTAGATTCAACTCACATTTACTTTCCAATTCACTTAGTTAATTCTTTTAATACTAATAACACATAACAACTGTTTTATTTCATTTATTAACTCAAGTTAAAGTTTATTCCAATTTCTTCACTTAGCTCATTTAATTCTTTTCATTTAACTTAAGTTAATCTTCATTTATTTACTTCATTTCAATAATTCACTTTATTAATTTACTTCGATACCAAAATCAACTTCATGCGAAATTCTATTCAATCCACTACCAACCATCTAACAACCAATGTATCAACCATCTAACAACCAATGTATAACCAAATTAATTTAATTTATATCCAACATTCATTTTACTTCGTCTACCTTCAATTTGGTTTAACACATTTAATTTCAGTTGGTTTAAAATCTAATTGATTTTCATTCAATTTGACATAAATTAAATTTCATTTCTAAAGTCATTTCATTAAATTTTTACTTAAGTCAAATTCATATCATTTATTCAAATTCAGATTTTGTTTTGCTTAACAAAATTGTTTAACCATTTTATAAATTATATAACTTATTTATTTAAACTTCCAAATTTATATTATATAACTTCCAAATTTATATTATATAATCGCTTAAAATTTTAATTTCCATTTCAATAACTTATCTAATCCAGTTCAATTTATTTAACTTTCCTTTAGCTAAATTTCAAATCATATATTTTATTATGCTACTCAAATTTATTTCAACTATACTAAAGTTAAAATTTATTATCTCATACTATAAGTTCAAAACTCGTTTTACTTATATTTATCAATTTCAACTTGGATTTTAAATTCAAGTTTGTTTATCACAAAAAAACTTCAACTTTCAATTTACTATTGGTAGCAAATCAATCACAAAGAAACTCGAAAATGATACTGATGATGCTGCAGTCATCGCCCTTATTATTTTCGAGCAATAGTAGTGAATTCAGTGCTTTTTATTTCTTTTAAAATCCATTCATTTATAAATCACATTCATAAATTTTATACTTATATAATTTCTCCATTTTACTTTGCTTATATAAGTTCATTCCAAATTTGTTTATTGTTGTTTAGATTTATAATAATAACAACTTTTATTATTTAAACACAACAAACAACAAATGATAATAATCAACCATTGCCATTCAATAATAACCAACAAATTCATATATTGCTATATAAAATATAATCAAGGTAAAATTATTTCATTTACCTAATTTTGAAAACAATATTGTGTTAGTTTGCTTGCTCAAGTGTTTTGAAATCAAAACCGATGACGTTAGCCAGACGCATCGACTAGAAACCAAAATTCAAATTTAACAAAACAAACAACCCAGTATAAAACATTTTTAATATCATTAACAAATACACGCTCATATATATAATACACTCAAACTCAATCTTGGGTGCTACTAACCCTATCTATACTGCGTACACATCAAAGCATAGGAATATGCTAAATCTAAGCTCTGATACAAGCTGAGACGACCTGCACCCGACACCCTCTGAATCCGACAATAAACCACACATTTTCGAACCAGAGTGCACCGATTGTAGATAATAAAGAGAAAGAAATAGAGGGTGAGAAGAAAGAAAAGAGAAGAGAAGAAAAGGAGAGAAGAAAAACCAAAACAATACAAAATCTCACATCGCAGCGGAATAACATATAATATAGATCAATAATCTTTTCAAAGAGAAGCTGTAATATACATAATCAATATCAGAGTACGCAATAACTAATCATCAGCTTGGATAGTTATAATAACCTGCCCTCACAATTGTTGATAATTTACAACCACAGCAATGCAAAGCAATGCAGCGGAATAATAAACAGATACGGGTATACGACATGAAGATCTCCATCTCGCCTGCTGAAGCTCCAAAAGCACCAAAACTGAACCTGTAAATATACTCGGTCTGACCCGAGCATTGAAAGGGAAGAACGCCCAGATCAGTCTGGGAAACCAGTGTGAGAAACACACTCAATTGAATTTGTAAAGTTATCAAAACTTTTCCCTTATCAAAACAAGAGGTATCCCGTAAGATCGAGTCGCAAGTAAATACCGACAAGGTTTTTACCTTACGGCAACCAAAACATCTCATATCAAATTCTCATTATATTATAATAGTGTATATTGCACACATAATAAATTAAACAGCTGAAATTGTTACATTATTAAATTCCAGCGTAATAAGTTTACAAACAAAATGGCAGCCACGTATTGGGTTTTGGATTTCTATACAAATGACTAGGTAAAGAGACTACCTTCCCGATCCAACACGGTACACCTCTAGAGGGATGCACTTAGGGTCCAGATACTGAACTCCTAACCAACACAAGACCGGCCTACCCTTCCTGGATAGTACCGAATATGTCAACACTCCGGTCATTATCGACCTTTAATTCGTGGCCATGAGCATGCACAACAAAAATCAGATACACGACGTCATAGCGTGTAAAGCTATATCTAGAAGAGTGATGACATCTCTTAATGGGAGTGACCCATTTTAGCCTTGCTGCTTCTATCCCTGTTTCAGTCGGTTTACGGGGAGTTAGGCCAAAGAGGTATCGATTACCTTTCACATATCACATCACTTTGAATGTCACATTGCCATTTTCGTTGACTACTAATTGCCTTCCACAAAAATACAACCCTTAAGCTCATATGTCTCAAGGAGGGTGTTAAGATAAGAGAAGTTGCCTTCTCCGCCACCAATGATTTACATTTGTAAAAAATAGTGTATGTAATTTTAGAAATGCAATGTCAGACAAACGTCCATACAAGTTGTCTAGGAACAGGACAAATCGAAAGCACTCTCCTACTACCACTAGTAGCAAGTAGTCCTTGCACTGGATATTTCATAATGAACAAACCACCGGTACAATATGTATATTGGGATTTCAACCTCGAACAATCAACAAGCAGTCCTTCACTATGAAAACCCTAAACATCAATATCATCGAGCAACCTGCAATATCGTCGTATAAATGTTGGTCCGAAGTGGTTTTCGAATAAACCGATTTCGGTCTTTTCGCACCAACAACGCAAAAGCGTTTCTTAACCTCACATAGAAACTAAGTCTCATAGATTTATAACGTCTCCAACTTTCAGCTTGCTATCCTTCGGGCCAAGAAGGAAGCTCGATAGATTGGAGTAATACTTTGCACTACACGAATCAACATCCTCAACACAAACGATAATCAAGCCTACACAGAAGGCTACGTAATAAGTATACGACTAAATAGCTCCACATCAAGTCGAGGAACTAAAATGGCCAAATTTGATAGTCGGTTATTTAACTATCAAATCAAACAAATATTTAGCACCATAAGCAATCACTAGGCCCTTTTAATTAATCTTTTGTCAGTTAGATCACTTTCCCGATATCCACTTCAAATTATCTTTAAAAAGATATAACCTCAAAACCATTTCAACATTTCAATATTGGAAAACAATATACTTATTTAATAATAAGTAAATTCACAAATCTCTTTTATATTCAACATTTAGAAAATATCTTATATACTTAAATCATGATTAAGTATATATTTATTCTTTAAGGAAAACATTCTCTTAACACACTTATTTGGGTCAAAATGAATGTTGCATAAAACATCGTTACGATAACCAAAATCACTAGTATAATGATTCGAAAATTGGACAGATATATAAATCTCAATACTATACAAAAACATTTCATTTCGAAAATTATTTACTATAACAACAGTGTTATAGTCCATCACTTCCTTACTTCTCGAAAACGTCTATTTCGACAATGAATGTTGAAATCTATGTGTTCGATACTTAAAACATTTTAAAACATCTTTAAATCATTTAACCCCATTTAAAATATCACTTCCCAAAAATCCCTATTTTATTTAAAAGATTATTCACTGTCCAAAATCGTGAATACATCTTCTTTACCAAATTCATTACTTTTACATATTTAATAAAGGATTATACACTGTCCAAAATTGTGGATGAAATTCCTTTAATAAAATTCTATATTTAATTTATCAAATTCAATTGATTTCACATTTATAAAACAATGTTTATACATTCCATTTATATGTTATAAAAACTTCCATATGCAAAATCTCTTTATCAACTAATTCCATTTATCTCATTTATATGCTAAAATTCAATTATAAGTTAATTTAATTATAAATCTCTCATTTACAAATTCATTCTTTTATAACTTCACAAATTCATAAATCTTATTTACTTATAAGATCCATTTATACTTCATTTTCAACATTTAACAAACTCCTTTATAAAAAATATCGCTTTAATAAATCTTATATAACCGTTTATATAAATCAAAATCTTAATTTTAAACTATTTACAAATTTATCAACTTCATATTTCAAAAATCACATTTCTATTTTATTTCACAAAAATCATAATTTTTATAGCATAAAAATTATAGCTTCTATTTGTTTAAAATAAATTCATTTCCTTAACAATTCAAAATTAACAAAACGTACAAATTCAAAATCACTTTTAGAACCCTTTTAAATTTGGAAATCATCATTTAAACATTTTTAAATTTCCAAAATAGGCCCAATGCTGCAACAGCACCACCATCAATCACGACATCCAAAATATCATATATCATATGATAACAGCATATATATCAATATCTGTAAATAAACCAATACTGATGAGGAATCTAGTTCGATCCCCGCAACTTGTCATCTACAACAAATATACATATTAGAAATATATGAACAATGTCCGCTTCGAGACAGACGCTCGTACAAAGGGTAATCCGCTCATACAAGGAAACGTATAGGGCCCCATATGCTCCAATAGGCAGGAATATATCCAAATACCAATCAATATATATATAATATATCATATCTCATCCAAACAATCATCAATTATCATAAAATATATTTTTTTCTCACTTATATAAAAATATCAGTGAGTCGGAAAGAGTGAGTTGTACTCACTTTGCTTCCCAATAGCAGTTGCAGTGTTTTATTCGGAATAAAATTAAATAGCCGTTTGATATTACCAAAAATTTACACTAACTCCAATCAACTCCAAACCAGCTATAAAATGTAGTGCTCGTCAATACAAACCCAATGCAACTTGTTACATCAAAAACGGACCTCATATGAAGAAGTTATGGCGTTTATAAGTCATACGATTTTAAAATAATTTAATTACATCATTAGGAAATTAATTACCCTACTTAATTAACCTTAATTTTCATTTTCCATCCTCTTCCTCCAGTAAAACGCACGCACAAAGGAACCCATATACGTGCCTCTTCCACTTGATGCCACTCCATGCTTCGACCACCAGGCAACAATCAGACGAGCTCAACACTTGCGCCACGCCACGCCCCACCCACGGCCAAAGACCGGTCGTCCATCTCGCCTCCGTTCATCTCTGATCGACCATGAAATGCGTGAACTTCCTGGCCAGATCTATGACGATCCACCGCATAATTTTCGATCATAGTCGTTGAGATTATAGAGGAGGATGTGCTCTACGATTTTGCTTTAGATCTTGAAGGCTGATTCTTTACGGATTTAGAGATAATCAAGGAAGAAGAAGGAGCGTTTCTGGCTATTGGTTTAAAAAGGGCAGCTAGCCCTAGAGTTGATTAGGGTTTAGTGAAAATTGAAGAAAAACGAGGCCTTTTATAGAAAATTTCGTGACACTATTCACCCGAGATTTTTTCGAACTCCAAACGAAGCATGCCGCTTGGCATTTATAATGTTTTACCCCTATTCCAAACATAATGAAATATATATCGAGAGCCATCAATCGTATTTGGAAGATAGGTTTTCGAATCGACTTATTTAAATTTAAAATTCACTTAAACAAATTTCTACGCATTTTAGCTTGCCACGACTAAACCGTAAATCCGATTTACACAAAATTTGATATCTTACAATAATATAACATACGGATCCAATGAAACTAGTTTCGTCGAAATCCGAGACTGTTTGAAAAATGGCTATTTTTATACGTTAATTAAATACTAAAATATTCAATTTCTATAAATTAACTTTTTATTCAATTTTAGAAGTTCTCTAACATCATTCTAATTCGAATAGAATTTAATAAAACTTTATAAATCATTTCCATTCATATTAAATCCAAATCTCCATTATTTTCACAATTTCAAATATTAAATTAACAACTTAATTACTCAAACAAATCACTATATTCGAAATATAATTTATCAACTTATAAATTTACTTTTCAATATTTAAAATCAATTAAATATTCCGAATTCAAACGACTAAAAATCTGGGTCGTTACACTATTAGTAAGAGATGAAGAAGCTATTGGAAGAATATGTGGCAAAGTGTCATGATGTGCCAAAGAGTGAAGGTGGAACAGAAGAAATCAAGTGGGCTAATAATTCCGTATATGAGTCATAATGGAAGTAGGAGTGCATATCTATGAATTTTGTGGACGAATTACTTCATGGTAGAAGATGAAATGAGAGCGTATGGGTTGTGGTAAATCATCTCACAAAAAGCGTGCACTTTATTCTAATAAAGAGTACAAGAATGGCGATGACATTGGCGACACCATATATTAATGGATTGGTCCGACTACTTGGAATTCCAACTAATATATTGGGTGATCGAGATTTACTTTTCACGGTGAATTCTAGAGTAGTCTATATGAGATGTTAGGGACTGAGTTGAATTTGAGTACAACATATCACCCACAGACCGATGGACAGACTGAGAAAGTAAATCAAGCGTTAGAGGATTTGTTAAGGGCTTGCATATTAGATTTAGAGGATCTTAGGAGTATCATCTACCTCTTGTGGAGTTCGTATATAATAATAGTTACCAGGCTAGAATAGGCATGGCATTATTCGAAGCATTGTGTGGAAGACCATGTAAATCAACTTTGTGTTGGTGGGAGTCTATAGATAAGATTATTTTGGGCCCATATATCGTTAGAGATTTTGCAAAAAAGGTGAAACTCATAAGGAAGAGGATGAAAGTTATACAAGGCTGACAAAAATCATATTCTGATAGAAGGAGGAAGATTTGGAATTCGAAGTTGGAAATTTGGTTTTTGTTAAAACTTCTCCATTGAAGTGGGTGGTAATATTTAGAAATTTGAGGAAGTTAGCACCTAGATTTGTTGGCCTATTTCCAGCGGTGGAGAGGATAAGGAGTTTGGCATATAGAATGGAGCTTCCAGAGAAGATATTGGGAGTTTATAATGTATTTCACATGCCACGTTTATGAAAATGTGTACACAATCCGACGACTATGATTGCACCTAGTCAGTTGGAGGAGGTAGAATTAGAATCTGAGCTGAGTTCATCCCATGGTCCAGCCCGTATTATGGAGCATGAGGTGAAATGACTTAGAAACAAAGTAGTGAAGTTGGTTAGAGTGCAATAGGGGAACGATCCAATGGAGAGCATGTGAGAGACTAAAGAAAAGACGAAGGCTACTCATCCTCGACTCTTTTTTGGTACATTTCTTGATTTAGTTTGATTTCCTTAGTTTAGATTATTCTAGGATTATGATTTAGATGTTTTTGGATGATTTGGTTGTTGGATTTTATATTGGCGACTTCATTCATATAGATATATTTAATAGAGAGAGGGTGTGTGTGTGTGTGTTTATGTGTGTGTGTGTCTACGCTTATATTACGGTGTTATGCATTCATGCCTGATATATCGTCTTTTTAGATTTCATATAGGTTGCATTAGTAACGGCAAGTTCATGGCTTTATTCATATCAAAATGTTGTTTACATCAATCATATCTATATGTTGTAATTAGATGATATGATTGTATACTTGATTGATACGTGCTTGGCGAATGAGTGAATGAATGTTATATTACATTTTCTGTTCCTTAGGAGTTTTGGGGAAGAAATTCGTTTGGGGAGGGAGGAAGAATGCAGTACCCTAAAAATTGGTAAATACTTTGATCAAATATTAATAATATGATAATGTGAAAAATATTTGAATTCAACTTGTTAAAAAATAAAATAAAAATAAGGAGGGGCAAAATGGTCATTTTTTCGATTTTGGAATTTGATAATGAAACTGGTGTCATTGCGACCACCTTATTTTTGTGGTTTGTGCTGTATTTTGGTTTGCTTCGTTGGAGTCCGTGTGAAGGATTATGGTCAAAATGATGTTGAGCTAATCGGGCACCAAAATATAGAATTTGAAATTTAAACTGACAATTATTTCCCTCCTCCCACTTAAAAGAAAGAAACTCATGTACCTTTTCAGTTTTCAGAACTGATGCACTTCCTCTTTCTTCTTCTTCCTCTTTACCAGACAAACTAAAATCATAATATCTCCCTAAAAACTCAACAAAATCAAGTGAAACTAGCGGCGACCCGAAGCTAGCAAGGAATGTTATACATCTACATCAATTTGGAGGTGAAACTCTAAATAATGGAGGTGCAACGGGCCAAAAAACGGAGATCTAGGCAGTGGAATGCAGTATTTGTGAGTGATTCATGCTTTCCTCTTCGTATAATGCAATTTTGATTATATATACATATCATGTGTGTATAATATGTGTGTGTATGGTATGTAGTCTATATTAGATTAGATAGATATTATTAGACAATTCAATTCGTATTTAATTGGGATTTGGGGGGGAATTTGATAAATACAGCAAGCATAAACTAGTTTTACAACTAATTCTAGTATTTTGATGATTATACACTTAAATTGATGAAATAAACTATAAAATCAGACTTAGAAATGTAGGAATAGGTGTCGGGAATTTCTTAGGTGGTCGAAGATAGAGCGGAAGCGGCTAGAAGGCGAAATGATGCGATGGAACACCTAAATCTATGTTGGAAAATTCCAACTTTTCACGTGCACCAGTCTATTGGTGGATGCTACCAGGGCGCCAGTGGCATATTTTCGAGGTAGGTTGAATCTGGACTCATATGGTCTTATATAAATTAACTACTATTGGTTCAAGGCTTGTTCCTTTCATTTTCTGAAGGTGTTTGGAGATTATTGACGAGGCAAGTGAGGACGTTACGAATTCGAATAAATGTGTGTAATGATTGATCGTTATTTGAAATGGATATGCATTATTGTAATATGTAAACTGATATAAAGATGGATGTGAATGTGAGCGAACCTGTGGTGCAAGCAGGCAACCTAGGATACAGATATGATATAGATATAAATATGGATACAAATATAGATATGGAAAAGGATATCGATACGGATAGAGACCTATGACACAAGTAGATAGTCTAGATATTACGTTGCTCTACTGTTGTGCTTCGGTGGACTAGTGTGACCCTGTAGACTATTAGCAGAGCAGGGTGTTACAAGGACAACGCTATACCCTGTTGGTTTAAAGCGGTCCAGGGAAATAAGTCATATATACGATTAACGTGACAGTCGACAATAGGCGACCCTGTAGTGCACGAGGCGGTTCCATGGAAGTGGGTTCACATATATGTGACACGATATGACTAAAGGTATATGGTAGTTAGGTATGATGTGGCTAGTAGGATGTGAGGTGGTCGAGCATTGGACTATATCATACTATAGTATTATTTTTGCAGTATACGTAGAGTAAAGTATGGACTCACCAGACTTATGTCTGACCAACTCCTATTTTCCCTATTTATTTATATATCAGATTGATGGAATTTGGAGACGAGATGGTATTGGAGACATGGATTCATTTGTGTATATTGTGTATAATGTGAATATGTGTTGTAGCTTGGATTTGACTTGCATTGTACAAACATATGTATTTGACAAACAGATATGTTACGGTGATGTGACATGGTTATAATTATTATTGTATTATATTTCATTTCATTTCGCTATGACTTTGAAAATTATTAGTTATAACTGTGCCTATTTATTTTATCTTGCCCTAACAACTCATCCTTTTCGATTCTCGAGGTGTTGACGTTGATTCGAGCGTTGATTCCAAGGGTCGAAAGGCAGGTTATTACAGCTTGCCTCGCTTAGCCCTTATTATAAGATAGGTTAAGATGCACTAAGTCTGTAAAAACTCAATGTTCATTAGTTTAATGTGAATGCATTAAAAATCATTACGCTCTGACCGAGACATTATGATGACACAAGAGATTGTGTGTTGTACGTGAATAATATGATATGACTATATATATATGTATATGTATTGTACTAACTCTCGTAAATAAGAACTCAAGTTCTTGATTGTGCTATGCTCAAACTGGGATTTATCTATAGGTTTTTTATTGACTTATAGGAACTCATTAAACATTCAGATTAAAATATACTTTAAATATAGGGATGTAATTCCACGGTTAAAACGATTCAGTGTGCTAGGAGTTAGGCTTTTTAGATACTTCTAAAAAGTTGAGGTATAAATTTTTTCAATGCTACAAAATAGTGGAAAATGACCCTATAGCAACTACAAAATCAATTTAGTTGCAAAGTCAACAACTTTTTATACCCATTCCCTTAGTATTTGGCTCGACCATGCATGTTAGGAGGATAATTCAAGAAAAATTGGTAATTTGGTGATTAAAACAACATAATTTAGAGTTATATAACATATCCTTATCAATCAATTCATAAAATCCATTTTCCCCAAATTACATAACCCGGTTATGGTTGGCTTTGAGTGTGGTTGAATTTAAGCATGAAATCAGAGAAAAGACGATACATGGATGATTACCTAAGTTTTGTAACTATATTTGAAGAGATTTGATGAATTCAGGTCATGATTGGATCGCAAAAGAGATGACCTGGTTTTGGAAGCTGACGCAAAAGCAACAAAACTTTTCTAAAACCTGCTATTTATAGTATTAACAAATTAGTATCGAACAAATTTTACTGGTCAAATATGTATCAGATAGATTGTACCAAGAAAATTTGTTCCACCATATATTTTGTTTTTGATCATCGAACATTTCCAACATTGGATATTGAACTTTTGGAGTTTCTAATG
Source organism: Allium cepa (assembly GCA_030765085.1). Taxonomy (NCBI): domain Eukaryota; kingdom Viridiplantae; phylum Streptophyta; class Magnoliopsida; order Asparagales; family Amaryllidaceae; genus Allium; species Allium cepa. The sequence goes on from CM060944.1 coordinate 188,166,784, forward strand.
GCCTTATGGAAAATTTCCTTTTCAAGAGAATGCAGGATTCTATGTCAAATAGATTATAAGTTTACACTGGATAGAGAGACATTACATGAAATTTGTTCAAGAAATAGAAACAATTATTGCTCAAAGGAAATGATGCTTCGCTAGCGGATCAAAATACACTTAGTAATCATAAAATTATGCTTTAAGTGGCAAGTGTTGTAAGTGTTTCCATCCACAATAGATTAACGAAAAAAGTCTTCGAGAGATAGATGCATATTTGGAGGAGTCACAATATATTTATCAAGAATGATTAAACAAGCAAGATAAAGAAATGGGATGGTTGAAAATTGACTAGAAAAAACAAAGAAAAGCAGAAAATTTGAATAGGTATAAAAATTGATTATACTGGTTAGAGTCGCTGTCTGGGACTGAACAAATTAGGGTTGAACCATAAATTGGTTCGATATTTAAAGTTTCACACATTTCCTGTCTTCTTTCCGTTGTTCCTTAAATTGAATTAAATGTCACAAAAGAACTTTTGAAAATTTGGCTAAGTGTCAAATATTGAATCGTTTTCACGGTTCGGTGCCAAGCAAAACATTACTTAATATATGGAAATAGTTAGGTAGTCAACACCTGGCTAAATTCATCATCTCTTATGTTTAAATGATAATAACACTAGCTGCAATAATCCTAATCAGTGCTAACCAAACCCTACCGACCAACTCTTGTCGACACGGTTCAAGTTAGATTGATTCTTATGTCTATGTTTAAGGATTTTATTTATTTTTCAACAAATGCAAAACATAATTCAATCTAGACAATATCTATAGACACCCCATACATGCACATTAATGAGGATCGAAATTCTGATCATAAAATTTATGAAACAAAAAAAATTTCGACCATTACTTGCGTTTCCTTGGGAAAATAGATCATTATACGTTGTATTCCTTCATTTTACTTGAGATCTATTGGGAAATAAATAATAAACTGCAATGACATCTGCTTCTCTCAAGCTAAATCACTATAAAAAATGCATATGTTCTACTTCGTGCAATTTTCTACATTATCTTGTGATTGCGAGTTTTGAAAATACTTATACCCCAAATGAAATATAGATTCAAACCTATAGAAATTAGTTGTAGATTAACTTGAAGGTCTATAATTCTTTATAAATCTCTACAAGGCGTTTGCTCATTTTTTGAGCAAACTGATGTTCAGATGAACGTATAACTATATGAATGGAAATGTGGTGTTTCTAAAGGCACACATTAGAGTTAATGCATTTGTCGATTTGATTTCTAGCCAACCTAGGAATTGTGACTAAAGAAGTTCATTAGTGAAGGATGACCACTAATGTTGTTAAAAATGAAAGATGAGCAGTAGGTATGAGTAATATACGATGTAAATAAATAACAACACACAATATATAGTGGCTTGATCTAGAAGATATATACATCTACTATGGCTTCTTATATTATTGATTTCTAGAGTTTTAATTAAAAGAGAGAAGACCATTGCTTCTTCTAGACCTCAGGTAAACAAAATGTGGACTAAAAAAGGATAAACAAAAGTATCCTTATGGAAATGCATGAAATTCCCTATATATGGCCATGCAAATCATGCTTTGAAGGGATTTAATTTATGCCTTAGAATGAAAAGTTTCCTTAAAGTCATTGATTACGATGAACAGTCCAGATGCAATCAGCTCGGACGCCATGTGCACAGTGTTTTCTAAGTGTTTGTTAGATGGCAGGCTACGCTATGACATGCTTTTATTAAATGGTCAGTATGGCGCAAAGAGTGTTGTTGCATAATCATCTCACAATTGTTACATAGTTGTCTCATAGTAACGTCTTTTTCCATAGGAACAATATGATTTCATTTCTTTTGTTAAGGGAATAGTACGTTATCACCATCTCTTTTGGAAGGGGTTGTTGATATCTTTTGATAGGTGCATATCTACGTACGACAAAACGAGGTGGGTCGGAAAGTGAACAAACAAGGCATGTAGGTAAACAAGCTAATTTGATGCTTGCCTTTTTTCGGATGGCTAAAATGGCCGTAAACAACCCATGGAGGTGTTTGGAGGATAGCCGGAAGATGTTGCTCGACGAAAATTGAGGATGACCATTGTTTTCGAAGAAAAGACGAACAAAGCTCTAGGCAGGGATGATGAGGCAATTGAGAGTGAGGCTTGGTGGAAAACGAGCAAAAAACTAGATTGTGTGAGATCTTGATCTACACCATGCTAAGCAAGCCTTTGTCGTTGGGTTTCCATAGTAACGAGCCCATTTATTTTTTGCGAGTGAAACAAACAACACCATTAAATAAGTAGCTTATGATCATTCACTTGCTATATATCAGTGGAAGAAACAAGCACATTTGTATGGGAAAACAAAATCGCTGGTAAAGTACCATTAGTAAACGATGTAGGTTCTCTATTAAAGACGGATTGATAATAAGAAAGTTTCTCTTCATCGTAAAAACAGATAATTGAAGTTTCTCCTATTGAGAAAATGAGAGTTCCTCACAATTATAGAGATATAATTATGGTTCCTCCATGGAGAAAGATGAAAAGGTTTCTTGGAGACGAAAAAATCTCCTCCATAGCAAGAGCCAAGAGATCCATATATAATGAGAAAACGTTGATTAGCCACTTTTGGATTTACTGAATTGTCTACAATTGCTATTCTCTATTAATAATGAAAATTTAAGGATGGTTCTGTCATTCACCACATTTGCTTCAATTCCATCTCCTACCGCAGGATAGCTTCCTTTCTTTTAGTTTTCATTCCCAGGTAGACCTATGATTCACGTCTAATCTAATAAGAAAAGGAATAATCTCAAATTTATGCATTCAATCCAACTATTGCTAGCTTCCAGTCGCTTTTCCATTGTTTTCCTCCATCGAAAGTGGTCCAATCACTTATGTTCTTTGGGGCAGGGATAATGAGACGGACATACCTTAAAAGTAAGACTGGGAAGACAAGTAGGTAATTGGGTCATGCAAAATCTTGATCGACATCTTACTAAGTCTGCCTTTGTCGTTGAGGAGCGGGTGCGATAGACTAATTCTTCTTTGCCACAGAAACGAACAATAATTATTAAATAAGTGACTTATGACCGTTCACTTGTTATGTATTAGTGGAGAGTTTGACGTTATGATGTGGGAAAGTAATGTTACCACTTCAACTGAAATACCAATAGTAAACAATGTAGTTTCTCTATTAAAGATAAAAGGCAGAAAAGTTCCTCGTTGTTGAGATATCTAAAGTTTCTTCCAGTAAAAGAAAAAAAAAAAGATCCTACGCTTTATAGAAATATAATTATAGTTCTCTATTAAGAAAGAAGAAAAGTTTCTACATAAAAAGTTGAAAAGAGTTACTCCATGGTGAGATATAAAATAGAAATTAAGAGTTTTTAGATCGTCGAAATAGATAAAACATATTGAGTGCTCCTTGTATTTATTTAAAAGAGAGTGTTATTGCCATCAATTGAGTTATTTGCACTCTGTACATTCATCATGATTGTGAATAGCGATGTTTGCCTACTATATTATCATTTAGTTAAAATTATTTGTATATTCTTTTTCATATATTTTCGCTACTTTTGTCCATGAGATAAACATTATGGTTACATAAACATTATTGGAGAAAACCATAAGCAGAATGAAGTTTTGTTAACCATTTTAAGATGTTATTTTAACGCTAGGAAGTAGTTAACGAAAAAAATAATATTAACATAATTTTGTGACTTCGCAATTTTATTACTTAGTAAAAGAGCAATACCGATAAAACTTTAAAACACGTATATCCAATTAACGAGTGGTCCCACCTTTCATCACTGTATATGAATTGGATCGTGAGCAGAAGGAAAATCAGGCGAGCAAGAGAAATCACGTGTGTAAGAAATAAATCCTTTTGTTTTCCCTCTTTAAATTAGTTCTTACGCAAACTAAAAAAATATATTGATTTTAATCAATTCTGCTGAATTGTAGGGAATGGGATCTGATCTGGATGATTATCAGCAACTTCTCCCTACAATATGATGATCGATAAAGAACTTAAAGGTTAGCTTTTATTTCATTTCTGGAGATTTTCATTCCAGATCTATTCTATTAATTGAATTTCATTGCAATTTGGGGGATTTTATAGCTAGGCATTTGATTGCGGAGTTTAAATTCAGTAGAGAAAATAACATTGTTGGGCCAATATGCATTGCTAGCCCTTAAAACTTGCAAATAATAAATTTGATTCAATTTCATCATTATTATTCTGGAAAGCGAGAATTGTTAAAATTGAGATGTTTGTAGCGATTCTGCACACTACTGTAGTATTTGATAACTTGAACGCATACACATATATTCTTGAATAAGCTTAACACCATATGAAAATATTCATTATTTAGCTTTTATTTCACTAAGTGCAAATTCTACTGTAAACCTCTAAGGTGCAGTAGGGTATATTCCCTAAAACCAAAACATGTACTATGAAACTAGGGCTCTTGTTTAGCATTGCCTAAACATACTTGTTTAGGTTGGCGAAGTTTTTTGATAATTGTGTACTGTGTTTACTATTATGAACCATTAACTACTATGGATCATGTAATTTTGACTGCTTTGAAGTATTAGCGATTACACTATTATAAACTGCTGTGGTGCTATCATGATCGCACTAGAGTTGCCAAAAATGGTCAAACGACTGAAGTGCAAATCAACTGCACCATTTTATATGGTTGACCAGCACCACACATGTGGTCGACCACGGGAATGGTTAACACCACCAATTGATAGAAAATTTAACCAATGAACTGAGATGCAGCAATTGTTTGTCATAACGTCATGTCCATGTAATCATCGATGACCTTATTGAGTTGCAATGATCTAAGAACTTCAATTGTTTCGTGTGACGGTTACCATATTATGTACACCCATTTAGAAAACAGTATGTCCCCTAATATTTACCAGAGCACCCTCTTCTTTCAAAAACTTCGAAACCAGCCAATCAAACCCTAGATCTACATCAATGAATTCAATATTTTTTCCTAAAATTTGAATTTATGTAACGAATTTTCCAATTTGAACCAAATCATTATTTGTATAAAAAATTTAGGCTGTTTTGTAAACTTATTACAAAAATATCACCTTTTTCCTACATGGCAGAAGAAAGTAAATTGTACTAAAGCAATTTCAAATAGCGTTAGTACATTTTTTTTTTATGAATTTGAATATTTAACACCATCTAAAACAGCTCCAACTTTATTTTAATAAAAAAAAACCCAATGCTACCATCCAAGTAGAATGTTCATTTACTTTGTGGTAATCAGCTTCGCTCATTTTGTCCCCAATTCAATGGACCTGAACAACTCCATCCAACGAACTCAAGTTCTATGCTCTTGAACTTATGCACTCTTCTATATTTGCATTATTCAATATATATTGCACTTCATTTTTGCACATCTTTTATTTTTGTAACTTTTGAACGATCGGTGCATCGTCCCATTATATGTAATCCCAAATTGAATTTCGCAACTCTTAATTTTTTTTCAACTCTTGCTGAATTTTTGAAAATCGATAATCTTGATTTTTTGTGCTCTTTCAACAGGGAAATCGAACAAAAAATTTCATCGTATAATGAATCAACTAACCAATTCAAATAAATAATGGTGTAAAAGAGGAACATAGTTTAAGTGTGCTTTGAACATCTTGAAGAATAGACAATTAGACACTAAATTCTAGAGCTTGTAGGATGCATGCATGAAATTGAGAAGTTGATGAACATGGATCTGTGAAAGGAACGGTTAAAGAAAGCAGCAAAAATGTGCCAGTGTGGTTAAAAACCGTGCCAAAGTAATTCATCCTTTTCATGCTGCATATTACCTAAAGTGATCTATATTGTAATAACTTTACAATGTAATTAAACTTTCAATAAATCAAAAGGTTCAAAGTTAAAAAAAATTACCATTTGGTTGCTACTTTGAAAATTTGTCTTTTATATTCTCAAGTTAAATGAATTTGTAATCGAACAAAGTGGGAAAATACATTTCTCAACAAAGGCATGAGGAAACAACGGCTTAAAAATTTCCAACAAAAGAAATTAATGTGACAAAGGGGTAAGATCCATGTAAATTCCTTATGTGAGTGGCTTCGTTCCCTACTCAAACCCCTTTCTTTGCTAGGCGATACACAGACATACATACACATACACATTCATACATGAACAACTATTTTTTGCATATGGGGCTTAAAATCTTAACTCATTTTTCTTCAATTTGCATAATATACTAAATGAGTTTTTGAGATGGTCAGAAACATAAGTAAAGAGAAATAACAAGTGGAATGGTAAATTGGCCATGATTTTATTTTTTCACTCATGGAGTATATAGTATACTTAGTGATTTATGTGGTGGAAATAGAATGTCTTTATTTAGTGCTGGCGTAGAAAACTTCCAAGGGTAAAGAACATAAAGAAACTGTGTAATAAAACATAAATTCAAAATGAACAAAATTTTCACATTCAAATTTTGAGAATTATCATTTAAATGTGGTGTGTTGTTCTCTAAATGCCGGTATATTCATAGAAAGCTACCATTAATTCTCTTGAATTTTGATTAAGTAACCTTAATCTGATGACTAATGAGGTTCCCCTACAAATGAGGTTCCCTGACAAACAGTTTTTAAGTATCATATTCTTAGTTAGTTATATATATAAGAACTATAAATCATTGGTAATTGTTTTTGATACCTATCAATAATATTTTTACAATGAGAAAACTATATATAATCTTGAGCATATTTTAACTTGTAATACACTCTTCTTGTTAGAAAAAATATGTCAAATCTATGATCTAACAGAAGTAAAATGAGTATCCAATACGTCTTTGAACAAGGAGATGTTACTGTAGCCATGCGCCTTTAATGATGTAAAACAAGAAAATCAAAGGAAATTATAAAAATGAATGTGGAGCTATCACGTATTCGTAGGGGTGTGGTATTTATCGCTTTTGCTAAAATCTCTGAACTCTAGATGCGTATTCTTATACATGCTCAACCTACAAGATGTACCAAAGATATTGAAATCGTGATACAATACCTTTAAGGAGAACCACAAGTGCTAACAATTGATTTTATAAGTCTGCTTGTCGACAAGAAGATTAATTTGTCTTATCTTTATCAATCAACATTAATGTCTAACTAATGTTATGACTTCACGAATGTATGTATTTATTCTAAGATGTTTTGTCATTTTTTAATTTTTGTTAATGTTCGCTAAATTGAACATGCTCCAACAAATATTAGATTTTTGTCTTCAATCAAATTATCTTCAATTATATGTTTTCCATTATATGTCTACCAGCTTCATATCAAGCTGAAATTATTAGAATCACTTGAAATGCATTGATGTCATTCGTATCTTTTTTGCCGCTTTTGAAGCTTAATTTTGTTTTGCTTCTCCACAACTCAAACATGGCAATTTTTTATTTTGATTTGAAATTATATTTTTCCGATTTATATTCATTTCTATCGTTTCTTTCATTAAAAAATATAAATTATTTCATTCTTAAGTAAATCAGACCTCTGATATCACTTTTGTTTACATCAGTAACTTCATATTGAGTCACTATTATGTCATCATTCTATAAACATACATTTCTAGATAGATGTTATAACGGTATCATTTTCTTACCTTCCCTTTTTATTTTCTATTCTTATTTGTTGACCGTGTTGATTTAATTTATTAACATGGGTCAAGATTATCGTCGGAATGCTATAAGTTTTGTTGTTTCGATCTGTTTTTAGTGATGATTGAATATAATTCACTATAAATTCCAACATCCATATGAAATTTCGGTTTTGGCCTTGATGTGTTATAAAGGCATAAAAAATTATAATAGAAAATATAAGAAAATGCAACAATGTGTGAAAAAGCATAAAGTTATAGATAAGATAAACAATACAAAAAAGGGGCCAAATGGTTTTAGGAAAAACATGTTATTGGTCCGACTCCGATTTAATTTCGTACAAAAGTGCGACTGAATTGTATAAATCAAGAATTAAATCAATATTTTGAAGAAAGCTCAAGTGACAAGTGGTATGACGCTCTAGACCGAGGTTCCAAAGACATCATGAGTTCAAACCTCCGAGACATCAGAATGAATGTCCTGCTTGAATACAATACAACCCTTAATATAAAAATAACAAAAATCAATGTTATGAAGGATAATCCATATTTTATTTTCTAGTACAAGTATATGCACTGCACTATCTATTAATGTATTTCTACAGAAAAATAACCAAAAAACAAAACCAAAATCGTAATCAGTTTTCTGCAATTTTCAAACTTAATCAAATATTTGAAAATATCCAATCAATCGAATAGAAGCGGAGATCATAACCTTAACCATGTCTACTACAATGCACAAATTTTGCTGTTCTCACGTGCTTTTGGATTTGTCTTTTTTTAATTTAAACCAAGAGGTCTTTCTTTGATATTCATATTTCTTTTCCGGTTGGCTTTTTCTCTTTTTACATTTAGAGTTCTTCTATTCTTCAAGAGATTTTATACGAAATTTTGCAATATTATTGCATCTTTACCGCTTTAACTTGAAGGTAATTCTTCGCATGAAGGAGATCCAAACCTCTCATTATGATTTTTTTTCTTTTCTTTTTTGTATATTGAATTTTACTTCTCCACTCATGAGTTTGTTGCTTTTGTACTTATCACATTCCCTATTTTCTTATCATCTTTTTTTCTTCATAATAAGAAAATTACGGACATAAGTACTTGGTTAAACAACTACATCCCAGCAGAATTATTCGGTGATATTTTGTTTTCTTGCTACATGAAATGTACTCATCAACGTGAAAGCTTCTATCATTGTCAATTTTAACTTTACAAAATCAAATCATTTGTATTTGTATATATGTTCTTTTGTTAATCCATCGATCCACCTTTTAGCTTATGGTCAGTCAAAATTTTCACGAGATGGATTCGTTATCGATCTTTTTAGAGTAAATTATTTTATTTTATCTTTATAATAAATATGTTGATGCCTCATAGACCATAAGATGGAAATACAAATTGTACTGAAATTAGACCTAGATTCTACCAGTTGTCCTTACTTTCTTCATCAATATGATTAATCAAAATTACCATGGACACCACCTTTGGTGCCAAAGTTTATTGAGTAATATTGTTTTAGTTTTTGTTTCATAATAAATAAGTCTATGTTTTAACCATAAATTGAAACACGAACAATTCTAGTTCAGATTTTGTATTGTAATTTAGACTATATGTTCAATATATTATCAGTTAGTAATTTTTTTGAGTATAAAAATCTTTCATCCATGATTTCTAATATCTTTTGTGTACATTTAACTTTTTCCTTAATGTCTTTGGATTTATCTCCATTTTTTTGTTATATTAGCTTATAAGGTTCTGAAATCTACTTATATTGCGAAAGTTTCAACAATTAACCACAAAGGTCATATAGTCGTATGCATACACACGCATGTATATACATATATATGCTTATATTATATTTTATATACATATATGGTTTGCATAATGAGATTCAAATCGTAATAAAGTTCATGTTATAAATTGAAAATGGATTAGAATCAGACTTTAATATTCATATCTTAATGTGTATGCATACCTGTATGCTAAGAATCACGCTTTATGATTCGTTTTACAGTAATAAAGTAATTTTGAAATTTATTTTGATTATCGAGCTTCTACATATACTTCCAGGACTTATTTTTCTCTTTTCTTCAATCTTCTTATGGAAAGAATCAAATTTGAACTGTAGACGCAAATAAGTGTTTCTTATTTTTTGTTTCAAAAAGGACTCAGTAATTTTTTTTGATAGTGATATTAATGGAGTTTTAAAATATAATTTGAGACTAAAACCGTCATAGAAGTGATTCATGTAACAAGATTCAGATCATAGGATTTTATTATTTTTGTAATCATTCATACAGTCTCATATTTCCTATCCCTTCAATTTCTTGAAAAACCCCTTCTTTTTTCTTCTTTTCTTGTAGATGATATATATGATTAATCTCACATACCTATAGAAAGTTTTCTTGACCAATACATCTTCCTACAAAAATTTTGACGAGGGTTTTCAAAGGAATAAAAGGATGAAGGAAATGAAGATTCCTTCATATATACATGTAGTTGTTTATTTTTATTTTTTGTATTCTTTTAAACAAAAAACATCATATTGTCAAGCCATTTATAAAAATCTTTACAAACTTGATGTATGCTCTTGGATAAACCTAATTTGGTGATATGCATGCATGCATGCATACATGTGTGTACCGCCTTTGCAGTGATATGTTTTTACTATTCAATTATATCCATGTGTGAATTTTCTTTTCTTTTAAAGATCTAGGGAATCAAATTTCGCCATGAATCCTCAAGAATATATGCCTGCACCTACCATGAATTCATGTAGTTGCAATCATGATTTAAATGCTGCATCTTTTACACTTCAATTTGATGCTCAATCATGCATCCATTTCTATGTCCAACTATATACATATCTTTTTCTTGATTTCACATGAAACTTTGTTGGTAATAAATACATTTCAGAACAAATTCAAATGCCTGCATCAGTTGATGTACCTTATGGACCACTTGAACCATGCAAGAACAGTCTCATTGTAACATGTTTATTTGTCAGGATGTTAAAATGTCATATATTCACTATTTTCCATCACTAATTTGTGTTCTACATATAGTTAGTGTGATAGGATTCAAGATTTAATATCTTTTCCAATAATCTACTAGTAATGCCTTAGATATGAATATTAAATTCAATATATAGCTCTTTCTTTATTGAAACCCCATGCAGTTACTTTTATGAAGCAACAGTAGCAACCTACTTATTTAGAATCCCATGGATCCATCCTTGTTGGGAAATTTTAGGTCTTCAAAAATAGAAGACAGTTCTAATTATATGGTTCAAGAAAAAGTATGAAGCCTTGTAAATAGCTACTTATGTCGTTAATATCTGTTATATTGTTATATCCAGTTGTACATTAAACAACTATTTTTGTATGTTGCTAATTTGATAATTAAAAACAAGGAAATCATAAACTAGATCCTATGTAATTGATACAATGAGTACTTGAGACTGGTTCAATGATAGTTTTTACAGAACCTCAAGAACAAAATTGTCTAAACTACATAGCCAGAAAACCAAACTGTTCTAAAACTGTCACATAATTATGTAAATACACTTTGCATAGCCATCACCATAACCATTTCATCCATCATTAATTTGATGAAGTGATTCACAAGCTTCTTGTTTAATTGGCCTATTATGGGCAAGGATCGTCTGCACTTCATTTTTTCTACATCTCAAATCCCTCCTTATTTCAACCACGTTTCGATTTAAATAATTATGTAAGTGACAAAAGAGAAAAAATATAATTATTTAAATCGAAATATGTGGTTGAAATCAGGGGGTGTAGCAAAAATGAGGTGTAGTCGATCCTAGCTCTATATGTACACGCACATGGTAGAATGTCCAAATAAATATTCACGTAACAAACTAAAGGTCCTCTTTTAATTTAAAAAAAATAATATTTATCATTATATATATAATGATATTTTGGCATGATGTTAAAACTAAATCCGTACAAATCTAAAATTTCATGTGTTCAGATTTTGCCGTGGACTTATAAAAGTTATTTTCTTTATGTTAATGGTTTTTAGTAATTTATTGAATCACAAATAACATGATGAGTTGTGTTTGTTAGCTAGATGCAAAATTTAAATTAACCGACATAATTATTTTCTAGTTTCTTTAATAGCCACAACATTCGTGGATTGACGTTCACAAATTTTACGACATATGTCTAGCATTGAAAGTGGGTATATCATGTAGGAATGTAGTCTTGGTGTATATCAATTAGGTTAAGACGTTCTCTAGATTTTAGTGGGAGAACTCTTATGTCCATGGGTAGAGATTTCTCAATTAGTCTTGAGATAAAGTATTAATAAATGTCGTTTTGATACTATGTATTTTGGCGTTGGTTTTAATGTCATATTATACACACATTTTACGATCTATATGCTATTGGATATAAAGTTATATATGCATTTCACATATAGATAAGGAAGACATTATATTCGGTTGAATAATCATAATATCTAGGTGGCAAACAATAGCCACCTTGTATCAAGTTATTAGGGTGTGTATGATTTTGTTTCATCACATAAAATTATAAAATGATTTTGACATTTAATTGCATTTGATTTACATTAATAATTACTTACAATTGATCTTGTGAATCAATTGGAATAAATAGATTTAATGTCAGTGTTAGAACAGAAGATTTTCATGTCTATATGAAAAGAATTTTCTATTTTGATATTTCATTGTGCCAGTTTCATGGTAAAAAAAATTAGTAAATTCATTGTACTAAAGATCTCTTTGCACACAACAACATGAATTTTCAATGAAACTAGATCTTGAGCAATTTCAATGAAATTTGTGTGTTCACAACAATGTTAGTGTGTTGATCATGAAATTTGCTTCTGTCTGGTTTCATGTAATATAATTTGTGTGTTAAATTTTCTCCATCTAGAACAACGGGAAGTACAATACCTGCATATGAATTTTTTTTTGGGTTGGGGGGGGGGGGGGGGGGTGGGGGCGCTACTAGAAGCATATCTACTATGTAATTTCCGAACTTGTGTAACTTTAAATGTTGTTACAATACAGTTTGAGACTTGTAAAGGTGCTTGAATTTCAAGTTTTTGTGCAATAAAAATTTCCGAACTTGTGTAACTTTAAATGTTACTTCATAAAATTTGCTTCTGTTTGCTTTACTTTATTAGTGAACATAAAGACATACAAATGCATGTTTTTCGCAAGCATAAAGATGTACTAGTAAGCAATACAATCTAATTCGATTGAAGCCAACAATATAAGAGGTTTTATTGTTACTGATCGAGTCAATTATCGACATAAATGCACATATTAATAAATAATGCATTTAAAGCAGCTCATATTTTGTCAACAACGTGCATTCGATTTTAATTATTTAGTACTTACTACATGACTATAGTTTGTGCGCATTAAGCATCATGTAACTTTTCTATTTGAAAACTAAAGTTAGAGTTAGAATAATTTGAAGGCATTTATTGATAATTTTAGACTGTTGATGAAAATGGTAAGCATGATTTGAGATGCAAATGAACACCTGCACTAATAAGAACACAATCCTCTACATGCCTAAAGTTGTGAAAAATATTGTATAAGGTAATTGTGGATCAAATGGGTGAATGTAAATGCCTAACATTTCATAATGCGATCCACCAATCCATTTAATAAGAGCAATCAAAGTTCAATAATGCAACTTCAAGAGACTAATAGTCTGTATATACTGGAGTGTGTTAGCTGCATTGTGCACGCATATGAAGAAGATAAAAGAGACAAGAAAATAATGGCGCTTGACTTCTTTTATTAACGTGTTGGTCTTAGCTCTTAGTTAAATCCAAGTACATGTTGCATTCTTCATGACAAGTAAACATATGAATTTAACTTATATCTTTGTGTTCAGTAAACGCTATCATGAAATTTTGAATAAAATGGTCTTGTTGAGAGATGAGAGATTACAGTAGTTGATCATGTTGAGAGACATGATAAGCAAAACGAGCCAATTGAAATGATTTATAATGAAAGGAAGGAAGCTGTTAACGGGAAGATTAACGAATTCTAATGGACAAGAGCAAACATCATGTCCTTAGTTTGAGATGAGGGCAAATGGATTTGAAGCAAGGTTCAAGAACTTGGTTTCGGTTTCGGTCTCGGTTTCGGTCATTTGATATTTTGTTAATTTCGAATGATTTCGTAAATTTTGGAAGTTTCGATTTTATTTCGGTTTTGGTCCAGATTTCGGTTTTCAATAGTTTGTTAATAAACTTGTAATAAAGATCTTCGTAGATAGATTATTGTAACAATTAAACAGCCCTAACTAAATCAATTGCAATACAAATTGCCCTAAATAATAATTAAATATAAATATAAAAACAGGAAACCCCCCGTTCTATTTGCACAGTAAATATTATTTTTAGAATCCGCCCAACCCATAATCCCACCCCCTCGAATTTCATGTTTCCCCCATTTTATTTTTCAGCCATAAATTACAATTCATGTTTCCCCCAAGTATATTTGCATTCAACATTAAAAAAAAGGAAAAGCGACAGTTGACTTCAGTACCGTAGTTTGATGACTCGAATCCTTCGCCGTCGCACAACCTTCGCCTTTTCCGCCGCACAACTTTCGCCTTAGCTACCGTCTGTCGAACAAGGTACTGCTGTTGAACAAGGTGCTTTGTCGATTTTGTTGTGTCGATTCCTTTAATTTAGGGTTACTTTGATGATTACGCTTTTTTTTTTATAGATAATAGCTGAAATCAATTATGAGACCTAATTTTGGTTCGTTGTAGGTCGGCATCGGTACGTTATATTCGAAATTTCAGGGTATCGGCTGATACCTTAAACCATGATTTGAGGTAGAACTATTTGCACGTCGAGGAGAGCATGAAAATATGTACAAAGATTTGTGAAGCATGTCCCAACATTTATATAATATGTGTTGAAATTGGCAGGAGTTGTAATTATAAGACCGTGAAAAAGAAAAATCAAGATTGAATCTAGTAAGACGTCTTATTACACCATAAGGAAATAATGTGGAAATATTTGTTGTGTTTATATGTACTACTTTATTCACTTTTATCCATTAAGGAGTATGTAACTAATGTTTGAGCATAATTATTAATGTCGCAAAATGGTGCAAAACTTTCCTAAAACCTTAGCGCATGGCGTGACGAAGGACACATGCCTTTTTGATTTGAAGCGCATAATATGGAAAAAAATATAAATTCATTATACATAACGATTGAATGAAAAAAATCGAATGCTTAACATTTATTTTATTAAAGACATTTATAACAAAGATTTTTTAAACCATTTCACGAGGACATCATCAAACATAATGTCATAAGGATAAAATTTCAAGTACATTAATATTTTTAAAAGGCAAAATCCAAAATAATAATACATATTTTTTATAAGCTAGAATTCTAAATCTGATTCATATATATACACATTACATAATAGATTTTATGTTACAACTTTATTTGAAAATGTTACATACAAAGATTCAGATTTTCCATGTCAATGACAACATTTTTTTTCTTCAAGCAAAAGGAATTACAGAAAAAGCTATCCATTAGATCATACAAAATCTTTAATAATAATTGTAATACCTTTGATGTCACACTTTTATGATATAAACGTGAAATGCCAACAAGTCCCTGCATAGATATACCAAATTTTAATACCACTTAAAAATAAGATCTAACAATTAAACTTTGTTTACAAATTCAAAACGCTCCACTACAAATATTAGTAAATCTTAAATCACTTAAAAATAAGATCGAACAATTAAACTTTATTTACAAATTCAAAACGCCCACTTACAAATATTGCTAGATCTTAATATCATATAATTGGATCTAACAAATAAATTTCTTTTACAAATTTGTTCTTTATTAACAAATAATATAAATAAAAATTCAAAGTAACAAATAATTAGATGTTGCAAATTAGGAAATAAAAATTCAAACTAAATACATATGATTTCAACGCAAAAATAAGACTAAATATTTGTGTAAATCATTTTATCTTAAATGTGAAACATATGGAAATTGTAGAAAAACAATTCACGCACGAAGCGCATGCCAACATCACGCGCGAAACGCGTGCCGTAACGCTCGTAAATAATAACAGTAATAATAAGTATACTCTGAGTACTAATTTCTATGCATTTTTGGATTGCAAAAAATACAGAAAAAAAAATTAAAAAAAATAAAATATTAAAAATGGGCGACATTTTTCGCCATGTACGTATTTTTCGCCATGCCATAGGGTGAAAATGTGCAGTTGTGTCGTGCATCTTGCGTTTTGGCGTGTGTCTTAGCACATCTTTTATAATTATGTGTTAGAGTAATAAATTTTTAATTAATTTATTTGCAAACCATTTGAATGAGCTATGTTGAGATTTCTCGTTCCGAAGGCCTTATAAGAGATTGTTTTAGAAGCTACTTAAAAATGGATGCCTAAAAACAGTTGATAACATTCAATACCAATTTAAGCCACGTAAAGTAAAAACAGTTAAAATGATTAATAAAACAACTATTTACGTATCAAAGATAACCGTCCTACCGTAGGACTTAAATATCGGATTTCGGTCACGTTTCGTCTCGGAATTTTTACACAAGTTATTTCGTATCGGGAGAGATCTCGGATGAGATGAGTACGTATCGGGTGTACATCTCGGATTGACATCTCGGGTCTTATAATGCATCTCGGGAATATCTCGAATGTACTTATGTGTTTAAAATTGATGTGTCAAAAATTTATTTAACGATTATAACTTTCTTAGTAAAAATAAAAATGATAACATACTTGATTTACATGGAAAAAGAAATATTTTTAGAAGAGTAGTAGCTTGATTAGCTTAATTGATTTGGTAACGATTGAATAATATCCTTTTATTTGAACGTAATAAAGAAGTGAAACCTTTCGCTATGACTCATTAAGATAAAAAGTAAAGAATATGTTCAAGAAGTTGGTAAATTATAATTGGATTGAGTAGTTTCTTTTGAATCAATATGAAAATAAAAATTATTATGGAAAATAAGAAAAATGTATAACTTCGGGTGAGATCTCGGATTGAGATTTTGATCCATATATCGGGTGCGATTTGGATATCTCGGACGAGATGAGTGTCGAGAGAGATATGGAGAAGATTTGATGTCTCGTCTCGTTTAAGTGTGAAAATGAGATCTCGGGCGAGATCTCAGGCGAGATATAGGAGATTTAAAACCATGTACGTTCTTGGGGAAATTACAAGTACATTATTATTTTGGAGTTACTATCACTAGGATTCTAGCTACCGCTGTCGATGATTTGTTTCCAGTAAATGATGATTGTATATAAGATGTAATTGAAGCTGAAAATTTCAGTTCTTTGGGCATTTGCAAGGCCCAAAGTATTTATAGTCGTAGTTAAGTAGGTGTTGTGGTAGATGATAAGGCATGTGAGTAGCCACGATGTGCTTCATTGTGGTCTAGATGGTAGGTGCATTTTCTGTAGATTGTTGCATTGTGAAGTATCTGTTGATTGAGACGACAAAGAATGACGACTTGCACAAATATTGATAAGTTTTGTCACCCGACCGTTGATATGCACGAGCTGATGACATTGGCCTGTACCATATATATATCACAAGTTTTTATATGAAGTTATCCAAAGATAAGATGGACTTAGATGGTTGCTATGTGATCTAAACGGGTGATGTGTGGCTCATAGGTGGTGGATCATCAATCATGGAAGTGATATGCAGGTTGATATAGGATTGCGGAGTGAAGGCTTGGTTGTAGGATGTCGATGGATAACTTTGAGAATTTCACTAGGCGGAGTGTTATGTTCGACTGCAAACCGAAGCATGAGCTAATGTGATGAAGATTTTCTAAAGGAGAGAAGATTTGCATTAGGAATTTGAGGGGGTCAAGGTCGTCGCTGACAAGGTGGAAGTAACTTTAAGGAATGTGGTAGATACTGGCTAATTGAGATCATAGGTCTGAGGAGGATGACAAGGCGATGCGCAGGAGCTTGAATTGAAGCCCTCTTGAGATAAGATACAACAGAGGCCGATCTTTGGGTACTCGTTTTTTATGTTGACTTTTGGCACTTTAATAGGATGAAATGCACCCTCAATCCTTAACGACGTGACCCGTTTAAATGAAATATTGTGCAATAAGTCTGTGTTAAAAGTGTGAATTTGTATTTTTTTTCTTTTCTGAAACAAAATTTACCCAATTGCAAAAAAAGTGATTATCAACTATATTTGAACTTTACACAAATAATTTGCATATCCATATAATTTGTTATCAATGTTTTCGAGAAGTGAAGGAAAGATTACACGTCAAAAGTGGTAAAATGTGTTCATATCGCACATTTTATTGCTAAGTGTTTGAATTTTACATTTGTAGTTAATTTTACATAATATGCATTTTTATTTCTTAGTTTATATGCACTTGTGCAAAGTATAGAATGTACACACTTTTTAATATATATTATACATACATATACACACATTACATTTTTTGTTTCTAGTATAGGCAACTTTTAGTCGTATTCCAAATTTTAATATATAAGATGCACTTTTGCATATTTTTTATACTTACATAAAGTGCAATATACAAGCGCTCTTTTAAAATATGATTTTTGTACATGGTGGATAATTTTTTTAGTTATATTTCAATTTATTATAAATAATTTGCATTTTTGCATATCATTTTTATTCTCATAATGGTATAAAAGTTGCATTTTTCATGAATGTGCGGAAAATAATATATTTTGTACATTTCTATTGCGAAGTGTTTGATATTTGCACTATATAATCAATTTTTGTAAGTTGCATTTAGTTTGCACTTTTATTTTGTAGTTTATATATGTTTTCCGGTGTACATAATAACCGCACTTTCTTAAAATACACACACACTCTCTCTCTCTATATACATATAAATTTTAAGGTTGTGATTTTTAATCGTATGCCAAGGTTTTGTATAGAGTTTGCACTTTTTTATCTTTTGTATTTTCAAAAAGTGTAAAATGTATGCTCTTTCTAAAGTATAGTTTTGTATATTTTATTTTTTATAAAGTATGTAATTTTTCAACAAATTGTAGACACTTCACACTTTTATGTGATACATACATGCATATTTACATTTTTGAAAAGTGCAGAATATATGCACATTTGAAATACTTTTTGCACATTTTATACTTTTATTATACACGGTATGCAATCTTATGTTATGTTTCAATTTTTTACAGATAGTTCGCCCAAGTACATTTTTTGTGTTTTGAAATGATGCATTTCTGTTTTCTAAATGCATAATTTGTCGTATTTTTTGTAACTGTAGACACTTCACACCGTGGGCATTTTTGTAATTTGAAAAGGACAGATACCCATCGAGGCTTATTTTCACACTGGTTCGACGTTGGTCTATTAAAAAATATGCACTTTTTCGACGTCCAAAACCACCCCTTATCCTTTTTGGAGTTCCTTTAACAATGCTCAGTTTCAAAACTTAAGTTTTCAAATGTGAATTCAAAATTCTATATGAAATAAAATATTCAAACTTAGAATTCAATTTTTAACTTTACGTAATTCAAATGTTCAAAATATAATTTTTCAAAATTTCAAAATATAATTCAAAATTCAAATTATCAAAATTTTAGTTTTCAAATTCAAATTGTTACCGGTAATGTTTGCACGACTACCCAATGATTTGGAGATTAATGAACCATCGAAATACTTTTCGAGTCAAAGTTTAGATATGAGGGATGTAGTTTGTTATTTGCTAAGTATATTTGTCAGTTAGCATGTTGGTTAGCATGAAGAACTGCAGCGTACATTCATGATATGAAATATTCAAGTGCTCTATATCGTTCGTAATGTAGATGCAAGTTTATTGGTTAAGTTTCGCCTGATTTTGAGGCAGATTGAATGGAAAAATACCGACTTTTGTCTAATCAGAGTTTAGATATAGGGATATAGCTTGTTTTTCGTTAAATGTTACTTAATATGGAGAACTACATCGTACGTTTAAAATATAAAGTATCCGAGTATTCCGCATTGTACGTAATGTAAATGAGTGTTCGTTGGTCAAAATCTAATCTGATTCTGGAAATCGATGCAGTTTAAACGAAAACAATGACTTCTGCCTATTTGGAGTTTAAATATAAGGATATAACATATTATTTGCAAGTAAATTGTTAGTCACCATGGAGAACTAATGTGTATGTTCCGAATATGCAGTATCCGAGTGTTCTACATTGTCTGTGATGTAGATGCGAGTTCATTGGTTAAAGTCTCGTCTGATTCCGGCTTAGTAAGAAGAAGTTCCTGCAGTTTGAATGGAAAAAATAACAATTTCTGCGTAGTTGGAGTTAGATACGGGAATGTAGCTAGTTATCTGCTCAGTACAATAGTTGGTCATCATGGAGAATTACATCGTATGTTCAAAAAATAAAATGTCCGAGTGTTTCATAATGTAGATGCAAGTTCATTGGTCAAAATCGCGCATGATTTTGAGTTAGTATGAAGAAGTTACTACAGTTTGAACAAAAAAAATAACAACTTCGTAGTCAAGGTATAAATATGGAAATGTAAAATGTTATTTGCCGAAGTACAACTGTTAGTCACTATGGAGAACTACAATGTACATTCAGAATATGAAACATTTGAGTGTTCAATATCATCTGCAATGATGATACGAGTTCGCTAGTCAAAATCTTGTTTGATTTCGAGTCAGTGTGAAGAGGTTATTACAATTTAATCGAAAACAATAGTGACTTCTGCCTATTCGTCCAAGTTCAAATTTTCGAATTCCCAAAATTTGGATTTTCAATTGTCAAAATTTTAAAATTCTAGCTTTCAAAATTTTTATTTCTGGATTTTTATTTTTAATTTTCAAATTTTTAATAAATGAGTTATCCATTTATAATCCTTTTGATAATAGATCTATATATTTATGGCACTTAATAAAGATTTATAAATAGATTGACCCAACACATTTATAAGTATGGTTAATGAGTTGGATTAATGAGTTGGATCATATTCTGATAGGTCTACTAATGATGTATTAACTCTTCGCATGTCAGTGATTTGCCAATAAACTTATGCATGTTTAAACTTTTTTTGAATATTGCACGTCAATCAATGTATCCCTTTTACTATTTGTATGTTTGAACTTTTGTTTTTTATAACAAGAGTGATGCTTTATTTAAGCTGAGCGAAACAGTTATTATGATGTCTCAGGGGTTGGAACTCGTGACATTTAGAACCTTTGTATAAAGTATCATACCTCAAAAGCTAGAGGTCCTTGACTATGTTTGAACTTTTGTTTTAAAACTTTTATTTAGTTTCGTTTTTATTTACACATTTAATTTAAGCAATTTAGTAAGAAGTTGTTTTACGGTAGATAAGCTTTTGTTCGACATAAGTAAAAGCATATGTATGAAAAAGTGTTCAATAAGCTCAGTAGACTGTAACCAGTCTAAACCGTAGGTAACTTGACCCAAACATACACACACACGTACACACACATATATATATATATATATATATATATATATATATATCCACATAAGTAACTATAAGGTAGATTTTAATATGGAAAAAGAAGAAACAGGGATACAAATGATTTTACAATTTCAGTACAAGGTTCAATTAAATGGTTTGCAAACAAAAAAAGATAAATAAAGTTAAACCTTACCACTCATACTCAACGCTAGTTAGCTCTTCCTACAGATCCTTATATATATTTTTCATGCTCAGCTAGATGTGCAAATAACCTGGCATATGTTTTATTTCTTTCCTTATCTCAATACTCTGAAGGACCTGCAATGTCCTGTGAACTAGTTTTTTTATGTATCTAACCAAGTCTTATTTTTTTCCTTTGGTTGTTTCCATCGTTTCATTTTGAATCTTATCCATTGGCTCATACTGCTTACCATGTCTCAACATGATCAATCACTACAATCTTTTGTCTCTCAACATGGTCATTCATCTCTATGCCTATCAGTGGATACTTTCAGATAGAGATAATGCCATATCCGCATCCGAAATTATTTTGGGATATCAGATATTCGCATCCACAGATACGGACGGATATCGGATAATTATCATATTCGCCAACGACCAATAAATCAAGAAATATAAATATAAAATTTTAGTTTAATATTTTTTTTTCAATCCCATTAATTATAGAAATGTTAAAAATAAACAAATATGATAATAATAAATAGTTTTGAACAAATAATAAGCATTAAATGTGTATAATATAAACTATAATTTAATAAAACAATAAATACACATCTTTAATTGTACTAAAATACACATAATTTAAATTATAATCTTAATAAAATTCGGACATGTAATTTTTGGATATGGATGTCTTCGTATCCGCATCATTTTTTTCGTATATTGGGTATTTATCCGCCTGTCGGAAACGGATGTGAATGGATTTCGGATTTTTCAGATATCCATTGACAATCCTATTCATATCTATTTCCTTATCCTCACCGTGCTTAAAAAAAACTCGTCTCAATACTCGTCTTGAGGAGCACCTCGAGTATATGTGAGATAAGTTGCCTTGAGGCTTTCCCCAAAAGGCTTTTTATCTTTAAGACTTGCACCTCAACAACTTGAGGCATACAAAGCATACAAAGTGCGCTGCTTGTGTGCCTCAAACTGTTGAAGCATGCAACTTAAGAAATGTTTTATCCCTAGTTATAAATATTGACACTAACATAAATTATTAAACTTCTATTATTTAGTGGAAAACAAAAAAGAACAAATAAAGAATTATTAAGTGCTTAAATTGTTAAACCTCGAGTACATGAATGTGTATGTATGTGTATATTATCAGGTGCCTAAATTTATTTTTATGCTTTCATGCATGAGTAATAAAGAATTATTAGGACCGAACTCTTTAAAGTTAAGTGTTTTATTGTATATAATTTAGTTTTTGATTAATTGTTAACTTTTATGTATTAATCAAAAATTAATGATAACAAAACAACAATAACTTACACCTCAATGTTTACACAACAATAACTTACACCTCAATGTTTACCCCAATAACTTACGCCTCAACGTTTTGAGGTTTACGCCTCGCGAGCAAAATAACGCCTCGTGTACGCTTTTTGCGTTTTAAAACTTTGCTTATCCTATCTTTTAATATGATCATCCATTTCTGTTTCCTTTTGATTAGTCTTAGTAGGTTTCCTCTACTATTTTTTATACTGAGATTTTCAAATGTCAATTTTTTTGCAAGTATGATATCTTGAGAGATTACACTTATGCTCAACTTTAACTTCTAACTCATCGCCATTGAAGAGAGATGCTTTAGCGAATTTCGGACATTTTGAACTAGCAGTCATATCTATTAGTAACCCTGCCTTTTTTGTTTCATTATCCACATAGCTACTAACTCTAAAGGTACTCCTAAATAGCCAGAAAATGCACAGATAATTACTTCATTTTGTAAATCTACATGAAGAAATAATGTTACCTGGATATGTATGCCTGTCAAAAGCTCTTTAGTGAATTTTAGTCCCGTTTTCTATGTCCATACAAAAATGAGTCTGGAGTCGGATAGATTAGATCCATCGTCAAATACTCTATTACAATGTTCTTCCTTGTTTAACCTTTAAAAAAGGGATCTACCATCTCTATGGAAAACTTCAATTTCTCACTTGATTTTCACTCTCTCTTAATATAAGCATTGAATGAAGATAGAGAGTGATTTGGCACGAAAGACGAATAAATATCGACTTTTTTTCATTTTCCTTGACGATTTGTTGCGTACTTCCTCACTAACAATGTCTTCCTCTTTTCCTTTTTAATTATCAATTCGATAAATACCAGTTTTCTCCTTTTATATGTACTTATCTAGATCCATTTTAGGATTCAATTCAAGAACCGCGTCTTTCCAACTTCTTTGATTAGTAATAGAACCATCACTATTCAATCTATCAGGTTTTTGTCCCTGAACTGGTGTAGGTTTGCCAATGAGACTGATGTATGATAGCCCTATATATTTGGCTATCATCTTTTGAAATTGTTTTAACAAAGTCACCTAATATTTAGATAGTGTATAGTTTGTATTTAAATTTTTCACTATCATTCTCTCGACCAATATCAGGGTCGTTCTAACTAACACATTTTGTAAATTTGCCTCAAGTAGTTATTTACCTCGTGTAGAAACAAAACTTCCATTATCCTCTTTTTGATCTGTCTCATTCAATTGTGTTCAACTAGGATATAAGCCATCCTTATGCATCATTTGCTATCATTCAAAAATTCATGTACGAGGCTCTAGATAAGAAAGTCGCTATTTTACTACGAAAGTATGCATTAGAGTTAATAGTTCATAGACGTTTCAAGTGATTCTTGCCGAGACAAGTGCACAACAATGGTTGGTTGAATTTTGTGAAGTTAATGGTGGAACAACGAACATGTATATTTCAAAATTATGTTTTCATAGTTTGATTTCTCATCAAAATTTTGATGTTTAATACAAGGTTCGAGAACTCGGATTTCGTCTCGGTTTCGGTGTTTTTAAATTTTGTTGGTTTCGGTCAGTTTCGGAAATTTCGCTTGTTTCGGTTTTCGTTTCGGTTTCGGTCCTAATATCGAAGATTTGCCTTTGTAATACAAAAGTAAGTATAAACGATGTAAATTCATACAAAAATATAGTATACAACAAAATAATAATGATACACACAACACTAGTACATTCAAAAACTATTTCTCGAATCTACATATGGATTGTTTTTATAATTTCCTTCGTATATGCAATATTCCTGTTAAGAATGCTAAGAAGTGACTGCGTGTAAAAAAAAACATGCAGGCCAAAGCTCATACACAAGTTAATTAATATGCACTAGCCATTACCGTATTAAAAATTAAAATAACCCTTCCCAGCTCAAACCATGGTAAATATGCTTTAGCCCAACCCAGTCCAAGCTTAAAAAAATGATTCAAGCCATAAACTTCAGCCCTAATTAATCATCACTCTAAATTAGTCATTATTTAACTAAAATAAGTAAATATTTTTTAGCCCAACGCAGCCCAACCAAAATAAATTACTTGAGCCCTAATCTACTTCCAGCCGCATCTATTTCCTGCGTACTCCCACTCTTCTTTTCAAAGTCGATTGCCACTGCTAGGGCAAAAAAACAACAGTTGTCGCAGATCGAAGAAAAGAAAGATGCTGCAACTAAAAAAAGATTTCGCAGGCTTGCAGCTCAAACTCGATTGTCGACAGGTAGGGCAAGGATGATTCTTACTCAGATAAGTTGTTTAATCGATTTTGAATTTTGAATTTGGCTTCGATTTTGTTTTTTATATTCTTTTGATTTGATATTTTTAATCACTAACCGGAACCGAATTTCATGCTCGGTTCCGGTTCGGTCGGTGACGGTACCGGTACGGTACTGTCGAAATTTCGACGTACCGACCGATACCTCATACCTTGGTTTAATAGACATATAATTATATGATCTCCTTTTATTATACACTATTCGATAATGTAATTGTGAGACTGCTGTATCACTTTTTTATGAAGGGATATGATAATTCGATCTACCACACCATATATATATATATATATATATATATATATATATATATATATATATATATAATAGTACTCATACCAGGTAATAGTAAAATCTTTTTATATATGCAAAGTTCGTGCTGTTGGAATGTTGTGATATGTATGTTCCAACCGTAAAAACATATCTACGTGGTTATTAACACAGATGCAAAATAATTCTGGAGTCTCCATAAATGCCTTTTTCAATTACCGTACATGTATTCAAATAATTATTTATTTATTTTTACATCATAGTTAATTAAAGAAGAATAATGTATTCTTTTTCCCAAAAATATATCCAACGTTTTTTTAAACATTTAACAAAACGTATGATTAACGATAATATTATAAGCATATGATTTAAAGAGCAAAAGTTATAATAAAAGTCAAAATCCAAAATAGTAGAATATATTACTCAGGAAACAGAAATTAAAATTTTGTCAGTCTGAGTCATAATTTGCTTACCGAAGCAAATATGAACCAAATATGATTTGTACAAGGGAATATGATATATTAACTTGTTATTAAAAGCGAATACTTTATTATTATTTGTTTGTCACAATTTTGCGAAAAAATAAATTATCAATTTTCTAAATCCAAAATGAAAATCACTTCATTATCTAATAATTTTTGTCCTTAACAACTTAAAATGTATGTATTACTATTAATTTTAAAATAAAGCTCTTGTAGGATCATTCAGTTCTATCATCTTGTTGAATGTTTAACCATTTGTTTAGAGATTAAATTTCAAGTTAGAAGCTTATACCTAATGTTGAGCAGTTAAATTGCGAGTTATAAACTTATATAGTTATGTATGTATACTAACTATTAAGTGAAAAAATAATGAGATATAACATTTCGTTAGTGTGGAGTATTTTAGCTTTTTTTTGTACTTGTTTGATAAGTGAGGTGGAGCCTTGGTGCAACGGTTTGGTCACCCGCATGGTGATTTTGGCGCCCAGATTCGAGTCCGGAAACAGCCTCTTCACAATGTGAGGGAAAGGCTGCGTACATTATCGACTTTTCCAGAGCCCGCTATCGTGCGGGAGCCTCGTGCATTGGATTCCACCTTTGTACTTGTTTGATAAGTTTATTTTGTACTGCAATTTTGTTTTTGCTTTATAATTTTTTAGTAGTCATTGAACATTTTTTGTTCATACTGAACTACAAAAGTCTATAATTTTATTTTACATCAGTTCTCTGAAACGTTACATGAGAGAGTTTCACCAAATAATCATATACAAGAATATATAATATATTCAAAGTTTGTTCATACACAATCAATGTTATATTACAAGATAAAACAATGAAGTACATAGACTTGCCTTGAGAATAGTGCATAAAATATTTTATTTCATATCAATTACTGCATATATTTGCACTCAGGCTAAAGAATCCAGTAAAAAGTTATGTTCTTTTTTTAAACAATAATTTTGGGGAAAGATCAAAAATACAAAAATAAAAGACATGCTTATTGAACATGCGCTATATGGTGCACCACAGCATGGATGCAAAAGGCGCAATTGCCCTACGTCATGCACCATGGTGCACCTTTAATTACTATGCTTCAGTCAGACGTTACAATGGATATATATTACATTTTAAAAATTCAAATCTCCTATTCTAAAGTTAAAACAATTGCCACTTACACTTGATTGGTTTCTTTTTTTCTCATTGTTTCATGAGTTGAATTTTCGCACAGTAATCATCAATAAGTTGATATTTCAAATTTAAAATGGATAAAAAGGCGGCTACCAATTTCTTCAAATCATTATTTTACTTTGATTTGTTTGAGAATGGAGATCAATATTTTTGCAAAATAGGCGTCGTAAAGTATTTATCCTTTCTATTAACACTGTTAGTAAAAATAATAGAAATGGTTTAATATTCAATTCTTAATCATGCCATAAATATTTAGTGAATCTAAATTATAGTAAAGGTGTTATTTATATAAAAGCCAACTCGTTATGGATTATATAGACTGTAATGATGTGCAAGATATTTCAAACTGCAATAAAAATCAACTTACAAAAGTCCTCTAAGGTATTGGGACATATATTGAATTACATACAAAAGCACCCTAATTCAAGACATTTTTTTTTGGCCATTAGAGATGGATGTTGAATTAAGAGATGAAAAAGGTACACATCTATGACTAGTACATGCATACAAGTCCGTTAAAAATATATTTCTTCCTTAGGTGAGCTAATACATGTTTGGACTAAGATGTTTCTTAGAGGTGAGATGTTCAATCTTCCAGTATTGTGATAATCATCCCATTATTCAGAAATTTTCAATTTATGGTTGTATCGTGAGAAAATAAAAGATTGCATGCGGTCATCATTCTACTACGCTATCTGGTAATTTTTTTGGATTTATTTTGTTCTGGCCTATCACACTTTGGACATTCATTGCATCAAACATGTACATGTATGGTCAACTTTGAACTTGGTAAAAATTATCCGCTGACACAAGGTTATGTAACTACTGAATATAATAGATAAAATACAGATATATCACTGGCTTTTAAGACTTATAAAAATAAGATATGAAAATAGGAGGTTTCTAGATATTTAAAATTGCCAATGTTTTGGGGTTTAAGTAACCGAGCCGTAAGCTTACTCAGACATAGTAGTGGAGGCAGCTTGTAAAATTGGGATGGGCACTGAAAAGAAAATAATATTAAGGTGTAGAGTTGATTTTAGTGCAATTTTTTGTAGTAATTTTAATATATATAGTTTAAAAAATTTATATATTAATTAATTGCAAATAACTGTAGTTTAATATGATTATATGTTTTTAAAAAAATAATGTCTTAATTTGAATTTACTTTTGAATCATAAAATCAATTTGGATGCATATTATTAAAAGATGGAGGATACTATTTACACACGCTTAAACACCTTCTCGCACCCATTTATCCTCACGCAGTCAAGTACTTCACTCATTATCAACATCCTTTTTTTTGTTATTTTTTTATTTTCTCAAAATCATAACTCGACTTCTCTTCTCTCTCTTCAAACAACAAAATCAAAATTTCTTCATTCGGTTTCACCACAGTCGATCCTTTTTTCCTCATATAATACTTAATCAATACATATGAATTCAACCAATTTGGTTGTGACTAAGCTGTTATCGACTTCAACTATAATATTTTTTAAAATTATGTAACCCTAACTATGATTAACATAGTAAAATATAATTTTCAATTCAAATTTGGTGCTATGGTAAAACATAGTACAGAATATTTATTACTACTTCAATCAAAAATATCTAGCCATTATTATTTTGGAATTTTAATTAGTAATAAAAAGGAACGACGAAACCGTTTTGTAATAGAAAATAATATAACATAGTCAAATACAGTTAATTATTATTATCCTTTTCGTAGAACATTAACGAGATTACAAAAATATTGATTTAAATGCATATTCTGAATATATTTAAATATTTTTTAACTCATCAATTCCTAATCTGAATTTGATAAAATATTTTAACTAACGTTGTTCATCTCATTTTTTTCTGTAATTAATGGTTGACAGGATCGAAAATAATTATATTTGTGGATTAGATTTCATTTTATTTCTATGTTGCTCGGTTACGCATAACTGATTGCGTTTACCCCGATCATCTTTTTGGTGTAAAATGGAGTTTTGAAGTTGGTTTTATGATTTAATTTCATTAAATGGTTAACTTGCGTTAGTAAGTGTTTATGTGGGTGTATGTAGTACCACCCGTAAAACATACAAGTGATGTAAATCAAAAATAAATAGCAAAATTGTATGATGTACATGCAAATTGTTAGTATAAATAAAAACCGGATCCTTTTGTTTTACTTTACCACTGTACTATGTTCACATTGACATCAATAACTCATGTTTGATTTTTTTATGCATTGACCTCTAGTAAATGTAAAGGTTCTAGATTGTTGATCTAGAGGACCTGAGGTTGATCTCATTGGCATCGTTAACCTTGTTCAAAAGTATATAACTAAATGGCGAACCCATTTATAATCTAATATGCCATCATTCTAGATAGCTAACTGTCTTTATCTTCTTTCGCCATTGTTCGATTCGTACCTCCACATCAAATCTGTAATCAAACTCTTACTTGGACACTTTTTTTTGTCGATTATTTTTCAAAAATATTTTGGTAGGCACTTGCCCACCTCAGTTACACTATAGCTCCACCTCTGGTCAGGCGCACAACAAAGCATGGAGCACTACATATTTCATTTCAAATAAGTCATCTTATGAGCTAAGATCATTAAAAAAACCAAGCTTAAATATTCCTTGTGCGTCCTATTCATGGAGTGATTTGAAAATTTAGGCTCCTGGGGAAGAACACAGCCACATAAGAACTCGGATAGGCTCATTGGGTCAAGTTTCTTTTCTTTTCTATTCTTTAAAAAAAAAAAAAAAATTAAAATGTGGTAGCATACTGAAGTTTATATGTGTGGTTTAGGTGAAAATCATGAAACAAAGGCAAGTTATTTAATGAATTGCCTATAAATGCAATTACCTTTTTTTTCCTTTCTTTTTCGTTGACGGTTTGACATTGCTGGTTCAATAATGACTATCAGTTTGGTAACAATTGTAATGTGAATATGTGTATGTGTAGCATACAATGAGTCTAAACATGTTGATGCAACGCAATATGAGGATGCATCAAACCTTCAAAAGTTAAGATAAGTGTGTCATTAAAATGGATGATAATTTAATACAAACTGATCAGTTATAGACAAAACCACAATTTGACAAGTTCCACCCAAAATTAGAAGTTCTGTCTTTGTTTGGACGGTAATGAACTCTACTGAAAATTGAATTTATAGTGTTTTGTTAAGCATCCAACCAGAAAGAATGATAATGAAAAAAATGAGCAAGATATAGGTGAAAAGTGATATGTATTTTGATTTATAAATATATATGGTTTTTTTTCCGAAGAAATATTTGGAAACCTTTTAGTTATATTTTTCACAGTTTGGAAAACCGATTTGCAGCAATTCTCTATAATTGGTACTCAAAAGGCTTCGTTCAAGAATTTCAGGTGTACCTCAAGAATGAAAATATACTTGAAATGTACACAAAAGTTTTATAGGTATTCATCGAGTATCAAATGCATATTTTATCAAGTTATGAACTTCGTACATGGTGGGTGGATCCATTCAAGTATCCATGCAACTTAGATATGCATACATACATAATTCTATATACATACGCCTTGGAAGTCGGAATATTGTACGAGATCAATAGTATTTAATCACAAGTGTGGTTCAGCAAAGGTTTGGTTTTAATTTAGAATTTGACTTGAATATGTCGTAAAGTGGAGGAAAACACTTTCAAAATAGATGAAAACACATCTTTCTTGTGAGGTGTTATGCTTTCTGTGGCATCAACATTTGAAAGAAAAACAGTTTTTTTTTTTTTTTTGGAATAAAGGTTAAAAGATGTCAGGTCTTTGTCAAGTAAATGCAACATTGGTAAAATTGGCTATTCCGAAAGAATTGTATTTTTGAAACTTCTTCTGTTATTGGAAGTAATGCTAGTATGGTAACTATGATGATATCCAATATTGTTTTATTTTGTGTTTGAGTAACTACCACAAACCCAATTTTTTTAAAGCATTTAATTTATGAAATATTTTCGAAATTTTGAAAAATTATTAGCAAGTAATTAAAGGTGACTTCCATCTCATTCTCAATAATATCCTTTTAAGTATTGTTTTCAGATTTCCTTATTATTCTCCGCTTTAGGCTTCTAATGTTTGTGCTGCCATGAGGCATGTTCTAGATCTCGATTTTGTATATTATTCTGCTACCTTTATATTTATCTGCTCAATTTCGCTCAATATTAGGGGGAGCGCTTCTAGACAATTTTAGAATCTCATACATAGTCTTGGACAGTTAAATTTCATTTCTAATTGTTTGTTTGGACATGCATATTTTTAGCGTGGTCTAAGGGTTCAGGGGAACATTGGTTTTTCAACCATTATATTTATAGTCTGGTTTCATCGTCGACCACGATGACATCGATAAGAAAAATCAATTTTGATTCCCAAGATCTTGAAAACTTGTCAAAATTTGATTTTTACAGTAAAATTCGAACTGAAGTAATTGAGATGGCATATCTTAGTTGGAGCAATTCATTGATCACTAGAAAATTGATTCCAAATCGTCAAGCTCGATCCTCTAGGTCCTCTGCACATCTCAACACCTCCAATTTTTGAAGATCATGAGAAAAGATTGATTTCAAGCCCTAATTATTATTTGTTGATGTCGAATGTTAGTCAATTCGAGCACTAACTTCTGAATAGGGAAGGTTATGTATTATTTAGGGGATACATAGGGTCGGGTTTGAATATGTTTTACCTTACCCGTATGTATTATGTAATATTGGATTAAATTATAATTTGATATACCTTTTATAATTGTTATATTTGCACTGTATATTGTCCATTTATATCTTCTAAATTTTAGACACGGTACATATTTTCATTCTCGTACATATCAGCTTTCCATATTCATTTAAGTATTATGGAAATTAACCACGCATAATTATTTCTGCGAAAACTCTTTTGTGCATCCCTTGCATTTCACACCTACACCTTGTCATTATTAAGGATTGAAGCATAAGCAAATGATGACCGTGCAATTTTGATGTTGTTTGAGTTTGGCTTGGTGAGAAAAGTTGATTGGTGTCAAGTTTGATTGGAAGTTCGCCTCTATTGATCGGGATGGGGTTCTTAATTGATGTTACTGATATTTGGATTTTTGTTAGAGACTGTGAGAGAAGTCAAGGCTAGTATCATTAGGTGTGAATTTTGATGTGGAGTCAATATGGGGCAGACGAAGGCAGTGATTGTGGCTGTAGCGGCGGTGACGATCATTTAAAAATGAAGTTGGGATGAGAGTGCAATTTTTTACAGTTCAATATGTGTACTGTAGATAATTACAATTCAATATTTTCCAGCGAAATATTACTGTTGTTGGACAATAACATTCATAAATTTTATAGTGCAAGTATAATTGTACATACATTTCTACTTATTGTCTGTTGCATAGCAAACGCTATAGCGCACGTAAATATTTCGTATACAACAGCAAATAATTGGAACGCAAAAGGTAGAATTTCTTAAAATATGTTAACAGTTTTTGAATACGTGCACCTCAGTATTTGACATTCACAATACATCCAAATAAATTTTAGACTCAAATTAACAAAATCAATTTTAACAACGTTATAAACAACAATTTCAAGTATAAAAAAGGGGCTTGTTTTACAACTTGTTGGTTTTCTTGGATATGCTAGTTGTTTGATTACCATTGGACATTATGCCTAATAATTATGCCATTAATTTTTTTTTCCCGTTGAATATTTCAAATGATTAATATATCATTACAACTGAATTCTGGAGTATTTGTGCTTAACTATTTGATGTACAGTGTTTAAATAATTACTTATGGTTGACAAGTTTGTGGAGTTTTGTCTAGAATTTGTCTGGGCACTAGGACCAATCTTGGTGGATAAAGTTGTACTCCTCCCTACAACATAGCTATATAAACAACACCTATTTGAGATGATTATCAAGTTATACTTGAGGTAGAAGTTCTGCATTCAAGATATGTCTTTCTTAGTTATCAAATTTCTATTTTACTAAACTTACTGCAAGTCTAATAGCATAGCAGAAGTGGAAAGCTTTATGAGTTGGGTATCAAGTTAAATTTTCATCCGCTATTTATTTAATGCCATTGTAACATACTACACATGTCAAACTTTTCCAGTGTAAAGCGACATCTGTAATTGTGTATGATAAACTTATGTTGCATTAAACTTAAATTCTAAAGATTTCTTATGTCCATGCAGAAACAATGCAAAGAAGTCTTGGGGCCTCCTCTGGGTGTCCCAAGACTGAGGCATTCCATTACAAATTTCCAGAAACTTCCATTGATGGGTTGACTGGGAGTGGTGATTCTGACTCGGTAATTACCATGGCATCAGAGAACTCTTTATATAGGGAAACTTCTGCTCCTCCATATCATAATTACAGTAGACCATTCTATCCACATGAATTCTGTGTATGGCATAATTTTTATCCGGGTGGACAAAATCAACTTATTCAACAAGGTCACTGGAGTAACTTCAGAAATCATTATTACCCTATGAATAGGGAATGTTCTTATCCAGCTGATAATAGATTTCACTGTGCTCCATTGAAGATGTTTTATCATAATAGTCCACATGAGTTCCAGTTTCAAGATTTCCATTATTTCGTAGTTATAGATTTTGAAGCAACCTGCGACAAAGAAAAGAATCCTCATCCGCAAGAAATTATCGAGTTTCCATCTGTTGTTGTTAATGGCGTTACTGGGAAAATAGAGTCCTCCTTTCAGACATATGTACGACCTTCACATCATCAACATCTTACCGATTTCTGCAAGGAACTTACTGGCATTCAGCAATTTCAGGTTATATTGTCTTTGCAGATTGTTATTTAGAAAATATTTAGAACATAGTTATACATTTATTAAGTAAGAGATCCAATTATGCAACAAACTATCACTAAATTTTCTAAAATGTTGACGCATTAAGTTAGTGTAACAAAATGGAAATGATTTGGTCCACATTCATTTTATGTGTGAACATACTATTCACTTCTTATTGGTGGATAAATATGATTTATGGTTGTGGACTTTGCTTTTAGATTCAGTTATTCACAAAAGAGAGGTGGTGTTATGTTCACTTATTTAACAATGTGAACAAAACCATACTCATTACTCAAAGTTTAATATCACTTCAAGGCTCAATCTCTATCTTCTCTTGTATAATAGAGTGGTTCCTCCACTCTAGGGAGACAAGGAATCAAGTTCCCCTTGTTACATTACCAGCTGAGGTTCTATACTTTCGAATTCTGAACCCCTTATTTAAACTTTGCTGACCGAATAAGTACCTTATATTTTCTTTCGACTTTAGACTTTTATGCTCAAATTCATTTGATGAATCTAGCATACAGGTTCAATTAACAGCTAAAAAACGACTTCTGTTTATATGCTGGGATGAACTCTTCTTGTTTCATACAAAAATATATAGAAGAATGCACAAAAACGTTGTGCTTATGCACTTCACATGGGGCTATAACTATGCATTGCTTAAAACTGTTACCTATACTGCGAATGTATCATTTGTGTTTCAATTCTCAAGCTTCGATCTTCAACTTACATGTTCGTGTAATCTGACCGATAGGTAGATGGAGGAGTTCCTCTTAGCGAAGCTTTACTGATGCATGATAAATGGTTGGAAAACAAAGGGATAAAACAAACAAAATTTGCTGTGGTAACATGGTCTAATTGGGATTGCCGCGTGATGTTAGAGTCCGAATGCCGATTCAAAAGGATCAGGAAGCCCCCTTACTTCAACAGGTATGATTCCTTTTCTCATTGAAAGCATTTAAACGACTGCTTAAATATTTGTAGATAGCTCAATTTGCTCATTTTCCTTTTTTATGACAACAGCTGGATAAACCTGAAAATACCATTCTCGGAAAAGTTCAACGGGGCACGCTGCAACCTGAAAGACGCGGTCGAACTGGCGGGCCTGTCATGGGAAGGCCGCCCGCACTGCGGGCTGGACGACGCTCGCAACACGGCCCGGCTCCTGACGGACCTGATGCGGCGTGGGACCCGCTTCTCCATAACCAACTCCCTCATATGGGGCCCGCCTCCGCAAGTGATCGACTTCCACACCATGGACCACGCCTCTCCATCTCCTATGATGACACCTGTCCATTTACATGCGTACGTCGAGAACTGCACCGCCTACTGCTACTGTGGGCTTAGAAGCTACAGAGGAACTCTGCATGGTAGGAGTTATTACGGGTGCGGTAATTGGGTCGCGGCTCGGCGTGCCGCTTGTAATTACTTTGTTTGGGCTTCTTAATTAAGTTTGTTTTGCTATGTAAGTAGTTTATGTTGTCGGTCAATGAATGGCATGGTAAACTGACATGTCGTAAATATCTTTAAATAATTTATTTTCGGATGCTGAGAATTGCCCCCATGAAATGTTCATGTCTCCTTAAACTTATCAGCATTAGTTAGTGTTTCAGTTTGATATTTTATTCAGGGAACATAGTTTTCAACTGGTTGCGGTAAATGATGCATGGATATCAAATATGTATGCGATCCAGTACCATTCCTAATATGTAGATTTCAAAGATTATATAATCCACATGGGTAGGCAGGTCAAAAACTAGCGTGCGACAATTGAATGTCGTTCCAAGTTGTCAACTATGCTAGTGTGTAACCTTGTGTTACACATGGTAATGTTGTAAAAGAAATTACATAAGAATAAATTATCGAAAATTATATCTATTATTATTTTGGATTATAAATACATATATCTAAATTTAAAATAATTCTACAAAAATTGTTTTTGAAATTTAAATAAATTTTACGTTAATATTTAATTAATTTATATGTAGCAAATGAGTATACAAATATATTAATAGAAAATTTATATTTCTATTTTTCATATCTTAATGTTAACATAATAATTTTGTTGTAAAATAATTTCAAATAATATTTTTCAAATTAAGTCGATTACATTTTAAATATCATACTTAAATAATTTATATGTCTAAATAATTATAAATAGTTATAGATACTGTTATTTTCTAATACTAAATATTCACAATGAAGTTTAAAATTGGTTTCAAAATAACGTTATATTTCAAAGTTTTATTGAGTTATATTTTAGATTATATGAAATATTCAGATTAGATTTAAATGAGAGTATAAATTTGTAATATATTAACCAAGGATGATACTATTTTATCCGCGACTTACTGAAATCGCGAGAAGCTACATGACAAACCAATGGAGGGAATAAAGAATAAATCTTATAAAAAGAGAATTAAGGAGAAAAAAAATATTTTATTCTATTTTACTATTATTTAACAGATTAATACTTAGACAAACATATATATTGGTTAATTTAATATATTAATCGAATAGATTATAAGTACCTATATATTTATTTAGATTGTAAATTTCTAAAATAATATATTTGGATAATTTTGAAATTTATAACATTAAGTATTGTATTTCATCGATTTATATTCGTTATATAAATATAGATGAATTTATAGAAAAATTATCATCATTATTTTTTTGATTTTAGCATGTTAAAATGTTATGTTTTCGTAATAAAATATATTAAAATATTATTTTCGAATAGTGAAAAATAATCATATATTCATTAATTTCATATTCTCACTAAATGGTATATTTTGTTTCAAATTAGTTTACATTAATATTTCTGAAGTTTAAGGAAATTATATGTTAAACATATTATTTTATTAATTTATACGTTTAGAAAATGTAAATAAATAAAAATATATTATAATTATTTCCAAAATTTTATGTTTTAAAATATTTTATCTGATTTTAAAATAAGTTTAGTTCATATTTTAAAATTAAGAAATTATACATTAAATATAACCGACATGCATATATATATATATATGTGTGTGTGTGTGTGAAATAATTGTAAATATTTATTTATTTGACCAGCACCATTGTCCCAGTGGTTAGATGCTTCGATTTTGGTGCGAGATGTCATAGGTTCGAAACTTGCATAGCATAATTCAAACACATATTGACATGTAGTATATTGTATACTATCTAAGATTTGTAGTATTAATATGTACTGCCATCTAAATACCCAATTTCAAAATAATAAAAATGTCAGTATTTATTTATGTAATAAATTTCAAAGAAAAATATAGATATAATATTTTCCTTCTTGAAGTAATATTAAGTAAATTCGTGATTTTCTATGTATTTATGCGCACCCGCACATGTGTATGATGATGTGTTTTAGATGTTAAATTGCAAAATCAGTATTGATAAGAATTGTAAATTAATATAAGATAATTAAGGGAAAAACTATTTATTTTTAATTTACTAAAATTGTGGATAATACTAATAATAATAAAGTAATAGAATGTATCTCATGCATTGCACACGCTATTGTTGTAAAAACACGATCCTCGTATTTTGAATATTTTAAAATAAAATTTTACTATGCCGTGTTCGATATATCAATCACAAATTAAACTTTTTATTATTGTTTTATGCCTATAATTTTTGTTAAGTGATTCATATATTTTTATATTTGAAAGAAATATATGTTTTACCATTTTGTTACTACGAATACGGTGTATAAATTGAAATTGTCATTTTGTTTATGGATTATTAGAGAACTTAATGAGTATTAAAACTTAAATTTATTTATATGGTATGAATTTATAGTGTTTGATTAATTTAAATACATGGGTTTGAATGTAATATAATAAGAGAAAATTAATGAAAACTTTTTAAATGACCGTCGAAAT
Organism: Allium cepa; assembly: GCA_030765085.1. Taxonomy (NCBI): domain Eukaryota; kingdom Viridiplantae; phylum Streptophyta; class Magnoliopsida; order Asparagales; family Amaryllidaceae; genus Allium; species Allium cepa. The sequence goes on from CM060944.1 coordinate 188,204,414, forward strand.
TGCAAAATGTCGGTATATGAATATCAAATCATGGAAAAATTAACGAAATATTTTGAATAAATATAAAATGATAATTTATATTGATTCAAAATAATCGAATAGAATTAAGGATTGAGAGTGAAATTTTTATAATTACTGAGATGATTTGTAATTTTTATACTTTTTTATCATTTAGCTGATAATTTATTAAAATAGATATAATTATACATAAAAGTTGTTCTTATTGTCTTTTATATGATCCATATTATTTTATATTTGAATGAAAATTTAATTTACACCATTTTATTATAATGAGCGTGATATACTTGTTGACATTATGATATGCATTAATGTTAACTAATTTTGTTTAAACAGTTTATAGTTAATTAATTAATTTAAATATATAGACTTAGATGTAAATTGTACACGAAAATTGTAAACTTTGAAAATAATAGTAGAAAACAGAAGTGCAGGTTTTTGAATGTAAAACGTTAGTGTAAAATTAATAATTTACTATAAACAATTCAGAAATAATCAATTGTATCCGGTCTTTAAAATAAAAGATTAAAAAATATCTAGAGAAAGTTAAAGAGATTTGAGAGAAATGTTAGAATTAATGTATAAGCAAGAATTTTTTTCTGCTTTATTATTATTTAATAGATATATCAGGAACCCTTGCGTGTAAATAGGACAAATTTTATTTATAGGAATAAGCGTATTACAGAAATATATCTGCATTTCACCATATCAGGATTTGTATTTGCGCAAATTTAAATTGCACAAACATAAAATGTAAATTTTACTTCTGCAAGTATACGTTCATTTTATAGAAGAAGAAAAATCTATGCTTGCATAATGCGCAAGTGTAAAATGCTGATATTATTAAAAATGGCTACTTTTGTACTTAGTTTTGAATGGTTGAACAAGGCTAAAAGTCATCAATGATCTTTCGCAATTTCTTTAATTTGGAAAAGTAGATTTTCTTTTAGTATCTAAATTATTATTTGATTTTTGTTGTACGTTCCCCGTTTAATTATGATAGCTTGGAGTGGGTGCAAATGATGATTTCAAGCTAGGGTTGATCGCCAAATTGTTGTCATTCATGGTCCCTCTAACAGTTGCAAATTACGGATGTGTTATTTGTTAATATTCATTTCTCTTTCTCTAGAAGCTTTATCTAATGCAAAGACGTGGTTTTATGGGATGGTTAAGCATATCTTGTAACATAGTAATGATGGAGCATGTATCTAAGGAGTTTTTTCTAGGTTGATTTTATTTTGTTATCCAACCAAGTACATATACACAGGACCGGTCCAACCAATTTGGTTGCCCCAGCCCAATTTGAGAAATAGACAAAAAATAAACAAAGACTAAAATTTAATGCATGCATGGCTTGAACTTTGGTCGTTTGATAATGAAGACAACCAATTAACCACTTCACCAAACTATTTCCATAAAAAGTTGCCTCGTATTCAATTTGTAAACAACCATTGCATGAAGTTTAACATTTTGTTACCCCCTCCGACATGTTGCCCTAGGCGGTGCCTTAGCAGCCTTGCTCTAGGATCGGGCTTGCATATAAGCTATTAGCTTTTAGTGAATACTACCTTCGAATCTTGCCCTTCGCGTTTTTTATTGTTAGAATAACAATATAGAATCAACTAATCATTATATTAGTATTTTTATTAAGGTCAAATTCTTTAAAAAAAAGTGACTTGGCATGGATAATCCCTTCAGCATTTCAGCTTCAAGAATAAAACTCTTCTTATAACTTGTTTTAAAGGGTAAGAAAAGCTCTACATGTCAAAATAATAATTACACCAAAAAGATAGAAGTCACATTCGTAGGTGTAACCTATGTCCCTCGAACACTTTGCCGAAGTGCATAATGAATTTTTATTGAATTTTTTTTTAATTTTTACCAAGAGTGGTTTATACTGTTGGTTTAGTTGTCGCATTGAAGCATTTAATGCAGCTCAAGTGTTTGCTTGTGATTGACTAAGCCAAACGTGACCTTTTTTCATTCAAAAAAGGTTAAGTTTTTAAAAGAGAATTATCAATTGTTTATTACATTTTTATGGTGATAATTTATTCTTGGAATATAAATTCACAATTAATTGTATCTCTGTTTATATTCTTCTTCCTCTCCATTTTCTTTACTTCACCTGACAAAACATTCCAACATTAAATTTCTTTTAAGAAAAAACCCCAATAATTATTTTGTTTTAATTGTTTTCTAAGTAATTTATATATTTGATCCTTGTTTTCGCATTCATCTCTTTCTGTTCTTTAAGCATGGTTTTGTATGTTTCCCGGTTATGCTTTCTACTAAAATATGTTTTTGATTTAAAAATAAATTTTCGTGATTTAATTTGACTAAAAATTATTTGTTTTGATCTCTGAAAACCACGTTTTCTTTTTAAATTCATGTTTAAACTTATTGGCCTTTTATAAATACCAACTAGCCTTATTAATTGATTAACCTAGTTTATTTACTTGTTATGCCCTAAGACTCATTCATTTTACTAATGTAGTTGAGTCATTATACTGTAAGCAATCGAAGAATGACCAAAGTAAAATTCGTACTGAATTCCAAGGAAGAGCATACATGCACTCAAGGATAGACATTGCCCCTAATCCGACCGACACTTGTTAACATACCTTGAGGTTACTTTATCTGGAGCGTTGAAAATTACAATCAAAGGTTCTTCTACCCCTTGTTCTTTTTTTCTCAACTCGTGCCATTTCTTTGATGAATGCCCATAGTAGCTTAATCTTACTACATATCATAGTATTACTGCACTAGTCATCATATATCGCAACCTCGACTATGATGTTCTATCAACCGAAGTGGTGAACTACATGTACAATATAAAAGAGTTAAACCCTGGGGGAAAGAACGTTCTTCTCTATTTTCTTCAAATTCGAAAAAAGCAACCTCTTGTTGGATAAGACGGATCGGGAAGCCGAGTACAATAGGCAAATTTCAAAAAAGGAACCTCTTAATTCATTATGCATTACATCTTTTATAGTGTTACTATAAATAATATTATTGATATTAAATCATATTTAATGCCCTATTTGATATGTTGATATTTTTTTAATTTAAACATTATTATATTTTGATTGATGATATGTATGTTAATTAAAGTAGTACATTTATTCATACATGAGGTTTGCAAAACATTTCATTATTAATTTAATACCGTTTGTTCGAAAATAAATTTTATATAATGCGTACATGTGTGCGTAATTTGTAATGTCCTATATAAGTATATAGTACAAACTAATATAACATCGGTGTGTTCGAAAATTTAATATGAACCCAACGATGCAAGTTGCATTTGAAACAAAGTTCGTATGCGAATGGTATAAGGCTTAGAAGTTATAGGGTTATTTATGCAAATAACATATAATTTTGGATTAATAACAATTTCCATACTTGACATAATCTTCTCTTCGATACGCCATTGCTGATTGATGTTCCCGTTTTTGACCGTCAGATCCTCCTTGGTCCGACCGCCATCATTCTCAACTTGCTTAGGCATGTCGATCTATAGCTGAGTTGTCTCCTCTGATGCTCGCCGTCACCATTGATCAAAACCCTAATCACCTAATTGTCGATGCCATAATCGTATTTAAGTACTGCAGTCACCATCATTTTTTAGATCTTTAAGAGCCGAGTATATCCATGGTATAATCGTCTCCTTCGGTGATGATCATACATTAATCAGAGATGCACGAGTTTGACTTGAATTTTTTTGGTGATCTTTGGGTCAGATTGAAGAACCACCAATTGCATATTTTTCATCTCATCGAGGCGAATAGTTCGACTAATTGTTTACCATTATCGATGAAATCAATACATATGCCATGTTGATCAAAATGTAGACCTATCAAAACTCTTCGTTTGTTATCATGTTGAATCATAAACATTACCTCTTAGAGAATCCTTCTTCAATTTTATTAATGGTATGTAGTGCTTTAATAAAAGTTTAAACTCAATGGTTGAATAGATCTATATGTGTAAATGGAGGCTCTATAGTTTATTTATAAAATCAGATAGTAAAATTATCTCTTTAATATATTTCCATGGCCAAATTTTATTTATTAGTTGGGTCCATCAATGCAATCAAATAATAAATCATTTAGCAATTATCAATATGGCTAGCCCTTTAATTGTTAATCAATATTAATATTTTCAACTGCAATGCAATATCTATCATTTAATAAATATTATTTTTAGACTATGTAGTTGATCAAATAAATATATAACAATTATATATTTATTAACTAATTTTTCACCCCTTTAATAGTATTAATAAAATATCAATTAAACAATATAACAGTTATATTAATTTTTCTGCGAGAATTTGTAACATTTATAAATTATTCTGTTTGAGTTAATTTTGTAAGTGCCCTGAAAGCTATAGTCATGAGATTCCCAATGTGAGCTTAATCCTTGGAAATATTTTAACAATTTAAATATTGAAACTTGTACAAACTTTTGCTAAAGCACAATAGTGGACATGAGCTCAGTTGCTTATATATCATTTAGGTGAAATCCAATTTCTTATCCTTTAAAGTGACACCCTTAAGTAACGATATATTGTGCATGTTTTCTCTTCATCATCACTACATCACTTAGATATCTAAAGTTCAACCAATGTAAAAACTATAATAATATTTGTATTTAATCGTAAAGTCCAGAATTAAAGTCAATGGTTAATTCTAACAACAATTATAGATTAATCGATTTGTTTTAGTTGAAGATTTTAACTTTAAGTTGACTACTAATTATGGTGATGCTAACTTTCTATTTGAAGGAAACGAATGCTCTACTGAATAGTGTTTCACTTTAAATTTTTTATTTTATACCTAAATATAGCCTTAACACGATTAATTATTATCATATGATTGGCCATAATCAAACTATAGTTTAAACACTTAAGATTCACAGCAATTTCAAGTCAGAAGACTACTATTGCACATCGTCACGTAAGATCTTTTATTTTCCTTTTATCATATAGAAGGATCTTTGTGAGTCGTGTAATTGTTCCATAGAACTGCACGTATGTATCTCCTTTGCGCCATCAACGATCATGAGTAATTCACCGTCCATCATATGATTGGCACTACATACACTAGTATCAAAGAATGTATTGATATTCCATTCTCAATACATATTAATTATAAATATTTAAGGAAAAGTGTTTATTTTATACGATTCAGTGACAATGATTACTAACATAGTCATAATTACAATCAATTAACTAATTTTCTACTTATGTATATTTAATGTAATTAAAAAATCAGTTCTATCCCAATATAAACATATATAAAATAGAAAATAAAAATAAAAAGCTTAATTTATTCCACATAATATTTAAGAGTTGATTTATATGATCAAAATACATAGTTGCCCCTAGGAAATTCTCTTAACTATATCAATCTCTCATAGCACTTGGGGTCAATTATGATGACTAATAATCATACTTTCGATCGTTTTTTCAAGATTAAACTAAGAAAGAGCCTTAGTGAATGGATCTGTAATATTATTATTTCACATCCACATTTTCGAATGTACTTCTCTATGGTCGATAAATTATTTTATCACGTGGCAATTACGGAGAACAGATCTCGAATTTTTATTGACTGTCGGTTCCTGTTGCAATCTATATTACATCATTGTTATCACAATACGTTATTGGATTCTTAACGATGGTAATTCCTATCTTTCTTATATACTTGTATGCATATATTACTTTCATTGCGAGACTATTTAAGGTGATATACTTAACCATCATAGTTGAATTTACTGGAACCACTTATTTGGAACCTTTCCAACATAAAGCCTCTTTGTTGAGGGTAAACCTGAATTTAAGATAACTTATTATTTTTGATGTCACTATGAAGTTTGAGTCCATACGCTCCTTCATAAGGTGTTCATTATTTCATTTAATAATTCTCTAGGCATAAATAATCGGGAATACTCGTAACTATAATCAGTGATTTTAACTCAAAACTGATGATTGCTTACTACATCAAGTGTAAGAGAATTTCGTTCTAGCACATAATATAACATATATGATGGTTCCTATTGTTGATGCATTAGGAATCCATTTCATTTATTTTGTATTAAACATGTCAATATGGTGCCTATGTATATTAATTAGGACAATTCAAATATCCTCTTATACTGGGGGTAAAGGACTCTTCAATTCTTTCATCGAGAAGTTAACAACTAAACTTTACCTGATTTTAACAAGGATACATCATTACCAATCAGTGCTATGCCGTTTATTTATACAATCTTACAGTAGTAGAAATATCTTGGTACCTTCTATTTTTTATAGATATTCATTTCCTCTGCATTTTGACCGAAATCAAAATATTTGAATTCTAACTTTTTAACCTTTAAATGCTTATTTTAGATCGTGTAATGACCTTAAAACCCCACGAGCTTTATTATCGCTCCAATTGACTTTGAGATATTTTGGCTACATTGTATAAACAATTTCTACTAAGTCATTGTTTAGAAGTTCTGTTCCAATCCAATATGTAAAGGCTCGTAATAATATAGTGTGAAATTGCTTCATTAATTCCAATGATAGAAACCGATGAGGTCAATTCCAATAAACCGTTGCTTTATATTTTTCCAACTACAAGGATCTTCTTCTCCAAGACTAACTTGCGGCCGATGGATCATACCTTTTGAGGTAGAGTTTCAAAACCAAATTTTGTCAATGTACTTAGAATTTATTTTTGATTGAAAGCATCATGCCATGTGTAGAGTCTATACTCTCCATGGCTTATCAATAACTAAGAAGATATTCTTTGTGAACAATTCATGTTTCGGTACTGATAAACGACATGTAGTTTCTCTTCAGTATGCGAGTTTTTTAATTATACTTTCTAATAAGGTCTTTTTGGTATTGATTGATTTTTTTTATCATCTATGTAATTTGTTTTAATGTTAGAATCAGGATCACATGTCAGTGCGTTGTGCTACCATTAATTTCCATTGAAAGAAATTCCTTTGGTAATAAGATGCTACATCTTAAGGCAAAAATTTGTTTCTTGGTGTGATGCGATTGCATTCAAAAAAATTTATGAATTGCCCATAGACTTACATAAAACAAATTTAACCTTGATTTCAAGAGACTTACATTCATCATGTATGTCGAAACTACATATCCTAAAATATTTAAGTGAATTCTCTTCCTAATTCATCACGTAGAATTGTAATTTTAGGTGCTTACTCTTATGTGCATGTCCTTAAAAAAAGAGATAACTCAACCTCACTCATTATCAATCGTACTTTTTCTAACAAAAACCAGCTACTCTTTGTCGATACATCATTATATAGCATAGGAAAGGACTATGAGAGTGAATCATATTCTCTTTTAAGTACTATTGGAACTTTTATTCGAGATACTCGCCAATTCGACCATTGGTGAATTTTTTTATTCTTTTGCATGTTCTATTTTTCTACTTTAATTTTATATTCTATGAACTTATCATTAGCATCTAGCTTGTGGATCAAATACATATGTTCATATCTTCAGAAAATTCATTGCTGAACTTAGCGAAGTAAATGGGTTCAATTTCGGTTTCATTAGACCTTGGAATCCATACATCTATATGTATCAATTCGAAAATTTTGTTAACCCTTTATCGCTCTTTTTGAATGAGTTCTTTATTGTTAATCCTTTAAGATTCAATTCACACATACCTTTCACAATTACATGATTAAAGAAAATTTTCCTAACTGTACAACTTAGTACATGATTACAAAAAAATTAGTAAACATTTTACAAGCTTTCATATTTTCTACACTAAACACACCGCTATTGTTATGAAATCAAATACCATCATCGAAATACCAAAAACGAATTTATTTTATAACGAACATTTATAATATTTATATTAAAACAAAACTACATCTAATTTCCATCAAAACAAAAAACGATTATTATTTCGTAATAAATATTTGGTACACATGAAAGTAAAATTTTCAAAACTTGAGTGCATCCGCTAGAAATTGTTATATGGCATGCAACATTATTTTTGTAGTTACAATGATAATACTAGAAATACAGAGCTCTATTTAATCAATTACTACGGGCTATTTATTTTCTACTATAACTAACTTACAGTTGATAGTTCTGAATTAAGTATCGCAATTGCAGTAAAATATATTTTATAAAGAAAATCATGTTTCTTGATCCTTATTAAGCTTCTACAATTAATTAATACAATTTTTTCCTTAGTACTGTGACCGTTCTCTTCTTCCCAATGGTGCCAACATTACTTCCACTCTCACAATTTCTCGATCTTTTAAATGGTCAGCCTTTCAAAAGAGAAAACCCTTAGCAACAAGGATGCATCAGATTCTTTACAAAAATGAATCCCGTCATTGTAAACATTTTAGTGTAATCAAGTAAGTTGCACTTAAGTAAACAGATCGAAAGTAAAATTGTATTGATCCAATTCGTATGTCCGTTTGTATTTCTTGGTCCAGTGTTGTTCCAACCCAACAAAATCCTCATTATATTCAATCTTATTAGACACATAATCTTGAACTATGGTTGCTTTGCTCATTTCAAAAGAAACAATTTCACCAAAAGTTCGTATGTTACAAAAATTGACCTTTCATCATGCAGCTTTTGTATGCGATTAAATATGGATCGAATATTCATGCTCTAGTATTGCTGTAGAGTTTAAAACTCATATAAGACAATACATAGCTTCTGGCGAATTCACACTGAGCTGCCAAGACTAGAAAGTTTCAATGGATGTACTAATCTTCTCTTTCATGGGACTTGAAGCAACAATATGCCTTAGTTTATTGGTAAGTAAATCATTTCATCTCTTTGTCAATCTTCAGTTAAGTACATTTAGTGTAATTAATCCGATGGAAGACTTCATTAATTACATTAGTTGTGCAAATTTATTAAAGCAGATTATTGTAATACTATATACATATTAGAATAGTTTATTATATTTTTATAGTTAGACTCCCACTAGATTCTACATCTCTAAAATCCCTATTTGAGACGTAGGAATTTCATAAATTCCTTTAGTTAGTGTTAGGATCTATTTATCATATTACGAGAACCTTGAGGGTGCTTAGAAAATTGCTATCCCCATAATTGGCAAACAATAGTTATTAGTTATATTTCATATATAACTCCTTACTGTATATTCTTTGCTCCTAATCATCTTTATGACCTTGAGGGTGCTCAAAATATCATAAAGTACATCAGATACTCATGCCTGAGCATTTCATGATTGCTTAAGGGAAATTTTGCAATCCTCGAAGGTGTTTAGCAGAGCTATAAAAATGTTCTTACTGACCTAGGGATAATATGAATATCACTATAAATATTTTATAGCTTGAGGATGCACAACAACCATAGGTATGCATATTACTCTACTTATATTGTAAATGATAGACAATAACATTATTTTAGATTCATAACCTAAAAATAATAATAGCGAGTATTGTCATCAATAAGTAGTGACAAGTATTTACACTATCTCAGTGACAACGTTTGCCATTTTATATGTGTACACAATTGTATACATTTGTGTATGCCCCTTATAAGTATAATGAGTTTTATTTCAGTTTCAACTTTTAAGATCGTATTATTCATTTTATATACAATATATAAGGTTATCTTCTTAATTATGACATGTATAACAAAACGTCAAATCTTATATTTGTGGATATATTTTATTACTTAACACTCTAATTAATATTACAACTCAACTGTAACATTTTATAGACTATAATATTATTTTAGAAACTAGGTATTTTACTTGCTTCGAATAAAATTATAAGATTCTAGAACTAATTGTCCAAATAAGTGTATGAGCAACTCGAGAAATATAATCTAAAAAACATCTATACGGACAAATTATTGTTAAAAATTCTAATACAAAATGAAAATAAACTTGCTATAAGATAAATAAAGCACTGATTGGTTTAACTGTTAAACTAACTAAAACCCCTGTTAGCTGCCCAAAACCACTGCTTCGCTTGATTGAGTTATCTCAGTGCATTCTCTCTCACACTCTTCTAACTATACACCATTTCTCCTCCAAATCGTCTTCTCCAGCCAAAAGCTCAACTATTATGATCAGTATAAAATGATAATGAGAAAACCCCTTTCATCGGTTACAACATTTGTAGTAGATCTCTTCTGTTCTCATCCGTCAGATTTTCAAGGATTCATCTGGACCACTGACTTCATTACCGATCATATATTTTTTTAGTCTTGTGGGCTAAAGCCCAACTAACAATAATTATATTTGTTGTATATTGATTCTATAATATAGTATAAAAGCAAACCTTTCTTTCATTGTAATGCAACGAAAGTCAGTTAAATAAAATCATTTCTAATTTTCTCAATATTTCTTCATTTCAAAACTCTTTCATGGTATCAGAGCATTGAATTGCTTAACAGCAAAGAAAATCTCACCAGAAGATAATCTCATCATTTGAGTTTATCTCTTATCAGAGTTTACATCTCATCACTTAAGGGATTGATCCAGTTAATAAATCCCATGCCTCGCCAGTTTTGATTGATTGGCTGCAACAAGATTCATCACTGAATCTTGAATGATTGCAATCAAAATTCACAAAATTCAGATCAAGAAATCAGAGAAGAAACAACACAAGAAACAGAAAAGTTCCATCCAAAAAGAAACCTTATCAGAAAAAAAATCATCATCTAAGCATTTCTTTGGTTGCATCTTACCTATTCTGCATTTGTTTATGAGATTCTTTGACTCAATTCTTGATTTTATCTGCATCATTCTTTTATCTATTATCGTTGTTCAAATTGTTTTAGATTCATCATTGCCGAAGAAGGAAATTCAGACACGTCATCGAATGTTAACAGTTCACAACATGCTGACACTGCAGAGAATTTAATCAAAACTGTTGTCAGTCCCCACTCCCCAGAGTCAATTGGTTACTGTTCATCTAAATGAAGATAATTATATTTTATGGAAGCTTCAAGTTGAAACTGCCATACAAGGGTATGGACTTGAAAGCTATATTCTGGGAACTATTCAAATCCCTCCTGTTTGCATCACTGACAAAGAAAACAAAGTAATCAGCAATGAAGAATATGTCAAATACCATAGACAAGATAGACTCATATATTCTTGGCTACTATCTTTAATAAATGTGAATCTTCTATCACATGTTATAGGATGCAAGACAGCTAATGAAATCTGCGTAACTATTGACAAAGTTTTCAATACTCAATCAGCAGCTAAAGTCATGTTTTACAAAAGATAGTTACATAGCATCAAGAAAAAAAGTCAAAATATGAGAGAATATCTCTCTAAAATCAAGACTACATGTGATCTACTTGAGGCAGCAGGGCATAAGATCAGTGATTCAGAACAAATTATGACTATTCTAAATGGATTAAGTGATGAATATGAAGCTGTGGTTGTTGTGATATCATCTCAAAAAACTCTACCACCTATAGATGATGTTCACTCTGTTTTGTTTTCTCATGAGGCAAGAATTGATAATAAGAAAACTCAAGAAAATGATTTCACAGTCAATTATGCGGCAAATTATAAAGGCAAAGGTCAAAGCAGTAACAAATCTGATCAAGCAATGCAAATGGGTGGTTACTCTAACAGATCATAGGAAGAGGCAAATGGAACAGTGATAATAGACCAAGATGCCAGATTTGTGAAAAGTTAGGACATACAGCAGCTAAGTGCTTTTTTCAGATTAAATCTGAATTATGTACCAGGACAAAATTCAAACAGCCAAAGAAATCAAAGTCTCGGTGCAAATATGGCTCAAGCTCAAAATGATTCAAGCAATCAATCTGACAACAAAAATTATCAACAATCAGATGTAGCAAAGCCAGAGCATATACATGATGAAGATTGGTATCCATATTTTGGAGCTGCCAACCATCTCACAAACAACTCGAGCAATTTAAATCTTGGAAACAGGAAGTATAAAGGTATGAATTCTATTCATGCGGGAAATGGTAAGTCTATTGCAATCACACACACAGGCAGTTCATATATTATGGGAAAAAGGCAATTATATTTGAATAACTTGCTTAGAGTACCATTAATCAGAATTTTTTTATTAAGTGTGTCACAGTTTGCAAAAGACAACGGTGTCTATTTTGAGTTCTACCCACATCACTGTTTTGTTAAGGATATCCTAACTAATGATATTCTCTTGCAGGATAAAGAATATAAAGGGTTGTACAAGTTCACTGTGGCTAATTCAAGAAAATTAGAAATTAAAAGAAATTGGTGTAATAATTCTTAGTTGAAACAGGAAGAAAATCGTAAGACATTTGATATGTGGATCATAAATTGGGATATCCAAATGCTAAAATTGTAGAACATGTTCTGAGTAATAACAATATTTCATTCAATGATGTTTCTATGCCATATATATACACCTTCTGTCAAATGGGTAAAGCACACAAGTTACCTTTTTCAAGTTTTGAAACTATTTATAGTAAGCCACATGAACTAATTGCAACTGATTTATGGGGGCCTGCACCTATTCACAGTGATTATGGATTCAAATATTATATATCATTTATTGATGCTTTTTTCAGATATGTTTGGATATATTTTTTGAAATCTAAAGATGAAACTTATAATGCAGTGTTATAATTTATTGCTCGGGCAAAAAATCAAACTAACTGTCAAGTCAAAGTGTTTCAATCTGATGGTGGAACAGAGTATATGCCACTAAAGCATTATTTTCAGAAGAAAGCGATTGTTCATAGAACAACTCGTCCCTACACTTTTGAACAAAATGGAATTATTGAAAGAAGACATAGGAAAATTGTTGAGACATGTCTCACATTATTAACTCAAGCAGCTATGCCTTTAAAATTTTGGCCTGATGCCTTTGCTACAACTGTTTTCTTGATTAATAGGCTACCAACAAAGGTCTTAAATTTCAAAAGTCCTTTAGAAATGTTGTATAATATTAAGCCTGATTATCAAAGCTTGAAAGTAGTTGGATGTTTGTGTTACCCCTATCTTAGACCATATAATGCTCACAAGTTAAATTTCAGGTCTGCCCCTGTACTTTCTTAGGTTGTGCCGCTAATAAAAAAGGGTAAAAATGCTTGGACTGCAATGGCAGAATATTTGTTTCTAGACATGTTGTATTCAATGAAAGGGTATTTCCTTTTAAAGCATCTGAAATCAAAACATCTAAGAAAGTTTATAACCTAAAAGAATCACTGCCTTCAATACCTGCATTACCTGAGGAAGTGATACAAGCTCCCAGAGAGACAATTGAAGGCAATATCAACTCACATTTACAAGGGTCAGACTCACAACACACAGTGTCCAGTTGTGGACCAAGTAATGAGGGCACCGATGAACCAGATACACCTATTCAAAAATCTCAATAAAGATTTAGTGTGCAATCTACTTCACATCAAACATCAGAGGATACAATGTCTCACAAATGAACAACTGGAACAAGATGATAGTATTCAGCAACAATAAACTACAAGAACATGTCATCATATGGTCACAAGGTCTAAGAGTGGCATTTTCAAACTCAAAATATACAATACAACTTTAGATACTGAAGAACCAAGTGCTTATTATCAAGCCTTGGAAAATGAAAACTGGAAATCAGCTATGTCAGATGAATACAATGCTCTTATAAGAAACAAGACATGGAGTCTAGTTCCTTTACCCAAGAATAAAAATATTGTTAGGTGCAAATGGATTTTTAGATTAAAGAAAAATGTTGATGGTACAATTTCTAAATACAAGGCAAGGTTAGTAGCTAAGGGTTTTTCACAACAGAGTAGTTTTGATTTTAATGAAACATTTTCGCTTGTTGTGAAACCCACTACAATAAGAACAGTCATTACAATTTCCTTGTATAGAAATTGGAACATCAAGCAAATTGACGTGAATAATGCTTTCTAAAATGGTGTTTTACAGGAAGAAGTATACTGGAGCAGCCACATGGATTTGTGCATAAAGGAAAAGAGAATATTGTTTGCAGATTAAACAAGGCTATTTATGACTTGAAACAGGCTCCTAGAGTGTGGTTTGAGAAGCTCAAGGCAACTCTCATTGGGCTAGGCTACAATCCCATAAAATCTGACAACTTTTTATTTACGAAATTCAATAAAAACATAATAGTTTATGTGCTAATATATGTTGATGATTTTATTATTACAGGAAATAATGCTGAGGAAATCAACAATCTCATAAACCAGCTTAATCGGAAATTCAATGTTAAAGATCTTGGTGATTTGAACTACTTTCTTGGCATTGAAGTTAAAAGGTTGTTAGATTCATCCATTCAGTTGAGTCAAAAAGGTACATTTAGGAAATACTGAATAAAGCTAAGATAAATCAAGCCAATTCTATTTCAACTCCTATGATCAGTAATTTACATATGTCAAAATTCAATGGAGAACGATACCTAATGAAAAGAAGTACAGGAGCATTGTTTGTGCTCTTCAATATGCAACAATAACAAGACCAGACATTGCTTACAGTGTTAATAAGGTCAGTCAGTTCATGCAAAAACCAACAGATGAACACTAGAAAATGATGAAAAGAATCTTAAGATATCTCAAAGGAACTACAGAGCATGGACTAACACTACAATCAAGCAAGTACATCAATATTACAGGGTATGCAGACGCTGATTAGGCTAGTGATCCAGATGACAGAAGATCAGTAACTGGCTATTGTATATTTCTAGGCAATAATCATATATCTTGGTGTTTAAAAAAACAACCTACTGTGTCTAGATCAAGTACGAAGGCAGAATACAGAAGTGTAGTCAATGCTACTGTGGAAGTGATGTGGATACAATCATTACTTGATGAATTACAAATCAAGTTAGATAGCAAAACAACAATATGGTGTGACAACTTAAGTACTGTTCAACTTACTACAAATCCAGTATTACATTCTAGAATGAAGCACATGGAACTTGATTTGTATTTTGTTCGTGAGCAAGTGGCTAAAGGAAAATTAGATATTAATCACATACCTTCATCTTACCAAGTTGCAGACATCCTAACTAAGGCACTGTCTAAAGCCAACTTTGTGCATCTCAGAGATAAATTGAAAGTTAACAACTCACAGGGATTTCATCAGCAACCCAATGTCAAAGCAAAATCACTGGAATCCTTAGCCAGAAATTGTCTCAAGGCAAATTTAGCTATAACATGTCTCAATGAGTCTTAGAGTTGCAAGATCCCAAACTACGAACAACATGCCGTCGAAAGTAACCGAACTCTGATGTTGCTGTAATGAAATTGATCGCCTTCAATCACTCTTTTGGAGTCAAATAAAGCTATTTGAGGATACATGGCAACAATTCCAGCCATTTATGATTTATTTGTAGAGTCGGTCAGATTTAGGATGTTTTTCTTCGAACCTTAACTGATGAAGGGTTTGCGGGGGCGTATAAAATGATAATGAGAAAACTCCTTTCATTAGTTACAGCATAAGTAGTAGATCTCTTCTGTTCTCATCCGTCAGATTCTCAAGAATTCATCTGGACCACTGACTTCATTACCGATCATAGATTTTTTAGTCTTATGGGCTAAAGCCCAACTAACAATAATTATATTTGTTGTATACTGCTTCTGTAAGAGAGTATAAAAGCAAACCTTTCTTTCATTGTAATGCAACGAAAGTCGGTTCAATAAAATCATTTCTCGTTTTCTCAATATTTCTTCGTTTCAAAAATCTTTCGATCAGTCTCTCCATCATTGACTAATGTACGCTTCATATTCACTCATTTTGGTTTGAGAGCAATCACAATTGACCATTATTTTAAAGGCCATCAGGCAGCCGTGCTCCAAAGTTGAGTAATAAGATCTCTTCTATTAATTTTATTCCTGTCTATATTCATCTGCTTGATTAATTGCTTAATGTCTTGCTAAATTGTTAGGATATGAACCTATGTTCGCATTTGAACTAATTTGGACAGTCTTTCATTCCTTTCACACCAGATGTTCCAGATTAAAGTAATAATAACAATATCTACTAGATCTTTAAATCGATGTTTTCCATCATTAATAAATGCATAATTTCATCGAGGTTGTATAAAATGTTGCTTTGAATTCGAAGTTGACTTCTAGAATAAATACAATTGGAAAAGGATGACCTTTTACCTCTAATGCTTGATTACACAAACAACACTAAGAATCAATATTAGCGTGTCATCTACTCAATTTCTCTTTAGTGTTTAATCCATCAAATGTAGCTAGTACCGAAAAATTTGATATTTTTGGTGCCTATAAAGAATTCCATACACGCTTACACTGATTAAGTTCACTATGTTTATCGCTTATCATGTTCCAAGCAGAATGAAATGTAATTTTTCAATGCTTTTCAGACAGCCATATCTAATAGTCTTTGTTACAATTTTAACATATTTTAACATTTTGAAGGGTTTGGAAAATATTTAGAGGCAAATCAAGAGTGCTACTCTCCATTCATTATTGAATAAGAAAGTGGATACCTTTCTGTTACGGCCTTTAACTGTTGACATTGATTACCATCCTACTCAACTAGTCAAAGAAGCACCATTAATCCTTAAATCCATCCACATGTTTGTATATCTTTCATCCGCTAAGCTCTTATTGGATTGCCTTGTTTTGGTTAATGATTTTCTATGCATGACACATTATTGTCTGATTGCGCCACCAAAAAATTGACTTTTCAACAGTATCTAATTTTGATCCACTGTGACCATAAACAGTCATTTGATAAAATCTTCGTACTAACTTATATGTACACGCTCATCCCAAGTATTCCCATTTCCTAAACCCTAAACCACCCTCTCCCTTTGGTCTATGTACGTCATTCCATGACATTTCATGTTTTCTGCTTTGTTATAGGAAATTTGCACAAATTGAATTGAGTTTCGACATAATTGTTGAAGGAAGCTGACAAAATGGTATCCAATAATTAACCATGGGAACAATCACATACTTAATTAACTCCAGTCTTCCTAAAGATTTGTTTTTTCAAATATTTATTTTATCAATAGGAGCTCCAAAACCTCTTGCCTTCAACTTATGTTTAGAAAGAGGAATTCCGAAATAAGTGATTGGGAGGTTACCCACTTTCAAAATATCTCTGATATCCTCTTTTGCCTATTTTGTTCATTAGTAACAAGGCTAGCAAAAATTATAATATTATGCATAATCTATTGAATAGCTATTGCATTTTGCCTATTTTCATTGCATGTTATCAAGAGATATCATCAGCATATAAGAAATGAGCGTTCACTGGTTCAGTTTTGTATATAGGGGAAAATTGTCTTTTATAAATTCTATATCAAACCTAATTGTCAAATATTCCATCATAATAGAGAAAAGAGAAGAGGAAAGAGGATCCTCTGTCTTAATCCTCCACTACTTCTATGAAACCATGTGGACTTCCATTTAGTAACACTGGAAATGTAGGAGTAGAGATTCTTAAGTCAATCAAATGTACAAACTTTTCTGAGAAACCCATCTTTAATATCTTATGACAAATGAATTTCCTATTAATTTTTCATATGGATTTTGGAGATCAATTTTAATACACATGTTTTGAAGTTATTTTATAAAAACTCATTTCTATCTATTGTGCTAGAATAGAGTATTAAAAATGCTTCTCCCATGAATAAAGGAATTTTGATTTACTAAAATTAATCATTCGGTAAAGTTTCTTCCTATTGCATAATAAATTATCAAAGATTTTACAGATCACGTTCCATAAAGATATTGGCCTATAATACATGATTTGTTGACCTGTCTGTTTTTTGGGATAAGACATAGGAAAGTACGATTGATTTCTTTGATAATTTTTTCTGTATATTGCATACCTGCCATTGCTTTTATAAGGTCTTCTTTAATGGACTGCCAGTGAATTTTATAGACTATTGTGATCATTTATTGGAAAAACTTCAACTTTCAAGCTCTTCCATGTCAAATGCTCTATCTAACTGCATTCTGGCATCATCTGTTAAACAATTTCTGTTAGTAATTTTAGGAAAATGAAAAGCATAACTAATATCATTATATGAATTAGAGTAAGATATAATTGTTCCCTGATTGTTTAATCGCTACTTGAGTATGTGTTCCTATTCTGATCTGCTAATCAAATACTTCTGTCGTCATGTTTGGATTCTGCAAATTTCGAATGAAAGAACTTTTCTGCTTTATCTTCTTGAGTTATCCACCTATATTTAGCCAGCTATAACTTATGTAATGCTTGAACTAACCAACTTATCAATTCTTCCTTATATTCTTTTTGTTGCAGTGTAACATTGTAAGGATCTTGAATTAGTTCTGAATAAAAAATTTGATTCTATTCTTCTTGTTGCTCACACAATTTGTAGAAATTGCATTTGCTTTTTTTTTTGGTCATTTCTTTCATGCCTTCTTGGTTACTTTAAGCCTTCAAATAAAAATGTAAAGAGGATGCCTAATGAAATGA
The DNA here is from genome assembly GCA_030765085.1 of Allium cepa. Classification (NCBI taxonomy): domain Eukaryota; kingdom Viridiplantae; phylum Streptophyta; class Magnoliopsida; order Asparagales; family Amaryllidaceae; genus Allium; species Allium cepa. The sequence goes on from CM060944.1 coordinate 188,222,893, forward strand.
GTTTGCTAACATTCATTTACTAATTCTCTGTAACCTCGTTGCAAACTCCATGCATTATTGTATCCGATAATCCGAAAGGGGATTTACTTTGACAGTTTAAAAGAAGAGCTAACTGAAAAAGAATGGGTGTATGATCACTTATAGAATGATTTGCTAAATGAATTCGAATTGCAGGAAGCTTATTATAACAGTCATAGTTTTTTTTAATAATCTATCAATTTTACTAGGAATGCTATAATTTGCTCCACCCTCCAAGTATAAAAATTCCCTAAAAACTAGGGTGCTATTAGGTATGTTGTAACATCTCATAAAATAAACACTAACTAATTAAAAAAAAACCTATAAATTATTCAGAAGGATCAAAAATAAAATTTGAGCAAATGTTAGAATTTTGTCATAAAACTTGCACCATTATGTTTGTGGTGATTTTCTAAGCAACTTTCATGTATGAAGCTTCGTGATTCAACATATAAAGATTTCAGATTGAAAATAACTCGAAATGGATTGAGGAAACAAATATTAATAAATTTAAGAAACTAACGCTATTAAGGAATTAAATCACCGAGACCACCGGTCAACAGCTAGATAGAGCCGGTCGACTGCTAGCGGTCAGCCGTTCATATTGATCGGTCGGTTAGGGATGGCGGTTATTTGAACCTCGGTCTAACGCTTGAATTTAATAAATAATAATCTAGCGGACAGAATTGTTTTCAATGCCTATAAATACAGGTCGAGCTCTCACTTTTCTTGTTATATTTTTTGAACCAAGCAGTGGAGCTATGCCATTTCTCCTTCTCCACTAATTTTATAGATTATACAAATACTATATATATTGTTAACCTGTCTTTCGGCAAGGCCATAGATAGGAGGATTTAACTAAGTCAACTTCTCGTTTATCGAAACTGGAGTATGATGGATTCGGTTTAAAATGATGAAGTTCACTTGGATATGTCGTTCGGTCGAGAAGTAGAGAGGTTACGTGGCTTGGTCTGGAAGTCAAGGGCCGGTCGGCCCTAGTAATGTCGCTCGGCATTGAGGGTTCGTCATTGTGGCTCGGCATTGTTGGCACGGCTCGGCCTTGGTGAGGTGGTTTGACCTACATAGAGTCGCTCGGCATTGCAGAGAAGTCAAGGTTGCTCGGCATTGCAGAGAAGTCAGGGTTGCTCGGCATAAGGTAGTGGTTCGACAGATGTCGCTTGGCATCGTACCTCGCCCGACATCGTACGTCGTTCGACATTGGGTGTGGCTCGGTATGGTTTAGGTTGGCTTTGAGGGACTTCGTGGTTCGGCATTGGGGAGTGCTTCGCTTCAGCATTTGGGTGGTTCGGCACTCGATGGTGGGTCATGTTACTTCGAGTCGCTGAGCATATCACTTCGATTCAGTACCATGTTACTTCGGGTTGGCCTACGGAGGACTTGAGGTCGGTTGAGGTGAAGGGTGTGAACTCGGCCGAAGTCTTAATGGGCCTGTATCATTTGAGAAGCCCAACTATCTGGTTTTGCCTATAAATACAGCACGTAGGGCTTTCGAAAAAGGGATCTTTTTCTCTTCGGCTCTCCGTTTTTCTACTTTCTAAGGTTAAGGCTATTCTGTCATTCTGTAACTGTAATCGTTTACTACATCAATAAAAAGAAAATTTCTGGAGTGGACGTAGGCCGAAGTCAGCCGAACCATTATAAATTCTGTGTCTTTACTGCTTTCTTTTTAATTCTTACCGCTTTTCATATTTATACTCTCTGCATACATTCTATCTGTGGTCTGTGACTGTGATTTGGTGCTTTCATCTAGATTTGGGTGTTAGTGACCAATTTTGGCGTTAATATTTTGGTGCTTTCATTGAGAAAGCCAGCACTCAGGGATTTTGGAGCTTGAATTTTGGATTCAGAAGCTTAGAAACTTGGATCCTAGGAAACAATGGTTAGGCCATCAGCAAGGAAGCAAGTGGTAGAAAGGAGCAATCAGGAGGGGAGTCAAGAGGCTTTCTCTAGAGTTGGAGCAAGTCGAGCATCCATCTACATCACCAGAGACGAGATGGAAGCAATGTTGAAAAGACAAGAAGAGACGATTCAGGCTCTTCTCAGACAATTTGCACAAGTAGGAAATGCAGGAGCTTAGATCCGTGGAGCTGGATCAGAAGCGCTCAACCAACAAGCGGAGGGAATGGCTTAACAGGGGGCAGCCCCCAATCAGCAGACGACTATCAACCTGGATGGATCTAGACTCGAGGGCATACCACTAGAAAATGTTGGACCAATCCATGGAGGGATACTAGATGACTCTGTGCAACCCGACAGCAACAGGATTGCAGGTGTACGAGATGAGGAGTATGTGCCAGAATTTCCTTATGAACTCGGGAGGCAGACCGGAGACAACAGACAAGGATTACATCTTGGGGACAACGACAGACTAGCGGAGATGGTCAGACGGGCTGTGAGAGGTGGATTGGTAAACAAAGACTTGAAGGATGTGAATGGGAGTCCCTTTACTCCTACTATCAGGCAAGCTAGGAATCCACTGGACTTTAAGCTACCAACGTTGGATATGTATGATAGGAGAACGGATTCCACCGTTCACCTAACGAGGTACATGAGGCATATGGAGGTACTAGGGGCATCAGATGAGGTCATGGTTCGATGCTTCCCATTGTATTTGACGGATATCGCAGCTATGTGGTTCGGACAGTTGGAGAGTGGTTCTATCGGCACATAGACGGAGTTGATTGAAAGGTTTATGAGACAGTTTCGGGTCCACATAGTCAGACTCAAGAACGTAATGACCTTGACATCGATAAAACAATGGAAAGGAGAGTCACTTAGGAACTTCTTAACCAGATTCAACGCAGCGGTAGCCTCAGTGGATCGACCTGATCCGTCAGTGGTTTTATGGAAGCAGTCTCAGGAATCGCGGATAATTCGGATTTCAAGATATCATTGGAACGGGACCAACTAAGGGATCTTGGGGAGTTCTATCATGAGGCAGAAAGGTTCCTGAGATAGGAGGATGCGCAGGCTGAGAGAGTAGGGAGAAAGGCTGAAGCTTATGCAGTGAGGGGTGGAGGTCACCAGGGGAGGATCCAAGTAAAGACGATAAAGGAAAAAGGAAAACAAATGGCAACAGTGGCACTTTAAAGATGCCTCTAAGGGAGTCAAAGTTTTCTTCTTACACAGATTTAACTGAGACTATAGAAAGGATTTACTTGGATACTCGAGGGTGCCTCCAATGTCGAAGGCCGACAAAGACAGAGCCTTCTAAATACGAGCGGGCATCGGAAAAGCATTGCCTATTCCATGAGCTGGATGGGCACAACACGAACGACTGCAGGCATTTGAAAGATATCGTGGAAGAGCATGTAAGGAATGGTCACCTGCAACAGTACTTAAGGAATCGAGCTGTGGCAGGGGAGCAGGAGCGGCCACCGCCTACCTCGAACGATGGTGGCACTGGATCTGGTCACCGCCGGCTTGTTAAAAACTGAATGGTTTTATGGTTCTGAATAAGTAATAGTATCCAAAGTAATATGGCTAGGTCACTTACACACGTATGGGAACTAGGACGGTCCCTAGGCGTGCTATGAGATGACGAAAAACCATACTACTCGGGTCTATTAAATCCCCTTTTTTTCTGTGTTTCTGCAAATTCTGGTTTCCTCTTTGGTACTTTGGACATTTAATTTTCTTTGGTATGGTTTTGGAGTTTGGATTGAACTCCCGGTTTGGTTGGTTTTTGGTTTGCCATTTTGGTTTGGATGTTTGATTTTTGATTTGGATTTTGACTAGGATTTTTGATATGGATTTTTGGTTCTCTGATTGAATTCAGATCAATGTAATAAAAAGTTCAGGTTTTGCGATTACTGTCCCGACCGGATAAATTGGGCAGTGATCGCGAGTTACGAGTCCCTACGCCGGAGAGTGATGGAATGGACTAGAACAGAATATAAAAGTCTTTGGCCGGAGTGCCAAGACCGGTGAATATGAAACTCCTTAGCCGGAGTGCTGAGACCGGTGAATATAAAACTCCTTGGTCGGAGTGTCGAGGCCGGTGAATATCAAAGTCCTTGGCCGGAGTGCCGAGGCCGGTGAATATAAAAGTCCTTGGCCGGAGTGCTGAGGCCGGTGAATATAAAACTCCTTGGCCGGAGAGCCGAAGCCGGTGAATATAAAAATCCTTGGCCGGAGAGCCGAGGCCGATGAATACACAAGCCTTTGGCCTGGGAACATATAAGCCTTTGACCGAAGAGTCGAGGCTGGAACGGTATAACGCGACCCGGCGAGGTCTACGGATTCATAGACTAGACCCGGTGGGTCATGTGTTTTGCTATTGGTTATTGATGGATTAGAACTCGGCCGTCGAGTTCAGATGGATATGGATTTGGCTAAGGATTTAGGTATCGACTTGGAGAAGTCGTAGGTTCAGAGAAGGATACGGTGATGGCACTCGGATAAAATGGATTGGATTATGAATCGGAAAGTACGGATGTGGATGGCATATAAACTTCGGATATCGGACTCGAGGCTATTCAAAACACACCTTCCAATAATATGGCATGTTTTGGGGGGCAAATGTTAACCCGCTTTTGGCAAGGCCACAGACAGGCGGATTTAACTAAGTCAACTTCTCGTTTTTTGAGGCTTGAGTATGATGGATTCGGTTTAAAATGATGAAGTTCATTTGGATATGTCGTTCGGTCGAGAAGTAGAGAGGTTACATGGCTTGGTCTGGAAGTCAAGGGCGGGTCGGCCCTGGTAATGTCGCTCGGCATTGAGGATTCATCATTGTGGCTCGGCATTGTTGGCACTGCTCGGCCTTGGTGAGGTGGTTCGACCTACATAGTGTCGCTCGGCATTGCAGAGAAGTCAGGGTCGCTTGGCATTGCAGAGAAGTCTGGGTCGCTCGGCATAAGGTAGTGGTTCGGCATCGTACCTCGCCTGACATCGTACCTAGCCAGGCATCGTACGTCATTCGGTATTGGGTGTGGCTCGGTATGGTTTAGGTCGGCTTTGATGGACTTCGTGGTTAAGCATTGGGGAGTGCTTCGCTTCGGCATTTGGGTGGTTCGGCACTCGATAGTGGGTCATGTTACTTCGATTCGCCGAGCATATCACTTCGAGTCAGTGCCATGGTTACTTTGGGTTGGCCTACGGACGACTTGAGGTCGGTTGAGGTGAAGGGTGTGAACTCGGCCGAAGTCTTAATGGGCCTGTATCACTTGAGAAGCCCAACTACCTGGTTTTGCCTATAAATATAGCATGTAGGGCTTCTGAAAAATGGACTTCTTCTCTTCGGCTCTCCGTTTTTCTGCTTTCTAAGGTTAAGGCTATTCTGTCATTCTGTAACTGTAATCGTTTATTACATCAATAAAAAGGAAATTTCTGTAGTGGACGTAGGCCGAAGTCAGCCGAACCACTATAAATTCTGTGTCTTTGCTGCTTTCTTTTTAATTCTTACCTCTGTTCATATTTATACTCTCTACACACATTCTATATGTGGTCTGTGACTGTGATTTGGTGCTTTCATCTGTATTTGGGTGTTAATGACCAATTTTGGCGCTAACATATATATATATATATATATATATATATCTGTGTGTGTGTGTGTATTGAAGAAGGCGGAAAACAAAAGGGAAGAAAGGAAGGAGTGATTCAACTCCGTGAAAAATGTAAATTTTAGGATTATAAATTTTGACTCCGCTTAACTCAAATCTTCTCTAAGATCTGTAATTGTAAGGAGTATGTATAATTTTTAAATACATACTTTCGACTGAAAAGAAAACGAGTCAAATAAGAAGAATGAGTTTGGATTTAGAGATTTTAAAGGCATAAAAATTATATAATTTACATCATACTAAATTTATATTGTTGGAAGTCTGTTTTGTCTTTATACCTATGTAAAAGCCATTGAATAGTAAGCTTAAATAAATGAATCTAACTTGAAATCCTTGTCTACATATCCAGTAAATTGTTTAACTTTGATGAAATGGTATATGTATGTTAGATTTGGAATTTAGAGATTAGTCCCTAAAGTTTGTGAAATATGACATTGGTAGAATTTTGTAGTTATTTCTAGATTATTTTATTGGGTTGTAAATTGTTGAATTTGTTAACCTTCCATTAGGATTGCTTTAATTTGATATGGAATTTAAAATCTATATATATTGATTCATTATAATTGAAGAATGTACAATTTAGTTGTATTAATCACTGTGTGAATTTCCATAAACTGTCCAATCTCACAGTTATATATTAAAAATGTGTCTTTGAAATAATAAGGGATATTCACATGTCCAAACGAAAGGGAAGTGCAAAATAGAGATTTCTCTATAGTTTGCACCGTCTATTCAATAATTAAAAAAAATTCTTTGTAATTGTGAATGCAGCACAATCCCACTTTTTGGTAGTTTATGGAACGTTGCAATGGAAATATTTCCTTCTTGGGAAAGGTACGATTTCAATGCCTTAAAATGTATAAATAAATATATTTTTGTGATTTACATATAAGTATATACCCCGAAAGCTCTAAATGTAGAAATTAAAATTTTATAAATAGAAATACGAATAATCCCATTTACCAATTAAATATATATATTTGTACACACACGTATAAAGAAAAATATAATTTTAAGAAATAAATAAATGTTAGTTACAACGTAAATACATATAGGTATGGTAATGAGCAATTAGTTGTATGTTATCGTATTAATTACAAGTAAAATGCTAAAATACGAATAAATATATAAATTAAGGAGTTAATGGGAATTACAATAATCAAGATAATATGAGTATAAACCCATTTAATGAAGTTAATTATAGAGACCAAATATGACATTGATGAGGAAAATTAAATAACATGATAAATTAATTCTAAAACGTACGAATAAATGTCATTAACATTTGTCCAATTTGAATATAAAAGACTATTTATAAAGGGCATTAATTAATGGTGAAAGACGCAGTAAATGACATTTAATAACATTAATGAAATAAAAAGTTAAAGATGGTAAGCTATAAAACAAAAAGGGAAGTTCATAGATTGTAATAGATACTAATAAACGAGGTTAGGAAGCATAATAATTTCCATAGCTGAAATTATACAGCCTCAATAATACGTTTGCAATAGGTGTGTAGTGGGCCAACTCAATATTTAGATTAATTATAAATGACTTGGTTTAGTATTGGTTGGGATGCGAGATCAGTAGAGTTACATAACGGAAGTTTGCCCTCCGCCACGTCTACCAACAGTTGTGTATATGTACTACTGATGTGGGACATCTCCAACTATAGGACCTGGTAGGGATATACGTTCATGTGCAGGTTTGGGGAAAATATACCAAGGGTTCGCCTCGGATTGAATTATTAAATGGCTAAGTAACTTTAGGGGTTAAGGGTTTTCTTCGGATTGAAGTATTAAATTATCATAGGATCTGCCTTTTCTCTACTTAAGAAGTCTTAAACAACCGACAACAGTGCCTAATTGAAAAAGCAATCTGCTTCAATTCTAAACTAGTGGTATTAAGTAACCGAGAGTGGACATTTTCCTTGATTTGCATTAGCAAATCTAAATGGGATTTGGGTTAGGCGAACGATCCTATGTCGGCATTGTTGGTAAACCGGTATTTGTAGAGTAGGGCTAGGCATAGGTCGAGCCACAATCGGTCTTGAACGATCATTAGCAAAGACTTAGGTAAAACCTGCACAGATTACGCTGCCTACTGATATAGAGTTCGTATGTGATATGCATTGACCTAAAATTTTGGTTGCTTGTTTGTTTGGACGGAGGTTGACTAGTTAACCCTTGGATAAGTTTTGAGACGCGTTATTAATATAGCTAATTAAATTATAAAGCCGTATTTAAGAGACTCTGGCCTTTATAGTTAGGGTTAGTTGACTATCGATTACATTACAAAGGAGCCTGCTTTGGGATTGAGGTATTAAGTGGTCGTTGGGTCTGTCTCTTTCCTATTTATGAAGTATTAAATGGCCGTTATGAAGGGCCCGCCTTGGGGTCGAGGTATTAAATGGTCGTTGGATCTGCCTCTTCCCTATTTAAGAAGTATTAAGTGGTCGGGGTTTCTTTTTGGGAAGTGCAACGACCCTTATGTATGTATATATTTATACCATAGGTAGGACATGTCATATGCATATATGGAATTAAACGACTTATCCATAAATAGTGGACAACATTTAAATAGAAATCAATCGGCATAAACTGGTATTACAGATATAGTACGTAATATACCAGTCACCAGAACGTTGTTTTGATCCCCTCCTTATTGAAACTCACATGATAGATTTAGAGGAACATGATACTGGTACAAGACGGGAACGATAGGTGGTCAAGTCGTCTCATTCATGCTCTACACTAATAAGACGACTAGATATCCAAGGAATAATATTGGTTCCAATGTAGTAGCCTTAGTCAATATATATGTTCTATTATATTTTATAATTAAGCTACGAGTTCATATCGATAGTTCTCTGATATGGTCATGTTTATTACATATTACCAGCACTAATAACCCATACCATAATGGACATGAGTTTTTGATTTAGTTGAAATTTAGGCCTATTAAGATGGGGGTTGTTACACCTGTAGTAGAAACACATGAAGTTCGGTTGCAACGCGTGATTTGGAGTTAGCAGCAGCTGTCTTCGTTTTGCAGAGTTGGAGACATTATCTTCCAGGGGATAGGTTTGAGTTGTATACTGAACACAAGTCCTTAGATATTTGTTCTCTCAAAAGGAGTTGATCGTGAGATAGCAGAGGTGGTTAGAGTTTCTAGCATCATATGATTTTTGGATAGAGTATACACTAGGAAAAGACAACAAAGAAGCTAATGCCTTAAGCTGAAAATAACAAAGTTGTGTTTTGGCAATGATAGAGGAATGGACCACGTTAGACACATTATCTGCTTGTAATGTGCAGTTTTGATCAGGTGCAGGTTCGAGCAGTACATCTGAAATGTTAGCATGCTTAGAAGTCAGGTCTGCGCTTGTAGAAAGGACAGCTGAAATTCAGAAGGGAGACAAGTTCTGTGCAAACATTGTAAGGAACTTGGACTCAGAAGTCGAAGTAGTAGAACCGAAGAGATTTAGTGTTGATAAAGATGGTAGACCGCAAAAGAATGGTAGGTATGTTTCGAGTGCAAAAGAACTGCGGAGGGAAGTATTGGACGAATGCTATCGTCCAAAGTTAACTATACATCCTGGAGGTACGAAGATGTATCGAGATATAAAGATCAGTTTCTTTTAGGAAGGAATGAAGAAAGATGTGTGAAAGTATGTGAGAAGATATCTTAGATGTCAGTAGATGAAGGCAGAACATCAGAAGCCAAGTGGGCTCTTGTAGCCTTTAAAAGTTCTAGGATTCAATATCTATGGATTTCATAGATGAGTTACCATGGACAAGGACTGGGAATAAAGGCATGGTCATAGTTGACAGACTGACTATGAGTTCCCATTTCATTCCAGTGAAGGCTAGAGGACTATACCAAAATTAGCCGAAATATATGTGAAGGTAGTTGCGAGACCGCACGGGGTGCCTAGTACTACTATTGTGGTTAGGGTTCGTTGTTCTAGCATGTTTTGGTGAAGTTTGCTAAAGCTGTTGGGAATAGAATCGTGCATGATTACTGCATGTCATCCTCAGACAGTTGGGCAGACTGAGAGGATCAACAAGGTTCTAAAAGGCTTGTTGAGAGTATGTGTAACAACCCACCTTTTTGACCCTCAAAAGTCGATACTAATACATCCACGGTATTCATGTACTGAGCATCCGACTGCTGGAAAAACAGATTGTTGGGGTGAAAGCAAAAAAAGACAAACAGAATCTCACATTGTGACCAGTAATATATAATATCCAAATGATCTTTACAAAAAATCTTTATTATACATACAACAATGACAATAAACTAACCTATCATCAGCTTGGATGGTTATAACGACATACCCTTACAAATGCTGTAAATAAAAATAAGCGGTGGAAATAAAAATTCGAGAGTACATCTTAGAGGAATCCAGCTCGTTCCATGAAGCCCCAAGCGTTAATCGCAAAAATTTGGAAAAGTACCCAGGTCCGACCCGAGTATTATAAGAAAATAACACTCATATCAGTCTGATAAACCAGCATGAGAAACTCAAATCGTATGGATTGTTATATTTTTAAAACCTTTTTAGAAACAAAATATCATACGACCACGCTGAATACAAACATGGACGAGCTTTTACTGTACGATAACTAAACCATTTCAAATAGAAGATCCAATGATATTAGAATAATGTCTAGGGTTTAAAATAAATATTAAATCATAGCTGAAATGCTTGCATCTCACATTCTAGTATTTGGGCAACACTAAGTCTGTAAGTCACGTACTAGAAAATGGATTTCATACAATAATAAGACTACTGGGGTACCACTTTCCACGGTACGCCTCTAGTAAAATATACCGAAGACCTCACATAGACCTCCTACAAATCAGGACCGGCCTAACCCTTTCTGGATAGCACCGTTATCCCCTCGGTTGCTTTGCGACCTTTTCCTCAAGAGCTTTCATGCACATACCAAGTCCATAAATAGTTATCTAGAAGGGTGATGACCATACCTTAATGGGTGCGACCCACATATTCCTGAAGCATATCCTATGTTTTAGTCATTCTCCGGTGTGAGACTTAAAGCCACGTTTTAACATTTTATCAAATCTCATTTGAAATGCTAACACTGCCCTCCATGCAACAATATAATGCCAACATTTATCCATTCAAGTTATTCATGACATGAACAAACTGAAGGCACTACTTCTAATGCATCCCTTTTGGAATCACCCTCATGATTAGTAACAATCAGCCCTTGCACTCCAAAGAACTCCGTCTTCGATTACATCATCTTCAAGATGTCCCAATTCGGACGCATATGTCGGTTCAAAGTGGTTTTCGAATAACTATTGCTTATCCAATCCCGGTCTTCCTTACCTAAAATTTGATAGTATAAAACTAACCAAGTTTCGATATTCAGTTGTTTAATTATCAAATAAACACACAACCCAATCATAGATTTAATTTCATATGAAAATTTTGCATGATTAAGCACATAAGCAACCACTAAGCCTTCTTAATTAATCCTTTCATTAATTATACCACTTTCTTTCTGGTTAAATAAATGGATTGTATGGAAATTATACCAAATATACTTACCACCACTTTTCGATTTCAAACAGTACTATTCCTCGATTAACAATGAAATATGATAAGTTAGAAAACTATCACTTATGCACTATATATTCTTAATTCTCAAGATAGAAACGAGTTTCCATACCTCGGAATTTGATGTTTGAGTATAAAAAGAATATTTTCCATACCATCATAATTATAAAAATCATTTATGGAGATCAAATTCGAAAATAGAAATAATACTTCATATAGTTAGCATCAATCTTCGATTTCAAACTTAAAATATCTTTTGGTTAACAATGAAGCCGTTCAGGTTGGAGTACTGTTACCTCTCAAACCTTGACTTGAGAAAATTCATAATTTCAGGATATGTAGAAGGCTACCTATGTCCAAGTCTGATATCCAGTATAAGATTCATAAATTCTATGTACTATTTATAATAAACAAATTATTATAAAACAAGACTTCCTTTCATCCTTCCCAAAATCATTTACTGTAAAAATAAATGGTATAGTCCATAATCTCTTCTTTTTAATTGAAACAATTTACTATAACATGGGTGTTGTAATCCATGACTTCTTCCTGTTTTAAAAATACTTTTTAGAAACTTCTTTAAAATAAAGTTTAAAACCTCAATATAAATCTTACTTGAAATCTTTGTTTAAACCAGAGCTGATTTGGAAACCATGTATAAAAACACTACTTATTTATTATATCAAATAACCCCTTAAAATACTTACATAAAATTTCAAGTCCGCTTTAAAACACTTTAAACAAAGTTTAAACTTCCATTCGAAACATAACTTAATAGCCATCACTTTAAAAGAGAATTTAACTTTGGAAAATAAATAGATATCCTTTAAATTAATGCATTATTTAAAAGTCTCATATTAAATTCCTTTGAAATTTAAGATTTTTTAAACGTTCTTCGCTACAATTTAAATTACTCAAATCATAATTCAAAACTCTTATCCAAAATACCATTTAAAGATCATTGTGAAACCAAAAGTTGATTTAGAAAGATAAAATTTCCCTTTATATAAAAGTGAGCCACTTAGGTACTTCAAATATAAATCCTAAACAAAATCATTTATATAAATTCTAAACCTCTTTTAAACACTTATAAACAAAGTATAAACCTCCATTCAAATCACAACTAAAAAAATATTACTTTAAAAGAGAATTCAACTTTGGAGAACAAATAGATTTCCTTTCCTCGGAAACATTTATTACAACATGAAGTGCACGTAAATGTGCATATATTTACATCCATGGTTTATCAATTTTAAATTAAATAAAAGTCATATTTGGGCATTTTAACATGTTTAAAACCATAGTTCAATTATTTTTAAATCATCATATATTCATCTTCATTCAGGGGTAATATGATCATTTTTGTGCATATGTAAATTTGAGAATTTTTACTCGGACATTTTTTGATAATTTTTATAGGAATTTGGATGCATATGAAAGAGGCTTGTATGAAGATACATGCATGCACAAATGAATACAATGGAAAGAAGAGGGAAATAATTCAAGACCATGAACATGGAGCACCCCACCCACTTGCCTAAATCTACAATTAGAAGCTAATGGACAACTAAGTGGAGGTTAAAGCTTCATGCACTTTCAATGAGAGATTAATTAGTGGTTAATGGTTACTTGGTGGCAACACTTCCTAAATGGCATTTTGGAAGCACTCTAAAAATAGAATTAAGGTTTTATGCATGTATAAATAGCCCTCTTATGTACATGAACATATCCTCCACTCTTTCATATTAGTTAGGAAATTAAGAAAGTAAGTTGTAAGCTCTATGTTGAATGAAATAAAAATGACTTTCAAGCCTCTTCCTCTTTTCTTTTCTACATGCTTGTCTTTATTTTAGTGTTAATGTTTATTTTTACGCTCTCTTTCTTTTTATGTTCATAGCATAGATTTACATTGATGCACTAGTTTTATTCATTTCTTCTTAGTAGTTAATCTTCTTTTTTCTTTGTTTATTCTCTACTTTCTTTCATTTTCAATGTTGAAACTTACATGTGTTGATTTGATAAAACAAGCGAGCAGTTAAACCCTTTCTATTTAGGGGTAATGAAGCTCTCAAATATTATGTAATTTTAATATTTCTATAATTTATGATCTTTTTTGTTTATGCTTCATGAGAGTGAATTTTGATGCAAGTTTATACAAGTGGGTTGATAGCTTATATTGCTTTTGCAAATGAGCTGTTCTTATTCAATATAAACACAATTTGCTTCATCATTTGCTAATCGGTTTTTGATTTTGAAATGAAAGTAAAAATTAAATTTGATGATCTATATTGCTAGTTACAATAGTAAATAGATCATACTTAAAATAGTCTTTGCTTCATTTTCATGAGAATTGGTAAGTGGTTTATTTGTTGTATTATAGTTTGATGGTTTGAGTTATGTTAATTAATAACATAAACAAACCATACTTATGATAAATATAATAATTATTTCACTAAATATCAAAGCTAGAGATCATAAATTATTATTTGTTGATTTACAGAAATATGAGAGTGGACTTATCCCTAAATTGTTCTGTACTTCGATAGTTTTGAATCACATTTTAATTCTAGCTTTAGCTTTTTTTTAGTTACAATTTCATCTCATTTTGGTATAATCTAATTGAATTGAAAATTTTAAAATCTTAAAAATTCCCTACGGATCGACCTGTACTCGCCGCGTACTAACTTTTGTACGCCGTGCAATTGCGGTAAGTTTAATTTGAATTTTATCGGCTATTTTCTAAATCGATAGAAAACTAGCCGATTAACAAGTTTTTGGCGCCGTTGCCGGGGAATTGCTTCGATTTTGATTTTCTATTTTTCGAATTATTTTCATTTGATTTTCTTGTGTGTTAGTTTTGTGTGTTTGTTTGCATATTTCTAGAAAAAAAAAACTATATTTGTTGTGTGTTTGTATGTGAGTGTGCATGCGTTTTTGATTGAGTGTTGTTATTGTTTTCCACTTGTTAGTCTATTTCAATTTGCATATTTTATTATAAAAAATAAACATTCATACAACCTCAATTAAAAAGGAAAAAAAAATCATTCCATTTTCAAATACAGTTACATTTACAGTTTTGCATTTTATCTTTGCACTTACAAATTTCATTTTGTTTACCACTTTCTCTCTGCCTCACAGTTTTCCCTATGTGCCTCACTCTCTCTGTTTTTACCATACAAACCTCAACCACAAGCCATAACCCACCACTCTACTGTCAAACTAGTTCCTAGAACTACAGACTTTAATTTTTCATCAAAAACTGCTCCTCTCTACATCTGCCACTTCATCCACCCTCAACTACACTGCAACTACAACCTGACATCACCTCCCTACAAAGCAAACACTGCCCAGTCCTCACCAGAACACAACTACTTCAAACTTCGGCAACTTTCCACATTGCTTCCACCCTTACATCTCCACTTGCTTGCCCATCTTACATTCCCATCAACAACTGTCTTACCCACAAACCACACAACCACTTGCCGAAGCCACTTCACACTCCATCAGTCCACCTCGCTTTAACCACATCAAATTCTCTGTACAAACATCTCAGCAACCACCAATCCACTTCCTCCTTCGACATTCCTGTTCCTTTACCATTTCTCCTTCCATCAACCACAAGACATCATATCAAATTCACATGTACTGACCACCAAAAAAAACTGCCAATCAGTTCTGAACAACACCATCTCTTTACTCCACTACCACCATAGTGTTGCCTGCGCACATTCCCACACCAAAGCATACTTCTCTGGAAATACAACAAGCAACTCCTCTGTCAATCATTCATTGCACCACTGTACATAGCTTCCTTGGGCACATACCACCCATTGACATACTTTTACAAACATACAAACGACAGGCAAGCATCCACCCCATCAAAAACTTCCTGAACCAAAACATTGTCACCAATACATCACACTAGAGAGACTGCAGCAGTTCCACCACCATAACCTTCCTCAAACATTTCACTTCAGCACATCATTACCTCTACAAAACCCACAACACCCCTTCTCCTGTTACTTCACCTCGTCGCCATCATCAAAACAACACACTGCCAATAATGCCTGCTTACCTCTTCACAACTTCATCACCACAACCACACAGAAGCACGACATCCCAATCGTCGAAACCACCTCGACCACCGTAGTTTCAAACTCCACCCGACACATCACGAACATCCGATCCTCAGGAAATCATCTACCTCTCCACCCTATCCCATCACTAATTCACGACTCCAAGCGCAGCCTCACCACTCGACTCACCTCATATCGCTGACCCCAATCATCCGTTAAATATGTTTTTGGAGGTCTTCAATTCGTGAATTCGATTTGGTTTTCTTTGAGAAAGAGGCGATTTTTAATTTCATTTTGAGAAGAGGATTTCGTGTGTGGTTATAAATTTTATTTCTTCTGATAGTAGTTTAAGGATGCGGTTTTTATTGGTCCAGGCCCTTGTAAAAAAAGGAGTTTGTCTAGCCTTTTCTCTCTTAAAAAAAATCTAGTTTTTCTATTTTGTTTTTCCTAAAAAAAGTAAAGAAAAAAAAAAGAAAAATAATTTTGTTTAGCATTTGGTTTGGTTTTTAATTTTATCCATTCCTAAAAAAACAATTTTTTTACTTTGTTTCTTTTGTTTACTTTGTTTTAGTTTTGTTTATTTTGTTTTATTGATAAAAAGATTGTTTTGTTTGCCTTTGCTTTCATTTGACCTTTTTTATCTCTAATAAAAAATAGTTTGCTTTAAGTTCAATTTGTTTTAAGTTCCATTCATACAATTTTTTTATATATATCTTGTTTATAGTTTCAGGTTACCAAAACAGAAAATCGAAAGAAAAAGAAGAAGACCCATTTGTTAAAAATAATCGCCTTGCTTGCTTGCTAAAAAAATCTACTGCTAAAAATTTTTTTGCCAATAATTCTGCACGCTCTGATATTGTGCTTTCGTCCCTTGTTTTATTTTGAATTGCATTGTTGGTTGCTTGCATTTGCATTTATAAAAAAATTCAAAACCCAAAAATAAAAACAACTTCATTTTGATTGCATTGTTAATTTACGTTTAATTTTTGTTTTAAATTCATCTCATCTTATTTTCTTTTCTAAGGGTAATACACCAATTCACATAAGGTGAGGAATTTCATCACCCTTTCCTTAGCCCACAAACGAATTTCATCGTATAATTTGACTAATAACAAAGGTTAGACGTTGGACCGAAGGGTGTCACGAGCTCACTTAGGGCTTAATTGTATCTTCACAATTGTTTACTTTGAACAGTTTTATTTCTTGGTGTCTAGGCTAAGACAGAGTAATAACCGTTTATAAATATTACGATGATTCGTAAATATTATAATGGTAGTTCATCTGAAGGTACATAAACATTCGGTTGCATTGCTACGGTGATTTGTGGTGCACCGATAACCCCTGCCCGATACCTGGCTGGGAAATAATTTTGTTTATTTAAGAGAAAGTGTGATTAGACCATTTTGGGTTAGAAGCTACTAAGGACAGAAAATGGTAATTAAGTCCTTTGCATTCATTTAGTTGCATTAGTTCATGCATATATAAAGTTAAAAAACAAAGAAAATCTAAAATCCAAAAAAATTTGTAAATTTTAACTTAGTTTTTAATGCAAAAAAATCCTTTTAAATCATTTCCTTTGAAAATTTTCAATCAAAAACAAAAATCCAAAAATATATATATATAATCTTTTCAAAAAGAAAAAATTTAAAAAATTCAAAAAAAATAAATTTGAAAATTCAAAAACGAAACAAAAATCAAACTTCTCTTTTCAAAATAAATTTCACTTGGTAAATATTTTTCTTCCTCTAAAAAAAAAATTTCACTTCGTTTTTCAAATCTTCTTTCATTCTCTAAACTTGATTCTAACTTCTTTCTCTTCTTGATTTTCACTTGTGCATGAGTACTTGCACTTGTGCATGAGTGCTTGGACTCGTGACACAACAACAATCATTGGACTCGCGACTCGACAACTAACTGTTTAACTCAAACAGAGGATCCTCCCGAAATGGCGAACGTAAACGCCCCTTTAACTCTTATGGGTAGAATCTTTTCCGATAGAGTTTCTATTCCATCTTGCACCACGTTACCCGCCCCTACGGGTAGCCATTTCGAGATTCACTCGAACCATATTGCCACGCTTTCGAAATTTGGCAATTTCGAGCATGATGATCCATACATCTTTTTGATTAAATTCGAACAAGTCTGCGCAACTATTAAACTCCAACAACTTTCCAATGACGGAATCAAACTTCGATTAATCCCATTCGCTCTTACGAATTACGCTGAAAATGATTGTACAGCTTACCATTGAACTCGATTAAAACTTAGGAAGAATTTGTAAAAGCTTTCTTAAAAAAGTTCTACCCTTTGGAAAAAACGAGTAGAATTCGAAAAGAAATTGTAAATTTTCATCAATTCAAGGGAGAACTATTCGAAAAATATTTTGAAAGATTCAAAGAGTTTTTGATAAAATGTCCACACCGTAACTTTAAAAAATGGACGATTTGCCAAATCTTATACGATGGACTCGAAAACAGCTCACGAACAATGCTTGAATCAATGTGTCAAGACAACTTTCTTGCCCAACATCACGAAGATGCTTGGAAATTTCTTGAAAAACTCGCTGAAAAGTCGTCCCTATGGGAACATTCGAACGAAAAATCAATTTACTCACAATCGAGTGCACACTCGATAGGATCTTCTTTTGCTTTGGAAGCTAAGATCGACGCAGTGATTAAAAAATTCGATAACGTTATCTCATCGAATCAAATGAACCAAGCTTCCCAACCGATGTGTTATAAATGCAACGATCCTAATCATATAGCCGATCAGTGTCCCAATTCTGTCGAACAAATCAATGCTTTCCAAAAAGCCAAAAATGACCTGTTTTCTCCAATGTACAACCCTGGTTGGAGAAATCATCCGAATTTTGCGTGGAACCAAAATAATCCCAACACGAATACGATTTGTTCCAATTTTCAAGCATTCCCGAATAATGCTTCGAATCGTCCCTTTTTACCCAATAATTTTCAACCAAACTTTGCCGGTCCGTCTCATAATCAACCGGAACAATCAAATTTTCAACCAAATGTTGCTCATCCTCCCCAAGACGATAAACATTTAACTTTGCTTGACAAATCTCTTGAAATGTTGGCTAAGGCAACTACTCAAAGCCTTCAATCAAACAGCAATTTGCAAAATGTATTGACCTCATATATGCAAAACACAAACCAATCGATTGCAAAACTCGAAATGCAAATGAGTCAATTAGCCACGTCCGTAAGTGAACGCGAACGAGGAACATTCCCAAGCCAGCCCCTTCCAAATCCCAGAAATCAAAACGCAAATTCAAATCAAGCCCATTTTGTTCAAGATAGCAACGTCACACAATTGAATGTTGTCACAACTTTACATTTCGGTAAACAAATCGATAAACAAGTCGTTAACCCAAACGCCTTACCGAAAACCTCTCTTTACACTTCTAAATCGACGAACGAATCTGAACAAAACGTGGAGCCAAACGTTGAATCGAATGCCAATCAAAATTCTTCTTATACTCGAGTAGACCCACCTACCGAGTATCGTGTTCCATTCCACATCGTCTTTGACCAAAAAACACTCGGACCAAATGGAAAAGATGTTGAATTTTTTTAAACAAGTCAAAGTTAACATTCCACTTCTTGACATTGTTCAACAAGTCCCCACTTACGTGAAATTTCTTAAGAACTTGTGTACCCAAAAGCGACATACTCAAGTGTCCAAAAAAGTATTCTTAGCAGCCAGTTTGAGCGAAGTCTTGTCCCAATCCATGCCCATTAAATACAAAGATTCCGGCTGCCCTATGATTTCATGTACGATTGGAGATAAGACGATTAACAAATGTTTGATAGACTTAGGCGCGAGTGTCAACTTGATTCCATACTCCGTGTACGAACAATTAGGCTTAGGTGAGCTCAAATCCACGAAAGTTGTGCTTCAATTTGTCGATCGTTCCATTAAAAAGCCCGTAGGAGAAATCGAGGATGTGCTCATTCGAGTAGGGTAATTGATATTCCCCATTGATTTTATCGTTCTCGAAACATAACCCATGACGAATCCCGTGAGTCAAATCCCTTTGATTTTAGCCGACCATTCTTAGCCACCTGAAATGCCTTATTCAATTGTCGTAACGGTTCGATGAAAATCCCTTTTGAAAACATGACTCTGGATCTTAATATTTTCAATCTTGAAAGCCAATCAAACGAACCTCATGACCACACGTTGTAAGTTAGTGCCATTCATGAAAATTTTGAAAACGAAACACTTGATCTTAACGATGAAGGCGAGGCCGAGTACGAAAAATTGTTTCATGAAATTCCCAACGAGATTGAACAAACTCTTCCTTTTGAACCGCTTCCATGTGTGTCCGAATTTCCCCAATTCTTCGATCGAAAAACTCCCCAAGTTGGACGTCAAACCATTTCCCGACCACCTTAAGTATGCGTGCTTAGGTGAAAACGAAACTTTCCTTTCATAAATTCTAACGATCTTTCTCTTAACCAAGAAACTTCTCTTCCCTCTATTATTTTGAAAAATAAGGAAGCGACTGATGGTCGACCTCCGATATAAAGGGAATTAGTCCCACTCTTGTTCAACATCGCATCCATTTAATCGATGATGCCAAGCCTGTTCGTGATGTGCAACGAAGGCTTAATTCAAAAATGAAAGATGCGGTGCATGATGAAATTCTTAAACTTCTCGACAAAAGAATCATTTACCCAATCTCTGATAGTTCATGGGTTAGCCCAATTCACGTTGTACCGAAAAAGT
The DNA here is from genome assembly GCA_030765085.1 of Allium cepa. Classification (NCBI taxonomy): domain Eukaryota; kingdom Viridiplantae; phylum Streptophyta; class Magnoliopsida; order Asparagales; family Amaryllidaceae; genus Allium; species Allium cepa. The sequence continues at coordinate 188,242,911 of CM060944.1, forward strand.
CTGGGCTAACCGTTGTCAAGAACAATTCAAACGAACTTATTCCAACTCGTACTCAAACGGGTTAGCATGTTTGAATTGACTATCGAAAACTAGATGCTGCAACATGTAAAGATCACTCTCCTCTTCCTTTCATTGACCAAATGCTCGAACGTTTAGCCTGCCACGAATTTTACTGCTTCCTTGGTCGTTATTCCGGCTATAACCAAATTCCAATCGCTCCCGAAGATCAAGAGAAGATGACTTTCACATGTCCATTCGGTACCATTGCTTATCGACGTATGCCATTCGGACTTTGTAATGCTCCTGCAACTTTCCAACAATGCATGATTGGCATCTTTTCTGACATGATTGAACGCTTTCTAGAAGTTTTTATGGACGATTTCTCTATCTTTGACGATTCTTTTTACCAATGTTTACATCACCTTGAGTTGGTTCTAAATCGATGTAAAGAAATGCATTTGACTTTGAATTGGGAAAAATGCCACTTTATGGTCAAGCAAGGCATAGTCCTTGGACATATCATCTCAAATAAAGGCACTGAGGTAGATAATGTAAAAATCGATGTAATTACAAACCTATCCATTCCCAAATCTGTTAAGAACATTCGATCATTTCTAGGACAAGTTGGCTTTTACCGACGCTTTGTGAAAGACTTTAGCAAAATCGCTCGTCCTTTGACGACTCTTCTTGGAAAAGACATTCCTTTTGGTTTTAACTTTGATTATATCTCTTCTTTTGAACATCTTAAGAACGAACTCATTTCTGCTCCAATCATTTACGCGTCTAATTGGGATCTTCCTTTTGAAATAATGTGCGATGCTTCAAACTTTGCCGTTGGTGCTGTCTTAGGACAACGCATCAACAAGATCCTTCACGTCATTTACTACGCGAGTATGACTTTGAACGACGATCAACTCAACTATACAACAACTGAAAAAGAGCTTCTTGTTGTCGTTTTTGCGCTCGAAAAGTTTCTACCTTACTTGATAGGTTCACACATTACTGTATACACAGACCACTCTGCGCTTCGATATCTCTTCGCTAAAAAGGATGCTAAATCCCATTTGATTCGTTGGATCCTTTTATTTTAAGAATTTGACCTTACAATTAAAGACAAAAAGGATCCGATAACGTCATAGCCGATCACTTGTCTCGTCTTCCGAAAGCACCATCTTCTTTGCCAATCAATGAAAAATTATCCGATGAACAACTTCTTTCAATTTCTATCGATCCATGGGCGCTGATATAGTGACTACTTAATCACTAAAGAAACTCCCTCATCTTGGTCCAAACAGGACAAATACGAATTCTCCCAAGTTAAGTATTTCTATTGGGACGATCCATAGTTGTTCAAATAACGCCCCGACCAATTCATCCGACGTTGCATTCCGGATAATGAGATCAGGAATGTTCTTTCATTTTTCCATGATTAAGCGTGTGGTGGACATTTCGGTCCTCGAAAAACTGTTGAAAAGGTGCTTCAATATGGTTTCGATTAGCCTTCTCTTTTCAAAAACTCGTTTGAATTTTGTAAAACTTGCGATCGTTGTCAAATGATTGGATGAATTTCTCAACAAGATATGATGCCTCTAAACCCCATTCTTACGATCATAATCTTTGATGTTTGGGGTATCGACTTTATGGGACCTTTTTTCATTTCTTTTGGAAACTTGTATATCCTTCTCGCTGTCGATTATGTCTCAAAATGGGTTGAAGCCGTTCCGTGCAAAACCAACGACCATAGAATTGTTGTGAAATTTCTCAAAGAGAATATCTTTTCAAGGTTCGGCACACCTCGCACAATAATCAGTGGTAACGGAAACCATTTTTGTAACCGTTCTTTTGAAGGTTTAATAAACAAATACTCGATAACCCACAAGTTATCCACTCCATATCATTCTCAGACTTGTGGCTAAGTTGAAGTTTCAAATCGATAAATAAAACAAATCTTGGAGAAAACTATTAACAAAAATCGAAAAGATTGGTCTCAAAAATTGACCGACGTGCTTTGGGCTTACCTTATTGCTTTTAAAACTAACCTTGGGATGTCCCTATATCGTTTAGTTTACGGTAAAGCTTGAAATTTACCGGTTGAAATTGAACACAAAGCATTGTGGGCAGTTAAGAACTTAAATTTTGATCTTGAGAAAGTTGGCGAAAACCAAAAACTAGAACTCAACGAACTAGAAGAGCTTAGGAACGACGCATATGAAAACAAGAAAATTTACAAAGAAAGAACAAAAGTTTTTAATGATAAGTCAATCCTAAGAAAATGTTTTCGCCTAACCAGAAAGTTCTTTTATATGACTCAAGACTTCATTTATTCCCTGGAAAACTTAAATCAGGATGGACCGAACCATTTGCGGTATGAACAGTTTTTCCACATGGATCCGTAGAAATAGAAAACCCTAGGGATGGATCGATTTTCAAAGTCAACGGTCATCGTTTGAAACCTTTCTTGGAATTGCCAAGTAACCAAGAGGAGGAGCTCATTTACATGAGAAAGGTGCATTGACTGTAGAGACACAATTAAAATTAAGTGTGGGGGGAATCTCATTTTCATTTTTAATTTTTCATGGAATTTTTGAATTTTCATTTAACTCAAAAAAGAAAATTCTCAAAATTTCTAAATCTCAAAAACGTTTTTTTCTAGCATTTTGATTTATTTTTGAAAAACACTATGGGATAAGTATAAGTTTTGGTTAATAAATTGAAATTTTTGAAAATTTATTTGTCATAACAAAAATAAAAATGAAGTCTGATTACAAATAACAATGGTTTAATTAGTATAGAGGAAGGTTCATATGTGTTAATTATGAAGTATGTTCTAATTGAAAATATTTGTTTAGAAAAGTAGAAAATTTAAAGTAAAGGATATAACAATTTTATCTTCTAAGTTAAATGGTGCTAAGATGATTTTGCAAAACTCTCTCTTTATAAAACAAAAAAACAAAAAAAACGAAACATTTGTATATATGTAAATATTTTCTATTAAGACCTACGGTCGACAGGTGTACACAGTGTACACTCGCCATGCTCTGTACCTTTCTCATATAAGCCCGAAAGGCAGTGCACGATCAGTATATCTGACTTCAGTTTATCTGAGCCAGGTGTATGTATATATAAATTCTTTTATTAATAATGCCTATAGTCGATAGGTTTTCACCTTCGTATGTTCACTCGCCACGCTCTTATTCCCCTCACATAAGCCCGAAAGGCAGTGCAAGGGTAATATATCTGGACTCTGCTTACCTGGGTTAGGCATATGTAAATATTGTTAATATCAATAAAAATTTCAAATAAGAGAGAGTAAGCAATTGAAATTATAAGCACCATTTTAACATGTTTGATTTAACTTGTTGTTGAAAAGAAATGAAAATACCACTTTAATAAACTTTGATAATTAATTAAGGACACATTTCATAATTACATTGTGTTGTCAACCGAAACAACTAGCCAAACTATGGTCTATCTGTTATGACAACTTGATTTTTAATGGAAATTTTGACGAGTAAATGACTTAAATTTCAAGACAATGACCAAAACTTGTATTTAATTATTTGTGTCTATTTAAAAGTAAACCTTTCATTGTAAATATTTCCAAAAACTCGCATTCATCTCTTTGTAAATAAATCTTGCATTTTGTAATAGTTTTCACTCTGCGTTTAGATTTTGTGGGTAGTATCCGCTGAAAACCCTCACGAGACAACACTTGTCCTACTGGGGACACCCAAAGATTTAACGGCTTGTTGCATACGCTCAATGCAATCGTGCTCCCTGCGAAAACGGATTTATCTTAGTTTTTCTTTATTCGAGGACGAATAAAAAGATAAGTGTAGGGGTATTTGATGCGCATGTAAATATGCATATCCATAGTTATCTATTTTTATTTAAATAAAAGTCATATTTAGGCATTTTAACATGTTTAAAACCATAGTTCAGTTATTTTTAAATCGTCATATATTCCTCTCCATTCAACGACAAAATGGTCATTTTTGTGCATGTGTAAATTTGAGAATTTTTACTAGGACATTTTTTGATAATTTTTATAGGAATTTGGATGCATATGGAAGAGGCTTATATGAAGATACATACATGCACAAATGAATACAATGGAAAGAAGAGGGAAATAATTCCAGACCATGAGCATGGAGGATGTAACGACCCAAATTTTCGATGCCCGAAAGTCGACATCAATACGTCCACTGTATCAAATGCCGCACAGTCGAATGCCGGAAAACCGAACCGTTTGGGTTAAAAAAAGAAGGAGATAGAAGAAGAAATAGAAACAATAATAGAATATCATATTTCGCAGCGAAACAATATATAATAGATAAATGAATAATCTTTGAAACAAAGAACTATCTCAGTTTTACATTACATTATCAGAGTTTACAAAAACACAATACAACACTGGTAGTCGATATAACTTGACTACTTGGGAACTGAATTTGCACTACCCCAAACGCAGCGGATAATACACAGTAAAGTGATACGTCTCACCATCCAGCTTGAACTCCAAATCTCCACAGCAACTTCTTGACTTCGCTCCAGACTAATGATAACCTGAATCTAGGTTGCCCGTGTGGAGAATTATGGGCACCCAGAGTTTAGAAAGGTAACAATAAACTTCAGGTCAGCCATAGGACTAGTGTGAGATCTTAAAATAGTTATTTTCACAAATAAAGGAAAAGAAATCCGTTATGCTTTTGGAAAATGAAACTACCATAAGGCCTCCCCGCATACACACAATGCAAGCGCACAATTGAAGGAGATTTCTTCTTATGATAGTCAAACATGCTTGATACGCAAAAATCCTTTTTAATATTATTATTAGTGCATACTGTGGAAAACATTTCGAAAGTACAATATTAATCTTAGCCAGCATAGGTAGCATTATATTATGCATGCTATAGCTACCATTTAAGAATGGCAGGTTATATAATTGCAATCGTAAAGGGCGCGCATTGGTGATTGGATTTCCAACAAATGGTCAGACTAAGAACTCTCTATGCCACATGCATACGCCTCTAGAGGGACGCCCTCGAGAACTAAACCAGCTCTCTACCAATACAAGGCTGGGTTGCCTCTGTAACTAGGTAACTACTATATGAGTATGCCATCCCCCGGTCGTTAGCGACCTTTATTCGAGGATCCTTAACCACAAAGCAACAACCAAAAAGTATAATAAATTTGCAGCAGCCACATAAGTTAAATATCTGGGCTCCATACCATGATACAACCCTTTTTAAAAAGGAAATGACATACCCTCAGGGGGCGCTACCCCCAAATAACGTTGCCGCATCCTTCCTGTTTCGACCATTTTCGGGTTGTGAGGTCCGACGAAGTCTCGTCCACAAAGCTACACTTTTCACAAAGTCATGCTTCGATCAACAAATGATCAGCGGCACTTCGTATGCCACATTACCAATTTTGGAATATATCACTAGTAACCATCAACTACATAACCTCTGAGCTCATACGTCTTAGAGAAGGGTGTTAAGCTAAGAGAATAAATTCTCCGCCACCAACAGAAATGTATTTGATAGAAACCAGCTTTACATCTCAAAGTGTAACGTCAGACACACATCCATACAAGTCGGTTCCAGGATCGAACGGAACCGAAGGCATTTCAAAGAAGCCGTTGCAAATCCGGATATTCACCAATCAGTCCGAAATCTCCATCACAAAGGGTGATAAAATCTCTGTACCGGAGCAACCCGGTGTAGAGACATTCGACAGGTAATCCTTACGCTTTCGAAAATACCCGGTCTTCAACACCATCTTCAAATGCAATCCCATTTCGTTGTATCATCATTCAGAATGAGTTTTATGACAAAAAGTCCTCTCCCGGCTAATCCGAAGAACGAGCGTTTATTTTAAAAATAAGTGTTACATTCAGATTTCAAATAAATCACAACAAATTTTCACTTCGATCTTTTAAACAAAAGATCTGTCCCTATCACAAAGATTTGATGTGGTTTTCGAATATCCATTTGGAATCCGACCCCCGGTCGAATCGAAATTCAAACGTTGTTTAAGGGCCATTATTGATAGTCGGTTATTTAGCTATCAATCAACATTCACAACAATCACCAGATTTAAATAATTTTCCCCCAATTATTTATTTTCAAATATCTTTGCAAGGTATAATTTTAACACTTCAACCATTTGAAAACAAATTTCAAATCATTTTTCACCTTTCAATCTTTTGAAAACAAATTTCAAATCACTTCACTCACGTGGAATAAATTTCCAAATATTTATTTAATTCCCCTGAAAATTTGCTGAGTTCAAATAATTTAAAATACTTATCCAAAATATACTTGGAAATATTTAAAATAAAACTATTTTAAAACATTGCTTAAATATTAGTTATGAAAGTATTATACTAATATCTCATATAAACATAAGTCCAAAATAATTTTTAAAATAAAATTATTAGGTAGAGGATAACTATCTAAATAACCATTTTCTAATCAAATATCAATTGAATCTTTAAACAATCACTTCTATAACTTAATAAATAAATCTTTTACTTTAAAGATTTAAAAAAACTTAAGAAATAATTTCTCCACAAATATCCTTTATAAAGCCAACTTCAAAACTTTTAATTTTGAAAGCTACTTTAAAAACATACTCGGCTTTCCAGGAAAATACACCTTCCCTTTCAAAATGGACCATTTAAATCAATAAATAAATTCTTCTTGATTTATCTCAATTTATATTCCAAATCCCCAAATTTCTTTCCATACTTTAAAAATAAATCAATATTTATTTTTAAAACAAATTTCCCTTTCCTTTTTAAATTCTCATTGTGAATTTAAATTTCCAAATATCCACTAATATACAATTTTCAAACTGATTTCAAAAATCATTTACAAACACCAAATCAATTTCCAAATTGATTTCAAATTTTATTTTAAACACCAAATCAAATTTCAAATTGATTTCTAAATTTATTTCAAGCACCAAATCGATTTTCATTCAAACACAAAATCAATTTTCATATTGATTTCCCAAAGACTTATTATTATTTTAACACCAAATCCGTATTTTAAAAAAAATTCTTCAACTTTTGAGTAATATTACTTCAAATCCATTTATTAAAATCCTTTCCCATATTTTTGGAATTTATTCAATAGGATTCAAAAATAAAACTTTATCCTTTTAAAATTCCTTCTTTTAAATTTATCCAATTTTCAAAAATAAATTTTACTACAGCTTTCAACATGAATTTTAAAAATCCAATTTTATTTATTTCTGGTATCCTACGATACCAAAAATATATTCGGCTAAACTATAGCATTCAACGTTTCAATCACAAATATAATCACACACAGATTATAAATAATAACACACAATATTGAAACAAATTCAAATATTTGAGGAATCCAGTTGGATCCCTCCTACCTGTTTTCCTGCATCTACAAATGTTAGCAAAAAAATTAAATACCAATTCCACTTCGAGGTGGAATATCGCGGTATATGGTTTAACATAATATCATCTGCTATTTTGCGGCGCATAGGGTCTGATCCAATACAACTGATAATAATTTATCATCCAAGCACACAATCAACCATTATAAATTTAACTATTTAAAATTTAAACTGGGAATTCCAATCGAGTGAGAAGATCTCACCTTTTTATTTGCAATCCGTTTCCAATCCCGACTTGTCTTCTTCACAGTATTAGACCTTGTATAGACAATTTTATACAGTTGATTAATATTTAAAAAAATCAACTAATAAGTTTCCATTTAGTAAATTTATTTGATTTAAACTAATAATTAAATTTTTTAAACCCATTTTCTTTTAATAAATTTAATTAACTAACAATTTTGATTTTATATAAACTACTTAAACATTTACAATTCCTATTTATTTTCCAAAATCTTATCTACACATTCTTTTTTCATCTATAAATATTCAAATTAAAATAGGCGTGTGTATGTATGTATATATGTTTTTTTTTCTTTACTATGTAAGTAAAAATTCAAAATTTGAAAATAAATAGTTTAATATACCATGCTGTAAAAAAATAAATTTCAACATTATATTTTTTTTTCTTTCCTATATATATATATATATATATATATATATATATATATATATATATATATATTTGTAAAAATAAAGTTTCATTCTAAAATCCCTTTTTGTATCATAAATAAATTATATCAGTTTATTAAATAAATTAATCTTCGTAATACATTATTTTAAAATTAAACTGGTAAATTGAAACGTGGATATTCTTTTCTCTTTTAACTATATATACATGTATATTTGGAAATAAATACAATTCTGATTTTAATTTTTTTTACTTCTATTTATAAAAATTATCACAGTAATTTTTCTTTTCAAAATCTCATATATATATTTATTTACTGTAAAGTGAAATATAGAGCTATATATATATATATCTTTTCTTTTCTAGAAGCAATAATAGAATTTTACCTACAACTTATACATATATATATATATAAATAATGAAAATAAATATAAAAAAAACAGCAAATCGATACCTTACTGAAAAAATCGAACGAACCTAGGTTCACGACATCGACAAAGCCCTAGCCTCATCACCAGAGCGTCGTCCACACGGCCGACCCGAACCCCAAACGACGCTACTCGACTTCGGCCCTTCCCTCGATTTCGCTGCCAGGTAGGTGCCTCGAAACGTGCGACTTCCCCGATTGTGACGCGAGCTTCCAGCCGCCACTCTTTTCCTATCATAGCAATGCTCAGAAATTATCGCGGTTCCTCGCATAGCCCTACGAGGGAACATCGTGACTACGTCCCTCGTTTGTGTGAATCACGAAGCAATGCATTTTTTTTTATTTGACATGAAGAAGAGGAAGGCAGCAGGTTTCGATCAATTTGATTTCGATCGATTTATTATCTCTACACTATATATTTTTTTATAAAATCCGAGGGTTATGGCCATTAATTTTTCGAACAGCCTCATGTAAAAGAGAAAATGAACAAAGGACGTGATTTATTAAACAGTCATTATCTTTATTTTTATTTATTTTTTATATAATAACTACGTGTTTTAAAATTTCTACGCGTGCTTGAAAAATGGAGAGAATGTCGTTTCCTTCATCCAGATGTTGGAATGATGTATTGGTACAAAAGAAAGATGCTGTTTGACTAGTTAACATATACAAATATTATTTAAATTTAAATTGAAATCGTCTCGATTTTCGCAACACAATATCTCGATCTCCAATCGAGGCATGACGCCAGGCATTTATAATGTTATACGCCCATTCCGAATGCAATGGAAAAGGTTCCGAGGCCAAATTCGATCGTATGGAGAAGATAACTTTTTTTTGAACCCGGCTATTAAATTAAAATTCGATATAAATTTCAGCGCGTTTGCTTATCGTACAGCCAAACGATCACTCCAAACACTACGAAAATTGAAATCCGATAATAATACAATATTATGGATCCAATGAAACTAGTTTCGTTGAATTCCGAGATTGTGCCTCGGAAGGCTATTTTTAAATATCGATTTAAACGATATAATTTCAAAACTGAACAAACCATTTCCAAATTAAATTATGAAGCTTCCATTATCTTCAGTATTCTTAATACAAATTTTCTAAGCCTTTGAAATATTTTTAACTGGCTTAAAACTGAGGATTCAAATTTTTATCCAATTTCAGTAAATTAAATTCAATAATTTAATTGCCAAATTCATAGTTATATTTGAAATTCAAGTTAAAATAACTTCCAAATATTTAAAAATCAATTAAATATTTCAATTTTGAATGTCCAAAATTCGGGGTCGTCACATTCTTTCCCCTTAAAAGAATTTCGTCCTGAAATTTTTAGTTAAGAAGAATGATCCTCAACCCGTTTATCTTTTCTCCAAACCAAACAATTTTATCAATTTGCCAAAACAAATCTTTTTAATTAAAAACTATTATTACTTCAATTAACTTCCCAAAATCTTCCACAGTTTTCGAACAACATTGTTTTCTTAACAATACCAATTTAAATTCAAATTCAAATTTTAAATTTTCTAAATTTTTGAAAAATTTCGCCAGCGTCTCCTTTGCGCGTCTAGCTCGGTACGACTACAAAATGGCACCACAGGCCCCTAATTTAAAAAAAAAACAAAACGCCAAGTGGCTGGACAAGAAAATCATCAAATTTCATACTGAAATTGAAATACATACCTTCTTCGAGAAATTCAAACTTTTATCTTTGAAATCAAAATCCCAATTCCATTTTCCTTTATATCACCTGTACATCTTTCTTAACAATGTCTTATTACAACATTCAAAACCATTTTGCACTTTTCTTTATAAAAGATTCAATATCTATTTCATTCAAATCTGTAGATGTGCTTATATCATTTATATACAACATCAAATTCGATCGCCCACTCGATCATACAATTTAACTTTCGAACTAGTATCGTCCACCCGACTTCCTAGTGCGGACTCAGATCTGGTTTCTTGATCAGAAACCATCATTCTCCTTGCATAGTCGTAAACTATGATAGAGAATTTTCAGAATCAACCAAAAATCCATATCCAGGGTTCGCTATCGAAAATCGAGTAAAAAATTCCAACTCGGATCGATATAACTATCTCGAAATTCTATGCTCGAATTCTAGATCAAATCGCTATGCAAATAAAATAATATACGTACATCCTACATGTTTATTTCTAATTGATTTTTAAATATATCAATTTCCTTTTCTTTTATTCACATTGATTTTAATTTACTTATTTGCAATTACCATTTCAAAATTTCCAGTTTAATCTTCATTCACTTATTAAATTAGAATATTTTCTCAACTCCAAATTTTTACTTAAGAATTTCACCACTTTTTCTTAAGTCAATATAAATATTCTCCACTTTTATTTAAACTGGATTTCCAATTCCATGCGAATTCAATTCATTTCAAACCATATTTAATTTGTCATTCCTTCAATTAGTTTCACTTACTAATTTTTTTTCAATACTTCGCTTTGTTTATCACAAATCAAATTCAATTCCAATTCCAGTTCCACTTACTTACAAATTCGAAATGAATTTCAACATTCAATTTCCTTTTCATTTACTTGCAATTGTAAGTTCATTTATTCTTTCACAATTTTATTTTCCACCTTAATAAATTTTTATTGCATAACTATTTTTATCAGATTCAAGAGTCTTTCCACTTTTCAAAATCATTTTTGAAATCAATTCAAATTATCCTTTGAATTTCCAAAACCAAACCTAATTTGCAAACAACTTTCATTTAAAATAATTTGGCAGCAATTCCTCTCTTGGAAACTCGAAAATGAACACCGATGATGTCGCGATCATCATCGGAATTATTTTCCAGCGACCGAAAAGAGTTTAGTGCTTTTATCCCTTCAAAAACATTTTTTCTAAACCTTTGAAAACCATTTCCAAACTCCAAGGGAATTTAATATTTTCCAAATTTCAAAACATTCAAACCCTTTCAATTCTTTTCAAAACATTTCTCTGGAATTCAATTTCAAATCACAAATCACATTTACAACTCTTATTTGCAAATCCATTTGTATATGGATTTATTTCTCCATAACAATGATAATAGTTTAATATTATCATCTCCTAACAACCAGGCAACCATATACTATAATAATTTACAAATTTATTTCCTTTTATATACGAAAATAGTTTGGGTAAAATTATTTCATTTACCCTATTTTAAAACAATATCATGTCAAATTGTTCTGTACAAGTGTTTAGAGATCCCTATCAATAACGTTAATTACTCGTATTGACCAAAATCCATATACCACTCAACAAACCAATCAACACAATATAAAACAATTTTTATATCCACTAACAAATACGCGCTCATATCTATTATTACACTCAAACTCATTCTAGAGTACTATTGACTCTATCTCTATTGAGCAAACCCCACCAGAGCCAAGGTTGTCACTTAACTAAATGCTCTGATACCACTCTGTAACGATCCAATTTTTCGACTTCCGAAAGTCGACATCAATACGTCCACTGTATCAAATGCCGCACAGTCGAATGCCGGAAAACCTAACCGTTAGGGTTAAAGAAAGAAGGAGATAGAAGAAGAAACAGAAACAATAACAGAATCTCACATTTCGCAGCGGAACAATATATAATAGATAAATGAATAATATTTAAAACAAAGAATTATCTCAGTTTTACATTACATTATCAGAGTTTACAACAACACAATACAACACTGGTAGCCGATGTAACTTGACTACATGGGAACTGAATTTGCACCAACCCAAACGCAGCGGATAATACATAGTAAAGTAATACGTCTCGCCATCCAAACTCTAGATCTGCACAGCAACTTCTTGACTTCGCTCCAGACTAATGATAACCTGACGTTAGACTGTCCGTGTGGAAAATTATGGGCACCCAGAGTTTAGAAAGGGAACAATAAACTTCAGGTCAGTCATGGGACTGGTGTAAGATCTTAAAACAGTTATTTTCACAAAGAAAGGAAAAGAAATCTGCTATGCTTTTGTAAAATGAAACTACCATAAGGCCTCCCTGCACACACACAATGCAAGCGCACAATTGGAGGAGATTTCTTCTTATGACAGTCAAACATGCTTGATACGCAAAAATCCTTTTTAATATTATTATTAGTGCATAGTGTGGAAAACATATCGAAAGTATAATATTAATCTTAGCAAGCATAGGTACCATTATATTATGCCTACTGTAGCTACCATTTAAGAATGGCAGGTTATACAATTGCAATAGTAAAGGGCGCGTATTAGTGATTGGATTTTCAACAAATGGTCAGGCTAAGGAACTTCCTATGCCACATGGATATGCCTTTGAAGGGACGTCCCGAGAACTTAACCAGCTCTCTGCCAACACAAGACCGGTTACCTCTGTAACTAGGTAACTACTACACGAGTACGCCATCCCCCGGTCGTTAGCGACCTTTATCCGAGGATCCTCAACCACAAAGCAACAACCACAAAGTATAATAAATTTGCAGCAACCACATAAGTTAAATATATGTGCTCCATACCATGATACAATCCTTTTCCAGAAGGAAATGACATACCCAAAGGTGGCGCTACCCCCAAATAACGTTGCCGCATCCTTCCTGTTTCGACCATTTTTGGATTGTGAGGTTCGACGAAGTCTCTTCCACAAATCTACACTTTTCACAAAGCCATGCTTCGATCAACAAATGATCAGCAACACTTCGTATGCCACATTACCAATTTGGGAATATATCACTAGTAACCATCAACTACATAACCTATGAGCTCGTACGTCTCAGAGAAGGGTGTTAAGCTTAGGGAATCAATTCTCCACCACCAACAGAGATGTATTTGATAGAAACCGGCTTTATATCTCTAAGTGTAACGTCAGACGCACATCCATACAAGTCTGTTCCGGGATTAAGTGGAACCGAAGGCACTTCAAAGAAGCCCTTGCAAATCCGGATATTCACTAATCATGTCTGGAATCCTAATCACAAAGGGTGATAAAATCTCTATACCGAAGCAACCCGTTGCAGAGACATTCGACAGGTAATCCTTTCGATTTCGAAAATACCCGGTCTTCAATACCATCTTCAAATGCAATCCCATTTCGTCGTATCATTATTCAAAATAGGTTTTATGACACAAAGTCCTCTTTCGGCTAATCCGAATAACGAGCGCTTATTTTCAAAATAAGTGTTACATTCAGATTTCAAATAAATCACAACAAATTTCCACTTCGATCTTTTAAACAAAAGATCCGTCGCTATCACAAAGATTCGATGTGGTTTTTGAATATCCATTTGGAATCCGACCCCCGGTCGCATCGAAATTCAACCGTCATTTAAGGTCCAATATTGATAGTCAATTATTTAGCTATCAATCAACATTCACAACAATCACCAGATTTAAATAATTTTCCCCCAATTATTTATTTTCAAAATATCTTTACAAGATATAATTTTAACAATTCAACCATTTGAAAATAAATTTCAAATCAATTTTCACCTTTCAGTCTTTTGAAAACAAATTTCAAATCACTTCCCTCGCGTGGAACAAATTTTCAAATATTTATTTAATTCCATTGAAAATTTATCGAAATCAAATACTTTAAAAACAATTTAAAATACTTATCCAAAATATACTTGGAAACATTTAAAATAAAACTATTTTAAAATACTTGCTTAAATATTAGTTATGAAAGTATCATACTAATATCTCATATAAACATAAGTCCAAAATAATTTTTAAAATAAAATTATTAGATAGAGGATAACTATTTAAATAACCATTTTCTAATCAAATATCAATTAAATATTTAAATAATCACTTCTATAACTAATTAAATAAATCTTTTACTTTAAAGATTTAAAATCAACTTAAGAAATAATTTTTCCACAAACATCCTTTTTAAAACCAACTTCGAAACTTTTAATTTTGAAAGCTACTTAAAAACATACTCGGCTTTCCAGGAAAAATACACCTTCCCTTTCAAAATGGACCATTTAAATCAATAAATAAATTCTTCTTGATTTATGTCAATTTATATTCCAAATCCACAAATTTATTTCCACACTTTAAAAATAAATCAATGTTTATTTTTAAAACAATTTTTCCTTTCTTTTTTAAATTTTCATTGTGAATTTAAATTTTCAAATATCCACTAATATAAGATTTTCAAATTGATTTCAAAAATCATTTACAAACACCAAATCAAATTCCAAATTGATTTCAAATTTTATTTTAAACACTAAATCAAACGTCAGCTTAGCCTCCTCAACTGTGCTTTGCTTGCTGTGTTGTTTTGTTGTTTTGTCCTCGAGAAAACAAAGAAAAACTATTCTAGTGCGCTTTTCGTTCAAACTTCTGAACGTCTATTGAAGGAAAAGCCCCGGGAGTTAGGGTTAGCCCACTTGCCCCAACACACTAACATTTCAAATTTATTTCTAAATTTATTTCAAACACCAAATCATTTTTCATTCAAACACCAAATCATTTTTCATATTGATTTCCTAAAGATTTATTTTTTTAACACCAAATCAATTTCCGAATTTATTTTTAAAATAAATTCCTTTATCTCTTCCAAACTATTTAAAATTCGTATTTTAAAATAAATTCTTCAACTTTTGAATAATATTACTTGAAATCCATTTATTAAAATCCTTTCTCATATTTTAGGAATTTATTCAATAGGATTCAAAAATAAAACTTTATCCTTTTAAAATTCCTTCTTTTAAATTTATCCCATTTTCAAAATTAAATTTTACTATAACTTTCATGTTGAATTTTAAAAATTCAATTTTATTTATTTCTGGTATCCTACGATACCAAAAATATATTCGGCTAAACTATAGCCTTCAACGATTTCAATCACAAATATAATCACACACAGATTATAAATAATCAACACACAATATTGAAACAATTTCAAATATTTGAGGAATCCATTTGGATCCTCCAACCTGTTTTCCTGCATCCACAGATGTTAGCACAACAATTAAATACCAATTCCACTTTGAGGTGGAATATCACGGTATATGGGTTTAATATAATATCATCCGCTATTATGCAGTGCATAGGGTCTAATCCAATACAACTGATAATAATTTATCATCCAAGCACACAATCAACAATTTCAAATTTAACTATTTAAAATTTAAACTGGGAATTCCAATTGAGTGAGATGATATCACCTTTTTAATTGCAGTCCGTTTCAAGTCCCGGCTTGTCTTCTTCACAATATTAGACCTTGTATAGACAATTTTATACAGTTGACTAATATTCGAAAAAAATCGAATAATAAATTTCCATTTAATAGATTTATTTGATTTAAAATATTAATTAAATTTTTTAAACCCATTTTCTTTTTATAAATTTAATTAACTAACAATTTTGATTTTATATAAACTACTTAAACATTTACAATTCCTATTTATTTTCCAAAATCTTATCTACATACATACATACATATATATATATATATTCATCTATATATATTTAAATTAGAATAGGTGTGTGTGTATATATATGTTATTTTTTTCTTTACCGTGTAAGTAAAAATTTAAAATCTGAAAATAAATAGTTTAATATACCATGCTGTAAAAAAAAGCAATTTCAGCATTATATTTTCTTCTTCCCTATATATATTTGTAAAAATAAAGTTTGGTTCTAAAATCCCTTTTTGTATCATAAATAAACTAAATTAGTTTACTAAACAAATTAATCTTCGTAATACATTATTTTAAAATTAAACAGGTAAATTTAAAACATGGATATTCTTTTCTCTTTTAACTATATATACATATATATTTGGAAAAAAATACAACTCTGATTTCAAACAATATTTTTTTGCTTCTTTTTACAAAAATTATCACAGTAATTTTTCTTTTCAAAATCTCATATGTATATTTATTTACTGTAAAGTCAAATATAGAGCTATATATTTATATATTTATTCTTTTCTTTTCTGGAAGCAATAATAGAGTTTTACCCACAGCTTATATACATATATACATATATACATATATATATATATAATGAAAATAAATAAATAAATAAAAACAACAAATCAATACCTTACTGACAAAATCGAACGAACCCAGGTTCACAACATCGACAAAGCCCTAGCCTCATCTCCAGAGCAACGCCCATACGGCCGACGCGAACCCCCAAACGACACGACTCGACTTCGGCCCTTCCCTCGAATTCCAAGTAGGCACCTCGAAACGCGCGACTTCCTCGATTGTGACGCGAGCTTCAGCCACCACTCTCTTCCTATCACAGCGATGCTCAAAAATTGTCGCGGTCCCTCGCGTAGCCCTACAACGTCGCGACTACGTCCCTCGTTTGTGTGAATCGCGAATCGATCGCGTTTTTTCCGATTCGACATGAAGTAGAGGAAGGCAGAAGGTTTCGATCGATTTGATTTCGATCGATTTATTATCTCTGTGCTATTTTTTTATAAAATCCAAGGGCTACGGCCATTAGTTTTTCAAACAGCCTCAAGAAAAAAAGAAAATGAACGAAGACCGTGATTTATTAAGCAATCATTATCTTTATTTTTTATATAACAACTACATGTTTTAAAATTTCTACATGTGCTTGACAAATGGAGAGAATATCGTTTCCTTCGTACAGGTGTTGGAATGATGTAATGGTACAAAAGAAAGTTGATGTTTGACTGGTCAACATATATAGATATTATTTAAATTTAAATTGAAATCGTCTTGATTTTCGCAACACAAGATCTCGATCTCCAATCGAGGCGTGCCACCAGACGTTTATAATATTATACTCCCTTTCCGAATGCAATGGAAAAGGTTCCAAAGCCAAATTCGATCGTATGAAGAAGAGAACTTTTTTTGAACGCAACTATTAAATTAAACTTCGATATAAATTTCAGCGCGTTTGCTTATAGTACGGCCAAACAATCACTCCAAACACTACAAAAATTGAAATTAGATAATAATACAATATTACGGATCCAATGAAACTTGTTTCGGCGAATTCCGAGACTATGCCTCGGAAGGCTATTTTTAAATATCGATTTAAACGATATGATTTCAAAACTGAACAAATCATTTCCAAATTAAATTCTGAAGCTTACATTATCTTCAGTATTCTCAATACAAATTTTCTAAGCCTTTGAAATATTTTTAACCGGCTTAAAACTGAGGATTCAATTTTTTACCCAATTTCAATAAATTAAATTCAATAGTTTAATTGCCAAATTCATAGTTATATTTAAAATTCAAGTTAAAATAACTTCCAAATATTTAAAAATCAATTAAATATTTCAATTTCGAATGTTCAAAATTATGGGTCATCACAAAGGACCCCACCCACTTGCCTAAATCTACAATTAGAAGCTAATGGACAACTAAGTGGAGGTTAAAGCTTCATGCACTTTCAATGAGGGATTAATTAGTGGCTAATGGTTACTTGGTGGCCACACTTCCTAAAGAGCATTTTTGGAAGCACCTTAAAAATAGAATTAGGGTTTTATGCATGTATAAATAGCCCTCTTATGTACACGAACATATCTTCCACTCTTTCATAGTTAGGAAATTAAGAAAGTAAGTTGTAAGCTCTGTGTTGAATGAAATGAAATGGCTTCCAAGCCTCTTCCTATTTTCTTTTATACATGTTTTTATTTGTTTTATTGTTAATGTTTACGTCTATGCTCTCTTTCTTTTATGTTCATAGCTTAGATTTACATTGATGGCCTAGTTTTATTCATTTCCTTCTAGTGGTTAATCTTCTTTTTTCTTTGTTTATTCTCTACTTTCTTTCATTTTCAATGTTGAAACTTACATATGTTGATTTGATAATACAAATGAGTAGTTAAACCCCTTCAATTTAGGGGTAATGAAGCTCTCAAATATTATGTAATTTCAATATTTCTGTGATTTATGATCTCCTTTTTTATGCTTCATGGGAGTGAATTTTAATGCAAGTTTATACAAGTGGGTTTGATAGCTTATGTTGCTTTTGCAAATGAGTTATTCTTATTCAACATAAACACAATTTGCATCATCGTTTGCTAATCGGTTTTTGATTTTTAAATAAATGTAAAAATGAAATTTAACGATCTATATTACTAGTTACAATAGTAAATAGATCATACTTAAAATAATCTTTGCTTCATTTTCATGAGAATTGATAAGTAGTTTATTTGTTGTATTATAGTTTGATGGTTTGAGTTACGTTAATTAATAACATAAACAAACCATACTTATGATAAATACAATAATTATTTCAATTAATATCAAAGCTAGAGAACGTAAATTATTGTTTTTTGATTTACAAAAATATGAGATTGGACTTATCCCTAAATTGTTCTCTAGTTCAATAGTTTTAAATCATATTTTAATTCTTACTTTAGCTTTTTTTGTAGTTAATAATTTCATCTCGCTTTGGTCTAATTGAATTGAATTGAAAATTTTAAAATCTTAAAAATTCCCTACGGATCGACCCGTACTCGCCACGTACTAACTTTTGTACGCCGTGTGCTTGTGGTAAATTTAATTTGAAATTTATCGACCATTTTCTAAACCGATAGAAAACTAGCCGATTAACACAACAGCAATGTTGTTATCAATGATTTCTTTCTCCTTTTAAAAATACTTTAAAAACTCTTTAATACAAGTTTAAAACTTGAATTTAAAACAACCTTTTAAATTTGGTCGCTTTTAAATAACACTAGACTTTTGAAAAAAGCAGTTAAATTTAAACCCCTTGTTTAAGTAACTAAATAAATTCTTTTAAAATGTATTTAACTATTCAAACTTCCTTTTCAAAATATTTATAAACAAATTTGAAAAGACTTTTCGAAATAGCTAAAATAGATAGCTCTTTTCACTTTACAAAAATCAAAGATTTCCAAAACTACACACAATAACTATCGCTATATGGACAGTAACTTCGTTTTTGTAAATTAAATAACTTTTAAACCATATTTCTTTATATATTTAAATCACTTTATTTCCTTTGCAAAAATATTTGATAAACAAAAGTCGTTTGGAAACGATTTCAAAACGCTTTAGAAAACAAAGTGATAAATTGCTTAAAATGAGCATGGGATTTCAACGTCGCAATAAAACCAACAGCAAGTAGGTTAAGTATCAACAACTTTCACTTCATTACGTCATACATGGAAAGCAATAATGTGAATTAAAACCAATATTTACCAGGGTCCCGTTGGATCCCTCCATAAATCTTTTGAAGTGTATTCGTCCTGGCCTTTCCGCCATGAAACACTTCGACACCTTTTCCTTGCTCTTTTCCCCGTCATGCGTTGGTTATTTATGTCATCCACTTTTAAGCAGGAATAAACAACAACAAAATATACACATCACAAATACATACATATAACACAATTGACTGGCACTAAATTATTACAACATTTTATCATTTTTATAATTATTTTAAAGTGGGATATCTCACTTTCAAATTCAACCATACTTCGAACAAAATCCATAGCTCCTTTTTACATTCCAACAACCAATACCAGCCTTTCCTACCACTTAAAAACACCTCCCCTACTCTCCTCATGCATGCGCACCCCCTCTAGGTCCATATTGCTCACGGCCATGGCCTACTTTGGGTGCTAAGCTTTAAAACTTTGACTATTGACTAGTTAAGAGGTGTTATCGTGATGAAGAGTGAATTATAGTTGATTTTGGTTTGATTTGGAGAAGATTTGAAGAAAGAAAATAATGAAGAAGAGAAAGCCATTAATGGAATATGTGAGGAAGAAAGTAAGAAAATGAAAATGAGAAGAAGAAAAAAAGAATGTTCTTTTTATAGAAATTGAAAATTGATTAATTACTAAACTACCATTCCTAAAAATAGGTTTATACCCTCTTTTAAAAATTAGAAAACATACCACCCTCTCATCATGTTATGTACTAATTCATCACATCCATCTTTTTGTAATGTCCTTTTGTTATTATACTTTTACACTTTTTAGATGGAAAAGAAAAGTCCACTCTTACTTAATTACTTAAGTATCATTTTAAACTTATTTTTATTTTAACCATTAATGATTTTCTTATCTGTATGCATGCACATATGTGCACCAGTGTGCACAACAAGTCTTGACAACTTTTGATTGATGAAAACTAAAAAATCCAAAAAAGATTTTCGGTCACATTTTCAATTTTTCATCGAACTACTTATTTTTGTAAACGAACTTTCAAAATGAGTTTACTATCATTATTTATTAATTAAAAAAAGGATTATTTGACCATTAAAAACCATTATTTGAATATTCAAAATTAACTAAATATTATCAAATCAAGGCAGTAAAATTCTAAATCATTACCTTCTTTCCCCCTAAAAGAAATTCGACTCTGAAATTTCGTCACAGACAAATAACCAAGAAATAAGCCATACCAATTTTTAACATTCCCAAAATGTTAAATAATTAAAAAAACCACTTAGATTTTGTCTAGGTTGGCAACCTTCTCATCACAGAAGGATGATAAAACAATCTACTGAGCATACCTCATGCTCAACAGCCTTAGGTTATCACTCAATTGGTTATTCATACTACCTCATGACAAATCGAAGAGTCATCTACCCAACTCCGCCTAAACCATAAACATTAAAGGAAAATATTGTTAATCCTGTATGATGTTTATAAATCATTCGTATGTAATGTTTGATTTGATCGCTTACTCGAATACATAAGCTTCTCTTCCAAACTAGTATCACTCACCCGACTTTTCGGGTGCAGACTCCTAATTAATTAGGGACCTTCATTCTCATTGCTTAGTTATATACTATGATAAAAAAAACCTTGGTATCATATCAAGAACTCTCACCAAGTGTTCGCCGTCAAGAATTGAGTGATTAATTTTTATTCGGACCGATGTGAATCACCTCAAAGTCATGTACTTGAATCATGGGTCAATAACTGTGCGAAGAAACGATCTACGTATAACTTATGTACTTTTTCTTATTGGTTCTTACTTATATAAATTTGTTTTTCTTCTAAAATTATTTATGAAAACATTTCACAAAATATAACTTAAATGTTAAACTTGTATAATACCCTGCTACATCCTGAGAGTGTATATAACTATCTGATTTAATCTTTTATGCAGGCCCAAAATAAATATGGGTCTTAAAATTGAGTCGACCTCCTAAATCTCTTTACCTATCTTGCTCAGCAAGTAGCTAAGACGGGTAGGATGCTGGTATCCAAACTCAATCCTAGAGTCTATTTTTTCTTAGACATCTTCGAGGTAAAAATGTTTAGTAGCCGGCCCAATAACATCAAATAGTTTATACAACTTAGGTGTTAAAACAAAGACATGGTTTTAATAAACAAAGCTTATTAAAAACTTTCTATTAAATTTAACCCATATTAAACTTCATCTACCAATACATTCTTTAATCAAAATACCTTTTCTATTTTGAAACTATTTTCTTTTAAGGATCTTAAAAACTAAATACCCAGTTTTTGTTTCAAAACCGTTTTTGAAATAATACTATATATTTCAATCCATAGAAAATATACATATAGATCGAGTAACACTAAAGTGATGGGTCCTACCAAATAGTATCATACACTCTTTTACCAAGAAGGATGGTACTTAAGAGAAATGCTTACCATCCGAATACATCTCTTGCCATTTTTAGTCATTTTTGAGCCACCAAACTAGTGAACATAAAATACTCCTCATGTTCGAATCCTATTTTGAAAGAATACTGTATGTATTTCTCATATATAAATAAAATAGTTTGTACTTTATTTACTAAAACTTGATTTAGGTTCATTTAGATTCAAACTCGTTTCAATTGCACAATGACGAAGAGAATAATTTACTAAGTGCAATATAGCGTTTGCCTAAGCAAACATCCAATTGTCAGTTAGAACATTATTCAAATATCACAAAACCAATTATTCAACTATCCAAAGAAAATTAATCTTACTCAAAATTCTATTTGAAAATACTCACACTTATAAATACTTTCAAGTTATACTATAATTACATTTCCAAAAAGCATTTAAAAATCTTTTCTAAAGATATCGGGATTTAAATTCTCAAAAACCCCTTTTGTCCACAAAAACATTTTATAAACTCAATTTATAAAATTCTCTTTATATAAAATCATTCCATCTTTATAGTAACCATATTAACAAAGTAAACTTTTTAAATCTAATTATCTACGAACGTCTTATATTCAAATCGTGAAACTGAATTCATAAAGTTTTCGTATTTTATTCAAACAACAAATGCTCATAAATAGGATAAGCAAAAATAATCGATCAATAAGTGATGATAAATAAATATCATCATCCCCTAATAAACAATCATAACAAAAATAAATATATCTATTTTTGAAAATTATTCTTTTGTACGTAAAATATAATTCTAGGTAAAATTATTTCATTTACCAATTTCAAAACAATATAAAGCATTTTTACAGCACTAACAAATACATGCTCCCATATATATGTATGTATGTATATAATAGACACAAACTAATTCTAAGGTCTCACTTACTCCATCTCTAATGAGTTAACTCTATAAGGGTCAAGATTCTCGCTTAACATTTAGCTCTGATACTAGTATAATAACCCCATTTTCAACCCTCAAAAGTCAACACTAATACATCCACGGTATTCACATGTCAAGCATCTTAGTGCCAAAAAGATAGATTATTGTGGTAAAAAATTAAAAATTTATATCGTGATGAGTAATATATAATATCAAAATGGTCTTTACAAAAAAAATTATTATACATACAACAATCAGAGTAAACTAACTTAACATCGGCTTGGAGTGTTATGACAGCATTTTCTTACAAATGCTAATAAATACAAATAAGAAACATGGTGGAAATAAAAGTATGAGAGTACATCTTGGAGGCATCTAGCTCGTCTCTTGAAGCTCCCAACGTCCATCGCAAAAATCGAGAAAAGTACTTAGGTCTGACCCGAGTATTATAATAAAATAACATCCAGATTAGTTTGGTAAAACAACATGAAAAACTCAAATCATATGGATTGTTATGTATTAATAAAACCATGTTAAAACAAAGTGATAAATTGCTTTAGAACGAGCATGGAATTTCAGCATTGTAATATAACCAATAACAAATAGGTTAGCTATCAATAACATTCACTTCATTGCATCATATATAGCAAGTAATAATTTAAACTAAAATCAACATTTGTGAGGGGTCACATTGATCCCTCCATAAACCTTTTGAAGTGCATGGCTTTTCCACTATGAAACACTTCAACACATTTTTCCATGCTTTTGTCTCATGCAACACAATTGTTGTTTATGTCATACGCTTTTAAGCGAAAATCCACAACAACAAAATATACACATTACAAAAACATATATACAACATTATAGGCTAGCGCTAAATTATTATAATATTTTTTCAATTATAAAATAATTTTAAAGCAAGATATCTCACTTTTAAAATCAACCAAACTTCAGACGAAGGCCATAACTCCTTCGTACATTCCAACAACCCACCTATCTCAGAAGCAAAGGAGCTAACTATACTATAGTTACCTTAAGGCTCCCGCAGCTTGCTTAGCACTTGAAAACACCTCCCCTACTTTCCTCATGCACAAGCATCCCTATAGGTCTATATTGCTCTCGGCTATGGCCTACTTTGGTGCTCGGCTATAAAATTCGACCTTTGACTTGCTAAGAGGCATTATCATGATGTAGAGATGATTATATTTGATTTTGATTTGATTTGGAGAAGATTTCAAGAAAGAAAAGAATGAAGAGGAGGAAACCATTAATGGAAGAAGTGAGGAATAAAGTAAGAAAATGAAATGAGAAAAAAAGGGAGTGTACTTTTTATGGAAATTGAAAATTGGTTAATTACTAAATTAGCCTTCCTAAAAATAAGTTAATACCCTCCTTCAGAAATTAGACAAAACACCACTGTAACATCCCGCCTTTTCGCACACTATAAATCGATACACGTGTCAATTCAAACCATACGGAAGGGCGGATTATTATGGGGTAAATAATAAAAACAAGAAAGAAATAAATAAAACAGAATCTCACAGCGGAAGGATAAAATGTAATAATAAAATATACAGTTCATAAAACTGTTTACAAAACATTTGATTCTCCTTTATACAATTAAATATCAGAGTTCGCATACCAATAATATCAATGCAGCGGAACTAAATAGTGTAGTGGGATAATATAGTAGATAGTAATACTACAAATCTTCGTCTTCTTCCTCCAGAATAAAATCTTCAAATCCTGAAACGCTCGGACTGACCCGAGCGAATTGAAAAGATAAAACACTCGAGTCAGAACTAAAAGATCTTATGTAAGTTAAATTAACAGAAATAAATATGAGTGCAGTAACTCAAGAGATGCTCGAGATTTACATCTCCTAAGGATCCGTTAAACTATTTACTGTGCAGTATATTTCGTTATTATAATAGTGTCTAATTGTAAAATAAACTTACTTTTTTCTTAGCATTAAGGGGTTACCCATATAGCCCTTAACACGTAATAGTACCAGTAGTCCATCCAATATCATAGTCTCTCATGATCGGGAAGCCACCAGAGGATACCGCACGGGCTACGGGAGAAATCCAAACTCGTAAAAGGCGCAATAGGGTAGGTGACACGGCACAACTAGGCAATGCCAGGGTAGATATACCAATTACGCTTCCGGGTCGGTGGTAACGCGTAGCGCGCAGCTACCGTCCACCTCGAGCCACACCCTCAAAAAAAACAAAAGTGGCCACCGAATCAATCCAAGAGTCAAAGTATAATATTGAAGGGATGTGTCCGATCAAAGGTGCTACCTTATTAATCCGTCAATCGCTCCTGTTTTAGCCACCTTATACCAACTCACGGGAGTTGGGTCCACGTATTTACCTTACAGGGAACGTCGCCACCAACCTACTTCATTCTGGAATCTCCACCGCGTACACGGTTGTTAAGGTGGTTTTTGGAGTTGGCAGAGAGTATGACAACTTCCGATCCCGGTCTCTTTAACAACCAAACGTTATTATAACTCCGCGGTCTTTTTTTTAATAATTTATACTTTCAAAACCAGAATATAATTTCTCATTTCAAAACCCACAAATACGATATCATTTCCTTTTAAAACCCAAATAAATATGATATCATTTTATTTCAAATATATTTCTTTTCCAAAATCATGCCACTTTTAAAATTTATAATACCTCGAAACCAAATATTTGAATTTTAACTTTCAACATAATACTTCGAAATCCATAGTTTTAAAACCATAACTTTCAACTTAAATGGTTTGGATATTCAACAGTATATAAAATAAAACAGTTGAATTTAAAATTTCTTTAAAAGTAAATAATTTCCACGCCTTCACAAATTTTTATTCGCTTTAAATCCAGTCTAAACCCATAACTTTTAGATACGCTTTCAGTTTAAATAAAAACACTTCGATTTTCAATACTTTCAAACTGTGAGTATTTACGGAATTTCAAAACTAAGGTTGGGAGTTTCTATTCAACAATTCATTTTCCTAATTTTAGTTTTGAAAGGTTTACATGATAAATCCATGACCATTTAAAATAAAACTCAATTTATTAACACTGAATATTTCCATCCATTTATTTATACTAGAATTATTCATTAAATCCAGTTATAAATATCATACCCTTTAAAAATCCCAATTTTAAATAAGTTACATCACTTATAGAGTTTAATTCTTAAATACGCTCAATTCCAATTAAATTTTTAATTTACCTTCCAATCTAGATTGATTTAAATCATTAGAAATCCATTATTCAACTTATTTAGTTTATTTAACAAATTTATACATAGCTTAAATTCCATAATTTAACTATATATGTACATAAAATATATTTATATCATATCCAATTTTAATATTTATTAAACCGTATCATATCCAAACCATAAAAATCATTTCAAGAATAATTTTATATATATATATACCGCGGTGCCTGTATATAATTTTCTATCCTATGGTCAAGTGATACGGATATTTATCATTTCAATCCGCAATTCAAAAATAAAAATGCGGTTGTATATCATTTCAAACCGCAATCCCGAATGAAATGAAATACATGATAACTTGCAGTTTATGTAAATAAACATCCATACATCCAAATATCAAATCATCAACCATTTATTATAATCATCATCCAATTTAAACAAATATCAATATATAGCATATAAAATATAACAGGTAATAAATAACAGTTATTAACTAACAGTTTATATTCAACGATAAATTTATTAGCTATTTAACTATCAGTTTATATGCAAATAAATAAATTCTAACTGTCAATTTATATGCAATAATAAAATTAATTAACAGTTAAATTAAATAAATGCGATTTAACAGAGATAATGAATAAAACATGCCAAACATTCATAAATAAATTTCTACTCATATTTTAAGTCAATTTAACAGACATAGGAAATTTTAGAAGTTGTGAGTGGGTTAAAACACTCACCTTTTGAATTTAAATCCAATTTAAACCCAAAAATTTGGCCATTTCATAATTCGTCCAGACTAGCGTCATCAAGTTCAGAATTTCAATACGATCCTAACAAAAGAAACCGCGCGTCAATGGGATATCGTATGCCCAAGATATTTCGAAAATTGTGATTGAATTTTAATTTTAAAATAAACAAAAAAAGAACGCATTGAACTCACTTTATATGCCACGTAAGCACGTTCATGTTTCCTCACGTGCGCACGCTACAGGCCCTTCTTCATAATGAACACAGAACGCTCCACCGCAAGAACCCATCACTACCGACACTTTGACCATCAAATTCGATCAACTCCGACCACCTGGCCACCTCCAACCACTACCATCTTCGAGCCCAAGACGAGCCACACCTCCCCATGGTCACGACGCACCCTCCGGATGCTCTAAATTGCGTGCGCCGCCGCCTTAGGTTTAACCCTAATTCAATTGTTCTGTTCGATCCAACCGTTGAATCGACAAACAAATTATATAGATGTGATCCCCTCGGTTTCCTCTCTAACACCCAGAAACCGTTTCCCGATCCGACGAAATTTATCGCGGCGATGATGAACGGCCGAAACTAAATGCCCAATTTCTGGTCAAACCACAACCCGAATCGAAAAACGAATTACAACATTGAATTTTGCTCGTCGAGAGCATCAACATATATTTTTTTGAGATTTTTCTGAGGACTTTGAATTTTTGACTTTTGATTTTGATTGAAATTGGATCTAGGGTTTGCAGCCATTGGAAAGGAGGAGTTGGTGAAAAAATGAACGCACAAAGAAATGAGGATAGATGGAGGCTAGGGTTTATAATTGGGTTTATATAGGTAGGTTAGAGATTTGAATAGATGGATCGGGTTGGATATACGTGCTAACGCTAACGTGGCCCAAAAAGCCCGTTCTGTCTCCGGAACGAAATTGGGTAAACTCATATATCAAAATAGGTGTTTTAAAATATTTTAGATGCAATGGAAAAGGTTTCAGGTTCAAATTGCATCGTATGAAGAAGTTATGCTAAATTCAAATTTTCCAAATCGATTTCAATTGATTTCAATTGCATAAATTTCAAGGCGTTTCGAGTCCGTACGATCAAACGACAAGTCTGATCGCTACGAAACTTGAAACATTATTATAATTCACCGCTACGGATCCGATGAAACTGGTTTCATTGAAACCCAAGTCAGTGACCAATATGGTTATTTTTATATTAATTAAATGAATTAAGAATTAGTAAATAAATCCAATTTTTATATTTCAGTTTTGGAATTGGAAATTTTTATCCTTTATGATTCCTCAATCATTTACAATGATTTTAAACAAATTTAAAAACGTAAATTTAGATGATTCATTTATAAATTTCAATATTTATTCTCGATTCATTAAATTCAAAATTAAAATTTAACTTTCTAATAATTCTATTAAATTAATGAATCAATGATTATTCCATTCATATTTCGAATAGGAGGGTTTACCATTGGATTTAAGATTATTACATAAATACTTCCCAATTTTCAACTTAATTTTTAGTTTAACGTAATAATTTAAAATTTGATTTCATTTATTTCAATAAGTCCAACTATTATGAATTAACAAATTAACTCACTATTAAAGATTCAAATTCAATAATTCATAACTTCATCATGTGGATTTACTTATTAATTCATAATTCTTTAAACCAATTCCCTTCTCAATTTTAAAGTAACTTAAATTACCAATCGTAGTATTTATTTCCATTTCTTAAAATGATCCCTTTATTATAAATTGAATCCAATTTATTATATTAAGTTTCCAATTTAATGAGTTAGATTCAATTTCAACTTTTAACTTACACTTAAGTTTAGGTCATAATCAATTTATAACGTATTTCTCTCTTAGTTACTACTTTACATACTTCTCACATAAATTTCACAATTAAACCCAAATTTTAAAGTAACGCTTGTAATAATTACGACCCTATAATTACTCAACATTTAAACGAACGTTATTTCATGTTTAATTAGTGTAACATTCATTTATTTTATTATCACTTATTACCAATTCTAATTCCATTAACAAATAAGCAGGTAATTTGTAATATATGTTACAAATTTTGAATTAATCACTATTCATTATTATCGACTTAAATTTAGCATTACTTACCATGCACTAACATTGTTACTTAAAATCTCTATCCAATTATAATTAATACTCTAAATAATTTCATTTACTCCTTTCGTTATTTTCTTAATTACAATTAAGGCACATCTAATTATCTATATTGGTAAATGATTGAATTTACTAGTAACTCACTATTTTAACCTTTAATATACTTGTATATTTATTCATCAATCAATATTTATATTTTTTTCTTTCAAATTGATTTATAACCTAATATACATTTTTATTAGTCCTATTTCATTCCATTCATTAATGGGTATTGCACTAAATAAATTATTTATTGTCCTGCATTACTTTATTACCCCCATTTACATTCAATTTTCATAAATCAATATTTTATTTCATTGATAAATTCAATACTTGCCTTACTTTACTTATTCTAACTTTATATCCAAATGCAACAATTTCCACTATTACTATTAATTACAATATATAGTTTAATTTGTAAATTTTTAATTACCTTTGATACATCTAATTTCAACATTCTCTTTCATATAAATAAATAAGATTTTTATTCCTTTCTAAATTTAAATAAAAATCTTATTAATTTTATTCATTGTAAACATCGAATTTATACGGGTCGTTACAACCACCCTCTCATCATGTTATGTACTAAGCCATTACATCCATCATTTTCTAATGTCCTTTTGTTATTATATTTTTATACTTTATATTTTTAGTTGGAAAAGAAAGTCCACTCTTACTTAATTACTTAAGTATCTTTTTAAATTTGATATTATTTAAACCATTAAATTAATAAAGTTTCTTCTCTTTTTTGTACACATGCATA
The DNA here is from genome assembly GCA_030765085.1 of Allium cepa. Taxonomy (NCBI): domain Eukaryota; kingdom Viridiplantae; phylum Streptophyta; class Magnoliopsida; order Asparagales; family Amaryllidaceae; genus Allium; species Allium cepa. The sequence goes on from CM060944.1 coordinate 188,272,857, forward strand.
TATATACGCGCTAGTGTGCACAACAAGTCCTGATAACTTTTGGTCGACGAGAAGTTGAAAATCCAAAAAACGATTTTCGGTCACATTTTCAATTTTTTTCGAATTACTTATTTTTTCAAAAAACTTTTTAAACGAGTTCACTATCATTATTTATCGATTAAAAGAGGGTTATTTAACCATTAAAAATCATTATTTGAATATCTAAAGTTAGTTAAATTTCTCAAATCAAAGTGGTAAAATTATGGATCATTACAACATGCATTTTAGACTTTGGTGGACCTTGGAAAGGTTACTTACATCTGGTACAGTTTCATACAACAATAGCTATCAGAGCAGTATTGGGATAGCTCCATTTGAGGTGTTGTATGGAAGGTTGTGTAAGTCGGCTACATGTCGGTTGGAGGCATGGGATAGGATTCTGTTAGGACCAGATGCAGTAAAGGATGCCATTGAGAAGATGGAACTAATCCAAGCAAGAATCAGGACAACACCGCCTAGACAGAAGAGCTATCCTGATATAAGAAGAAAGGAACTGGAGTTCGTAGTAGGCGATCAAGTATTCATGAAGTTTTCTCTGATGAGGGGGATGCGCTTATGAAAGCTGGAAAGTTAGCACCCAAATATGTAGGACTGTTTTCGATCATAGATATGATTGGAAAGGTAGCGTACAAGGTGGATCTACCTAGTGTTTTGTAGGGATTCATAATGTGTTTCATGTATTATGTTTCCAAAATGCATTAGGATCCGAGGGTAGTAATTAATCGAACCACGGTAGAAGACCTGGTCCTAAAGCCAGATATGGCATATGTATAGTTGCCGGTTCGAATAGTGGATCGGGATGAGAAGCAGCTTCAGAACAAGGTGGTGAAGCTAGTGATTGTAGATCGGGAGGATTGCACGTGGGAAAAAGATGATAAGATTTAGAAGACCTACCCAGGGTTTCGGAGTAGCGCATGAGCTATGTATTGAGTTGTACTGTTGTAGACCATACATACATATATGTATGTATATGCATATATATGTGTGTGTATGATATTATGGATGTTTACTGTAACGATCCTGACTCGACCTTCGAAAATCGGCACCGAATACGACACTCGTATTCAAATGCTGTAGATCCAAACATCGAATCTGGTTCGCCGAAGCTTATAACACATTAAGTACAACACAGCAGAAGAAATGAAATAATACATAGATCTACAACATTCGTACAATATCTGATACAACAGAATACAATAGAATGATACAACAGATACCAATACTATCAGAGGTACAAGAAATAGCAGTGGAAAGATAATGTCTTCAATGCCAAACTCCAAGAACTCCATCTCCAATCCAAAGCGAGCTCGAACCCTCATCAAGTTGCACCAAGGTCAGCAAGTGCAGTCCGTGAATACTGAAGTGTAGCAAATGTGATCCACAAATCCAAAAGAGCTTCGAAGGCTATCGAATTTCTTGAAAAAATTGAAATGTGGTTGTGTTTCATTGTTTCTAGGAAGAAGAACTAAAAAAACTATTTTAGTTTATTACTGAAGTGGTAATATAGGTTTAAAACCATTTAAAGAAAATTAAAGATTAAAGACTCAAAACCATTTCTAGTTTTCAAGTTTCAGAGGAAAAAAAGAGGCTTCTCTGTTATAAATCCTAACTGTAAGTAATTTAAAAAAAAATTTATATATATTGTTAATGATGAATTGAATAAGTGAATACAACAAGAAGTAAACAAAGATCTGTAACTATGATTTGCAGATCTAAACTCCAATTTAAAATAAGAAAAGAAAGAGTAGTTGCAGGCTTTCATCTCTGATTTGAAACTGTCAGCAAACATCTCTGTCGTCTGGAAAATGATGTGAGTAAACTTTTGTTTCTTTCCAATCTTTGTTGCTGTGTGTATTCTTAGATGATATAGTAAAGTTAATTGTTGGTTTGCATGCAAGAATTTTGAGTATGTGAATGAATGTTTGGCCTGTGTATGATTGCACAAGAATGTAACTCCCTGTTTAGCTTCAGGATGAAAAAGCCTGTTAAACCCCCTCTCTATTTTCTATGAATTTGAACAAATGAACAAGATGGAGTTGTTAAAACTTGCACTGTGTTCTCTAGTAATTAAATCAAAGCAAGTTTTGAAATTTTTCTTTCTTTACTGGAAACTGAGTATCAAGTATAACAAGTAAACCATATCAAAATTTTAAATATCTCTCTCCCTCTTACTTCAGGAAAAAAAAATTATAAGCAAGTTCAAAATATTGTTTAATCTTGTATTTTGTTTCAGTAATGAATTTGAAGCAAGTTTTTTTTTTTGTGATTTCCTTTCACTGGAAATAGAACTACTTTGAAGTATAAGGTTTAACAAAGTAAACAATCTCAAAATTTCAATCTTCTCTTTCTCATTTCTTCTGACAATAAATTGAAAAACAAGTTGAAGTTTTGTTTTTAAACTTGTAATATGTGTTTCAATAATAAATCAAAGCAAAGTTGTGAAGATTCTTTCTTTCTAGAAACTGTAAAAAACACAGTTACTTACAACTCGAGTGAAAAATTGAATGTGTCGGCGATGAATACTTAGTAAAATTTTAAGATTGAATAGTTAGGCCTCGGGTTGATTTTCGATAAAACCCGAAGCAAACGAGAATTTTTCTCGTGCATGACTCAAAGCATGTCTCGAGCAAGAGATATAAAACAGTTTTTATTTTTAAATTTATCAAACTTTTAAATTAGTTTCAAACATGTTTTCAAATTGATGATTTCGAGTTAAGATTGGATTACTTAAGGATATAAGTAATATAATTTCAAAGTAATAAAATTCTAGTCTATTTGATTTGGATACATTACTTTATAAAGTTATTTATATTAAGTAGATAATGTAGTTTAAAATAGAATGTTAGTTAAACTAATCTTAATCTTTTGAAGAAATTAATGTAATGAAGATGGTTTATTAAACAAATTCCAAAAGGTGGCCAAAGTGATAAGTAAAGATAAATAGAATTTAATGATTTAGATTCATTAGATTATTAAGTTAATTAATCAAACATTCAATGAATGATTAAATAGAAATAGTAATTGCTTAGTGAAAGTAATTAAGAGAAGATAATTAAAGATTAAAGATTGATTAATCTATATTAAGAGTTAATTGCTTTAAAGAATAATTAATTAATGTGGTTAATTAATTAAGGTAATCAAATTAAGAATAAGTAATTAAAGGTTAATTAACTTAAAGTGATTAAGAAATTATTATTAATTAAGGAGTAATTAATTATTATAACTAATTAAGGAATGATGAATTTATAAATTAGTCAATTAAGGATAATTAATTCTAATTAAGATTTAACTAATAATTAAGGATTTATTAATTAAAGTAATTAATTAAGGAATAATTAATTAATAAAAGTAATTAAGATTTAATTAATTACAATTAAGGGTTAATTAATTACGATTAAGGTTAATTAATTTAATTAATTAAAGAAATGATTAATTAATGAAGCTGGTTAAGATTTAATCAATTGTAGTTAATGGTAATTTGTCATTGATTAAAGATTAATTATGTGAGTAATAAATTTAAGACCACACGATTTATTCACCTTAATCGAAGGTGTTTGATTGTTATTGAATGCTATATGATGGATTGATATATTTGATATATGATGTGATGCTATGTGATGATTTGTACTGAGCTGTTATATCTGTGATGAATATACTGTTGTATGAATATGAAAACCTCATGACCCGTAGAACGACATTTCAATTTCGATGCGACAGGAAGTCGGATTCCAGTCGGTTATCCAAAACCCACATCGAATTGTAATGATGAATCCTTGTGATTGATAAATTTACTTTATCTATGAATCTGTTAATGAAGATAAGCGTTATGGGTTATATTGCTTATCGATATATCTGTGATGATTGATGTTGTGCACTATCGTGTAAAACAGACTGGACTACACTACACACACACAAATATGGATGGTTAAGTCATAGATTTTTGAAATAATTTTAAAATTTGAATTTTTGAATCCAAATGGTCTTGGAAATGGATCGGATTTAAAGTGAAAAGCCTTTGAAAAAGAATTTCAAAGATAAAAGTTATTTTTGAATAACTTAATTTAGTTTTGGAATCTGATTTAAATTTGAATTCAAAAATTTGAAATTGAATTCTATTTTGAGAATTTGAGATGTAAAAAGGTTATACAAGCTTATATGGGTTTTAAACCATTTTTTTTAAAGTGTTGTTTTGGAAATTTGAATTTAACCCAAAGATTTTAACTTGTATAATTGAAATCGGATTTTTCCAAAATGAAAACGTTTATTTTCAAATGATAAAGGCTTTCATATAAGAAATGAATTTCCAATTTGTATAAAAGTAATTTCAAGTTGAATTGAAATGGTTTTCCAAGTTATGAATGAATCTTTGGAAACAATTTTTGAAAGCTATAAGTTAAATCTTTGATTTAAAGATTAAACGAGCTAATCCAATTGGAATGGAAATTGTTTTGAAATCCATAAATGGATCTTTGTGAAACTGGGTAAACTTTGTGAAATAAATCTTCTTGTTAAAGATTTGGAATGGTAATTTGTTTAAACCATTTGAGAGAAAGATTTGGAATTTTAAAGTTGTGACTTAACTAAAATCCCATATCCATATGTTTTTAAATACTGCGCTCATTATTCGGTTTAGCCGGAAGAGGACCTTGTCATATAACCCATTCCGAATAATGATACTTCGTTATGGATAGCATTTGAAGATCGGTGGTGAAGACCGAGTATTTGCGAGAACGATGGGATGGCCTATCGATTGTCTCTACACTGAGTAGCTACAGTATAGAGATTCCTTAAGTGATGGGAAGTCCGATCGGGATTGTGAATAGTCGGATTTGCAAGGGTTCTTCGAAAGTGCCTTCGGTTCTGTTCGAACCCGGAACAGACTTGTATGGTTGTGGTGTCTAACACTACACTTTGAGATGTAAATCCGATTTCTTTCAAATACATATCTGTTGGTGGCGGAGAATTTATTCTCTTAGCTTAACACCCTTCTATGAGACGTACGAGCTCAAAGGTTATGTAGTTGGTGGTTATCAACGATATACTCCCAATTTGGTAGTGTGGCACGCTAAGTGCTGCTGTATGTTGATGATCATTTGTTGATCATTTGTTGATCAAAGCATGGCATTGTGAAAAAGCGTAGCTTTGTTGACGAGACCTCATCGAGCCTCACAAACTGGTAATGGTCGAAACAGGAAAGATGTGGCAAGGTTTCAGGGGTAGCTCCCCTTGGGTATGACCATTCCTTCTGGAAAAGGGTGGTATCATGGTATGGATCCCAGATACTTACTCATGTGGACACCGTAGTATATTTCTTACTATGTGATGTTGTTGTGGAGGGCCCTCGGACAAAGGTCCCAAAGGACCGGGGGTGGTATATCTTAGGTTTTATTCCCCGGGAAGGGGGTAGCTGTCCTTGTGTCAGCAGAGAGCCGGGTAGGTTCTCGGGGCGTCCCACCAGAGGCATTCCCATATGGCAATAGGAAGTTTCTTAGCCTGACCATTTGTTGGAAATCCATTCACCCAATACGCACCTTGTACAGTTTTAGTTGTATTACATGCCATCTACTTATGGTGGCACCCCACTGTTTGGATGGTAGCTATAGCAGGCATACGATATTGGTCGTATGTTGGCTAGGATTTATATTATACTTTCGAAATGGTTTTTCACACTTTTCACTTATAGTAATAATATCAAAGAATTTTTCTCGTATCAAGCAAATTTGACTATCATAAGGAGAAATCTCCTCCAATTCTGCGTTTACATTGTGTGTGTTGCGGGAGGCCTTACGGTAGTTTCATTTTCCAAAAAGCATTGCAGATTTGAACTTTAAAAGCTTTGTTGTTTGTTTTAAAAGATAAAACTATTTTTGTTTGCTCACACCAGTCCCACGACTAGCCTGGAGTTTATTGTTCCTTTCCTAAACTCTGGGTGCCCACTATTTTCCACACGGGCAATCTAGAATTGGGTTTTTCAGATATTCGAATAGTATGAATTGATTCGATAGCTTCCAACCTTTTGGATTTGTGGATCGCATTTTCTACACTTCAGCATTGGACGACTGACCTTGCTTATCTTTGTGAAGCATGATGAGGGTTCGAGCTAGCTTTGGATTGAAGATGGAGTTCTTGGAGATTGGCATTGAAGACATTATCTTTCCGTTGCTATTTCTTGTATCCCTGATAGTATTGATAGCTGTTGTATCATTCTATTGTATTCTGTTGTATCTGACATTATATCAAATGTTGTATATCAAATGTATTATTTCATTTCTTCCGCTGTGTTGTACTTAATGTGTTATAGGCTTCGACGAACCAGATTCGACGTTTGGGTCTACGGCATTTGAATACGAGTGTCGTATTCGGTGCCGATTTTCGAAGGTCGAGTCAGGGTCTTTACATTTACCATATAAGTATATAATACTAGTACATTTTATATTCATGAATTGGGAATTCATGGGCATGCTTATGGTAAGCATGGAATAGAGGACGAATCTCTGTTGAACCTTAACTGAATTTCGGGGCAGAAATTCTTTTAAGGGGAGAAGATTGTAATGACACTAAATTTAAATTAATCAAATTAATTAAATTGAAGGCCATGGCAACCCAAATAAGAGAAGCAAGAGGAAATAAATAAATGAAATGGGGTGAGAGGGTCCAAGCCCAAATTATTATGGAACAATAAACATTACTCCTCTCCATTCATTTATTTCATCCCACCTAAACTAAAATAAAAGCTGGAAGAAACTTTAATGGTGGTGGCTTAGAGGGAAGGCAATTGGAAGAAGATAAAGAAAATATAAGCTAAAGAGGATTAATAAAACTAAAGCTAGACATCTTAAAGATCTGGGTGGGTAATAATTCACCTATCTATACCTATATCAAATATTCGGTTTCGATCTAGAATTTGTATTTTTTAAAAGTATGATGGGGTTCATATGGATTTCATTAACAAATATAAAAGCTTAATGAATGTTTTAGGGAAGAATAGAAAAAGATAGAACGTTTTGATATGTTTTCCCAACTTTAGTGGTTTCGAAAGTCAATGGAAATTTTATATCTTGTTTTAATCATGGTTTTAGAAATGGGTTTTTAGTTTGAGAAGTTTCTTAAGCTTATACAACTTCACATGATTTATTGAAGGTGAATAACTAGAAAATAAGAAGAAGTAAACATCCTTAAAAGTCTGAATTATGATTAAATTGTTTGAACAAGTGTTCACAAATTTTCTAGGAATTTATTAGAATTTTCTATAGGAGAAATAAACCAAAAAGGGCTAAGTACTGCACTAGGGAAAGAGGGGAAATGTGAGGCCGCGTGAAAATAAATATATATGGAAAAATATTTTAATTGATTGGGGAAAAAGAAAAGCAGATTCAAATCATTTGCTAAAGAGAGAAAAATGACACTGCAAATAAAAGAATGTAAAATAAGGATGGATTAATTTACGGCACATGTAAACACGTCATCAGAGATGTCAGTGTATGTCTGAAAAAGGCATCGGGGCAGCAGGTCTATATTTACAATTAAATACTGCGCACAGTATGAAGGGGTCATGATGCACCAAAATTTGGAAAGGAACGCTTAGTAAGAAAAGTAGGAAGCACTCGGCATTGGGGTAGGGTGGTATTGCGCCGAGAAAATTAGTAAAAGTAACCTAATAAAAGTTAAATAGGTGGGACTTAAGGAGAAGCCAAATCAGCATCGGGAAGGGAACATGCACTAGAAATAAGATTGGAAAGGCTATTGACATCGGGTAGGGATGCTCACTCGAATGCACACATTGGGAAGGTGTGGATAGACATTCAACTCCAAGAACTGTAGGGCAGTTTCATAAGTTGAACAAATGTTTAAACTGAATGCACACCTTGGGAAGATGAGGAGAGGCATTTATGAATGCACACCTAGGGAAGGTGAGGCACTCAACTGTGTGGCCCGCAATATTAAGTAGTTAAAGAAAATTATAAAGAACTGCATGGGATGCAATATTAAAACGTTAAAGAAAAATGAATAAGACCTGCAGGGGTGCAGTTTTAAACCTTTAAAGAAAAGTAAGAAGACTTATGTGGGATGCAGTGATCAACTGTTAAAGGAAAAAAGTAAGACTTGCGTGGGGCGTAGCATTAAACAGATAAAAGAAGAATATGTAGAAATTGCGTTGGGCAAGTTAAGGGACAAATAAGAAGATGCATGGGGAATAATATAATAGTAGATTAACTAATAATCTAATGGGGGAACCAAGTGGGGACTGTGCTGCGAGTGCAGTGGTAATGTAATTATTAAAATGATGAACTAAATTGGGAATTTAGTGGATACTACAGCGGGGGTGAAAAAGTAAATGGGGCTGCTTAGGGAAGCTAGGAAGCAGACATAAATAAGAACCAATTGTGTTGGTACTTTGAATGTCACTTGATGTTGAATAGTGAGAGGGAAACCCAATCTGTGTAGTATGGTTTGGTCTTACCATATGATTATTCTGGGAAAAGTATTATTCACAATAGACTTTATGTCTGGCCCATGTTTTTATTACTGTTTTCCCCATGAACTCATGGATGCTCATTTGAGTAGATTAAATTTATAGGATTAGACGGGTATGAAATAAAAGCCGCGGTATAAAGAATCAAGATGGTGAAGGAGGCCTAGTAGCTAATAAAGATTTTTTTTTTCCATAGTGTTAAGGAGTACGAGCCGCATCATCATATGCTCACCCGACTCTTCACTATGTTATTTTTTATTATATCTGACCCCTGTGGGGGCATGTTTTGGGTTCAATTATAACTGAAGTATATGTAAAGGATGTTTGAAAAAATTTGATATAATAAAAAATATTTAGCCGCTATGTTTACCTTATCTGTGTTTGATTAGCAAACTAAACTCACTTTCATCGTTGGAAGAAAATTCTAGCGATGACTGCAGCATCATCGACGTTCATCTTTGGTCTTAAGTGAGGGTTGTTATAGTTAGGTATTAGAGCATAAGTTTCGGACATTTAATTAAAACAGAGCTAAGAATAGATGAGAGCGGTACTTAGAATAAACTAAACACACTGGGAGGGGATGTGTTATTATATATATAATGTAGTTTTACGTTGCAATATATATATATACACGGGAAGATATATCTATTCTTCTATTGTTATTTCACTTCCTATCTTTTCATTTTTGATGAGAATTTTCTTAATGGAAAAGGCAAGATAGATTTGAGAAATAAATGAGTTATGATAGGAGGAGCAAGTGTAAGAAGAGAAGTCGAAAGTATGCAGACTAATTGTGACTACCACCCTACACTACCGGCATCCAATATAACTAAATAGCATGTTACTGACATGCCCAGCCAATGTAAGACATTCATCGTGGATTAGGAAATGAAATAAAACCTCACAGAACCTGTCATATATCGCATGGAATAAAATATTATATACAACACAGATATAAAACAGAAGAGATAGTAATATCTAAGTGATTCAAATATCAAAGTACAGATCCACAGAGTTATATAACAAGTATAACTAAACCCCAAATGACTATTTCATAATAATAGTAGTAATAAGAAGGAATTGTTAGGGCTCTGTAGTGTTGCATAGAGGAATACGCATAGCAGTCTATATATAATATAAGATAGCTTCATACGACTCATCCTCTGCACAACTACCATGTCCCACCTAGACCTGCTATCTAGTCTACTCATTTAAGAGTATCCAAGGTAATAAAAAACAAAGCATAAAACCTCAATCAGAAAAGTCTGGTATGAGCAGTAAATGAATCTCAAAATACTGTACAATTCGATATAGTAAAGAATAAGGGCATACGAACCATACTTGACATGTCCATGCAACCAAAAAGTTAGCACATAACGAACATAACATCATGTTACTCTAAGAATATAGTAAAGGTATACTACAAACCAAGTATGATGATAGGTTTCTAGGTATCCTCGTCCCCAATACCTATCTCTAGTGACATACCTAGAGTGATAGACTATGGAAGAAAACAACCAAAGCAACCATAGCATCCATTGGATAATTCTCGCTATCATTCATATGTGCTCTGAATATATGATAACTCGTATGACCTTCCCTATGTTTGGGACTAATGGAAATCTCGGTTTTTAGTGTACTTGCTTTAGCTTGAAGCTGATACTACACCCATTCCACCGATCTAAGGTACACGGATCCTTTCAAAAGATCTGGTGTAGCCTTTCGAAGTACACATGAGCATCCTTACAATAACCTTGCTTTCGAGTACGTCAGAAAACATTTCGAGTATCAACGATACCATAGCACGTGTATCGAGCCCTTTCCTTACTCCATCTAGTCTCCATTATTCTCGAGGAACCGTTCCACGTTCCTTTGTTATATGATAAAACCATTCAAATGTTTTACCAACATGCCACTCTTCCTAGATTCTGCCGTTTGTGGATAACACTCTCATGACTCCTTTCAACATCGAGCCCTCATCATCGAAATCTAACTCCTTTCATCAGCTAGTTATCATCATCGAAGTCCCGAAGCTATCATCGTCCTAATACATCATCGTCGAACCTTAAGTGAATAAACAAATACCATCAACACGACATGTAGAGCCTCTACTTCTCTCTTTGGAAGTTTGACCCTGACCTCATCAAAGAAAACCTCTCGGATCGATTAAAAGCTATCGGTACCGAGTTGGGTGCTTAGCCAATTTTGGCCAACTTTCTTTCCTAACTTCTAGTGTTCCATCTTGTAAGTGATTTAGCCCTGACCACTCCCCTCCAAAGCTCTCAGCATCTAATCCAAAGCTCACGATACAAACTCCAAAATCTCTCATTTAGATGCCCTCCAAAGCTCTCAATATGTAGTCCAATACATAGCCAAATACATGCATTTGACCTTCACTCATCGGCCCTAGCTTTGCCTTGAAGAAGATACTGATCAAAACCTCTCTGTACCAACTTCTATACTTAGCTCCAATTTTGATGTGACTTGAAACCAGGGCTCATCCCATGCTCTAGAACCCCTCTTCTAAGTTTCATCCAATTTTGACCATCTTTGCCTTAGATATTCCAATTCAAGTACTCCTTCCTTAACTACCTCAAAGCGCTAACAAACCACATTAAAGCACAACATAGAAACATGAAATATCATATACACATACACATTCATTCATACATGCAATACATAAGATCATGGTAATCAAACAAATCCTAATCTAGTTTAACTTCTGCACTAGCTTACGAACATGAAAAAAGGAGTTAACAAACCAAACCACTTTAAATCCTTTAATATTCAGCAATAAATATCTCTAAAATGTGATTAAAGTTAGAAAATATTTTAGGATTGAAATTATATCAACAACATCGTTTTTAACTATATAAACATGCACAGTAGAGTGAGAGGTTAAGAACCACTCACCAAATACCTAAGATACTAATTTTTCTTTTTAGATCCGAGGTGGTAGTAAAGGAGATGAGAAAATGTAAGCCAAAATGATAATCTTCAATTCCTAGACGATAATTACTCCTTTAACTATGATTTAGGCTAAGATTAGTAAGGAAAAAGTAGGCTTTTTGATGAAATTAGGGTTAATAGAGGTTTAAAACTATTTTCGGAAAGACGGAAGTGACTTAGATCAGTCCCTATAGTCTCCCCTTAGCAAAATTTTTGAGATGGGTTAATGGGCCTAAGCATGGGCTTAGTTAATCATCCACTAATACAGGCCAACAGCGGTCAAAACTTAAAATAGCTATAACTTTCAAATGGTAAGTCCTTTTACCTATTATGACAACTCTACGAAAGGAAAACCATCATCCTAAATCAATAGAAGTAGTTTGAGACCCTAATTAAGCTCCTATAAAAATTTGTAAGCCAAACAAGATTTTCAAGGTTAAAATGGTCACATAGAAACTCAAAAAAAATCATAAATGTACAAAATACCCTTAAGAGTCTTTTTCTAAAATTTTAGAGTCATGTGACTTCATATAAATAAAATAAAAATGTTTTACAATCGTTCAATACATAAAATACGAGTCAATAATGGAGGGAATGAGCAAAGAATTCTCAGGGCATCGAGAGAGGAAGCCGCACTGCTAGCAAATGCGGTGAACATGGATGTGAATGTTTTATTTAGGCAATTTATGGCTTAGATGATAAGGGGAGCTGCACCAGAAGTTGTTCAACCAAGGCCAGCTGGAGTGAGAGAGGACTTCCTAAAGATGAACAAAGATTATAGAAACCTTAGAGGGAAGGCTTTTGTAGGAAAGGAGCGTACAGTAGAAGTGTTGAACAAGCTTAGAAGTTGTGAGCGCATATTTAGAGATTCAGGATTGAATGATGTGTAGAAGAGGAGGCCGACATCAAAACAGTTGCGGGAAAATGCATTAGACTGGTGGGAGACAGTAGTTGCTGAGACTCTAATAGAGCAGAATACATAAGAGCGGTTCAAAGAGAGGTTTAAGGCGTAATTTATATCAGAATCTCAACAGAATATGCTGCAGGGAGAGTTTATTGATCTAAAGCAGGGCGACCTTATTGTAGAGGGGTATATTTAGAAGTTCAATTCATTGGCTAAGCATGGAAGGGAGATCATAAATATCCCAATGAAGAAGAATGAGAAGTTTATCAAGGGTTTGAAGTAAGGTCTTGATCATAAGGTGATGGCTTATCTAGCATCTCCTTTTGAGTTTGTAGTTGACATAGCAAGAAGGTATGATCGGATGTACCAAGGGCAGCGTAGGATAGAGGCGAGATCCAAGGCAGAGTAGAGGAAGAAGCTTACCCTATATACAAAAGGCAATGAAGGAGAGCAGAAGGAAAAGGGGTATGCATGTTGGATCATAGGTTTTGATTGCTGACAAGACAATAATTCACGATTTTTGACCTTGAATAAAATAATATATGATTTATTAATATTTGAATTGATCGAGCAACTCTATTATTATTTATTCCTTTAACTTAAACCTTGTATAAATATTTACACCATTTGAATAATTGATTTCCATTTGATAAATTTAACTTAATTAACTAATAATTTATTTAAATCAATTTTCCTTTAATAAAATACCCTTTGGTAACTAAAACAATTAAATAAGTTTAATTAAACAAATTAATTCACCATAATTTATTATTCTAAAATAAACTTAGTAGATTACAATCTATTTGTACGCTTATTTTATTTTTATTTTCTTTTTCTTCCCTGTTAACTTGTAAAAATAGAAATGTTTCAAACTACACTGTTATATATTTTCTTCCTGTACATCTTTAAACATTTCCAGATTTTAAGTTAAAGTGAATAAATTGTTTATACCTTACAGCTAGAACCAGGCTCTCCCCCTCGTGCTTACCCAAGTACGCGAACTACCTCGCTCAGATCGAAAACGAACCCAGAACGCACCATGCCTGAGAAGACTGACTTCCACCCTCGAGCTCCAGTTAGGCCTTGACGTCGTCATCGCGCGAATGCATGCGCCTGCATACGCATCTCGAAGAACCTTCGGCGGCGATTTCATGAATTTGTTTCCCATTGATTTGTGAAAATCGAAATCGATCGAATCGATTTTCCCTAATTAGTCAAGCTCACTCGCATCAGCGCTTGGCTCGAATCGATTTGCAAAAGAGGGGTTCGATATCGAATAACTGAAAGGAGGAGGAGGGATTTGTTTGGCCATTTTAATTTTTCTCTGAAGCTTTTTTTTCGATATTTTTTTTTCTGATTGAAGGAGGGTATACGGGTTTTAAAATAAAAGGGAAAGACGGCTCTAAGGGAAGGTAGTGTGCTCTGGAATGTTGCCTGATGGAAGGGGACACGATGTTAGAAAAAGGAGAACAATCGTACCAACGTTATCAAGCTATAGTGTTTTGATAAGAAGGGAAAAATTTGGATGTGAAAGAAATTTTGACCAGAGTATGTATATTTAAATTCAAAATTCAATTTTTAGCACTTTTACTGTTTTCAGTATTATCAATATAAATTATATAAGCCTTCAAAATATTTTTAACCGGCTTAAAACTCCAGGTTCACATTTTACCCAATTATCAATTTGGTAAATTCAATAATTTAACTGCCAATTATATAGTGGTATGTGAAATTCAAGTTAAACATTAACTTTTAAATATTTAAAATCAATTAAATATTCCAATTTCAAATGCTTAAAATTTCGGGTCGTCACATTCCTCCCCCTTAAAAGAATTTCGTCCCCGAAATTACTAATTAGGAAGAATGGTCCAATACCCGTTTACTTATTCCCCAAAACCAAACAGTTTTTGACAATTGAACACCTAACCAACTATCTTCTTATAAAAGACCCATTATTATTCTTATTTACTTCTCAACTCTCCCATAGTTTCCAAATATTATTACATGCTCAATCATACAAATCATAATTCAAAACTAAGTTTTAAGTTTTCAAATTTTCTCCAAAAAAATTTAACACACTAAATTTCCGAATTTTTTTGCCAGCGTCTCCTTTGCGCGGCTAGCTCGGTACAACTACAAAGGCCTCTACGGGCTCCCAAATCCAAAAGAAAACAAAAAGGCCAAGTGGCTCGATCAAAAACCCAATCAAATTTCATACAGAAATTTAAATACATACCTTTTGTCGGGCAATTCAAATTTATCATCTGAAATCAAAACCAATTTTCCTTTCCCTTTTATAATACCTACATATCCTGCTTAGCACCAATATCCAATCACAATATTCCCAAAACATTTTATCGACTTTCTCACAAAATGCAAATATCTATTCGTCCAAATATTAACTTGGAATATATTTGTATTATCAATTTCCAATTAAGAATTCACTATCCCTTTCTTAGGTTTGGTATAAGTATTTAATGTGCTTCTTATATTTATTTTCATTTTACTACTTTAGTTTATATCTATTTCTATTTAAATTGATTCTTTCATTTCCATTCGAATTCAATTTATCTTCAACTCTGAATATTTAAATTTTATTTGTCATTTATTACTAATTCATGTCATATTTTAAATTAATTCATTTACTAATTTATTTCAATTTCCAATTTAAAAACGTTTGTCGTTAACAAAATTTTCCAAAATCTTCAAAAAAATTCTAACTCCCAAAATTTCTGAAATTTTTTGGCAGAATCTCCTTTGTACGGAAGAGCTTTTGCAATTTGACAAAAGAGATAAATATGTATACATCGACCCACCCGGTCGGAAAAACCAAAAACAGTTCATATTTCCTATTTTTATTGCATAAGCGTACCTTATTTAGCATTTTTAAGCAAACGGCTTATATTCTTAGCATCAAGTGTGACCAAAATCCAGCCAAACGGCTTCCCGGTACCTGTACTTACTCAATTTAAACACATAAGTAACATATCTATGAAATTTATAACATTTCATTCATTTAAACTGCTACAACATATCAACAACATAAGTAATGCATTATAAATACTTACGTAAGCAATTTGTATAGTTTCCAAACTAGTTCAATTTGCTTTTAACCGATTCATATACCATTTTCATCCATCACAAGTGAGTTACAACTCATTTACTTATCTTCAACTCATATTTATGTCTAAACAACTCATATTTATAATAATTGATTCAAAAATCAATTTTATTTACCTTTATTAATCCATGGAATTTTATTTTCCTTCGTTTACGTCGAACGGCCAAGTTAAGCAATCTCGACGATGTTTATTTAAATAAACAATTTCTTTAATTTTATAATCATTTTAAAATTGATTCCTACTCAATTTATATTTAATTCCATTTCAATTTTTATTTACAAACTATAGATTTGCATTTTATTTCATATTTACTTGGTTTCATTCAAACCATTTTATTCGGCTTAGAAACACTCCCTTAAGCAACCATTCAACGTATTTATTTAAGCCGAACTTCCATTCAATTATTTGCTTAAGCTATTTATTATTTTTCCCAGCTTTATAGCCCAAGTTTATATTTATTTATTTTTTATAAACAATCTCCAATTTATATTCTTGATTTGATTTTTATTTGCTAAACCCATTTCACTTACTAATTTAACTCACTTTGTTTGTTCATGTATTCATTTGAAATTTTTTAGTGCACATTCACAGTTCATTTCCAAATTTATTTATTTAATTATAAGGCCAATTCAAAATTTTATTTCCACTCTCTTGAATTTATTTTTAATTCAATCCATAATCTAACTCTTCCATTCGACAATACTTCAATTTAGTTTACTGACAATATGCATTGAATATTATTTATAACTCAATTCTAAGTCATAATCAAAGTTTATTAATTCTCAATTCAACTTATTAAGTTATCCCAAATTAGTTTACTTCCCATTTCAATTAAATATTGATTTTTATCACAAAATCACTTCATCATATTATTATTATTATTTTGAGTTCAATTCTAATTTTATAATTCAAGTTCGGAATTCTATTTCATTTCCAAGATACAAAATATTTTATTTTGACTTATTTATTCCACTTTTAAAATTTTAAAAGTCACATACTCATTTATTTTCCCCCGCTTCCATTCATCTACACCCAATCACATTTATCTTTCACCTTTAACTCAAGATCTTACCTTTATTAAGCCAAACATACTTTCATTTCAAGAAATTAAATTTCTTTTGATAAGCAATCGAAGTTTATTTATTCAATTTAATCCTTATCCAACTATTTCTATTCGAATAAGGATTTTATTTCATTCAATTTAAATTATTCAAGCTTTTATTTAATAAATTTTCCACTTCCCTCGAAATCACCCTTCCATAAATTTTAATCTTAAGTTAATTTATTTATTTCAACTTCATACTTAATTTCATTTCCAATTTATTTGATACTCATGTAATCAAATTCCATTTACTTTAATTAGCCATTCTCATACATCCATTTAAATTTTGTTAGAATTATACCCAAGGCCATATTTAATTCATTCTTTCTCGAATTGGATTCATTAGAAAATTCAAACTAGCTTTAAACTTAAGTTAATTTACTTCAATTCACCACCATTTCATAACTTAAGTTCATTCTCGTTTTAATTCATACTCGAATTGGATTTATTTCATCACAAATCATGTTTATTTTAATCCAATTCCATACAACTCAAGCTTTATTTCCAAATTCTATTACATATTCACAATCTTTGATTTGATTTTCCCTTGAGCAAATCCCAACCATTTCACTAATTAATTCGATTAGTTTTCTTCTTTTATCCATTTTAAATTTTAATTACATTAACAATTCATTGTTGGATTAATTAATAATAAGGCCATTCAATTTATGCTTGAATTGAATTTATTTATATTTCACACCATAACCATTTTAATCCAATTCAAATTTTCATTCAACAACACTTCCAATTATAATCCAATTTAATTCAATTTCAATTTTATTTAACTTATCTCAAGTTAATTTCAAATATATTTTCTTCACTTTCATTCACTTAATTTAATTGCCGGATTAAAATTTTCAACCCCTTCTTATTAATATCAACTTTACTTTATCAGTTCAATAGTTGATTCATTTATTCATTCACAAATTCATTTTCAACCAATGAATTTTGTTTTCAAACATTAATTATTTTTAGTCCATTTGAACTTATTCTGCTCCTTATTTTACACATTTAAATCAAACATCATCCAATATCCAATTTCATTTCATTTTATTTGCATACCATATTAATTAATCAGTTACTTACAAATTTTAAATCTCAAAACTTTGTTTTATTGAATCCAACTTAACTAATTTTCTTTTCCAAACTTAAATTCAACATTCAGTTTTGAACATATATATATATATATATATATATATATATATATATATATATATATCAACAAATTATTCCTTTGCATTTTCGAAATCAACCAATTTCCTCCAACAAAATTAATCCAAAACATTCTGGTAGCAATTCCTCTTTTGGAAACTCGAAAATAAACATCGATGATGCTGCAGTCATCACCGAAGTTATTTTCCAGCGACCGTAAGAGTTCAATGCTTTTCTCTCCTTTAAAAAAAAAACCTTCCAGTATTTTTAAATTCCAAATCTCTCTAAATTTCAAATCCGATTCAAAAATATTGCTCTCAGATATATTATTTTTCCCAACCTTTGGGAATCATTTCCAAATTCAAAGGAACTTAAATTTTCAAATTCCAAACTCTTTAATTTATACTCAAACATTACTTTGGAATCTTATTTTATTTTAATTATTAATCACATTATAGTTTACATTTACACATTTCATTTATATATGAATTTGTTTCCTAGTTTTAATTATGGTTTTCAATTCCTTATTCAATTATAATTACATTTACAAATTTCATTCATTTTATTAATTTATCTCTTAATCTTTGGTTATTATCCTAATTTCTTATTCAATTTAAATCATTAATAATAATTCAATGTTGTTATTCCTAATAACCAAGCATCCATATATAACTATAATAATTTACGAAAAAATCATTTCTTTTATATACAAAATAATTTTGGGTAAAATTATTTCATTTACCCTATTTAAAACAATACTGTGTCGGTTTACCTTGTTTAAGAGTTTAGAAATTCCTATCGATGATATGGCGTCCCATATATCGACCAGAATCCATAAACACTCAACCGATAAATCAACGCAATATAAAAACAATTTTATATTCAGTAACAAATACGCGCTCATATCTATTAATACTCTCAAACTCATTCTAGAGTACTACGGACTCTATTTTATCAGTAATTCCCACCAGAGCCAAGGTTATCACCAACCTATGCTCTGATACCAAGTGAAATGGCCCGCAAATCTGTACCCCTTGAGTCAACACTATTCTACAACAATCAACTCAAGTTGCACAGAAATACGAACCATTTGGTTAAAGAAGAAGAGGTAGAAGAAGAAAATAGAAAAACAACATCAGAATCTAACCATCGCAGCGAAATAAAATATAATAGATAATAAATGATCTTTACTCAAAATCAAATATTCTGTTTATACATTACATCATCAGAGTACATCAATCACAGCTCAACATCAATATCATGCAAATGGATACACAACTCAACGCAGCGGAAAATATATGTATATAAACAAGTACGAAATACGCATCGTCATCCAGCTCGGCT
The DNA here is from genome assembly GCA_030765085.1 of Allium cepa. Taxonomy (NCBI): domain Eukaryota; kingdom Viridiplantae; phylum Streptophyta; class Magnoliopsida; order Asparagales; family Amaryllidaceae; genus Allium; species Allium cepa. Next base: position 188,291,942 of record CM060944.1, read on the forward strand.
CCTGAGCTCCACAGCATCATATCCTGTATCCTATAATACTCGGTCTGACCCGAGCATTACAGTTAAATAACACCCGAGTCAGTCTAGAATACCAGAGTGAGAAAATCACAATCAATTGATTATTAAAGTTTCAAAAATCCTTTGGAAACAAAAGCATCTCGTAAGACCACGCCACAAATAAACATGTCGGGTTTTTACCTTACGATAGCTAAAACAATTTTTATAGAAATCCTCTGATATTATAATAGGGTCTATATACAAATACTTATAAAATAGCCGAAATTGTTACATTATTAAATTCCAGCTACTAGCCATAGAGTGGGTAATATAAACAAAACTCGTACAAGGCTCGTAGGGAGAATAGATTTCCAACTAATGACTAGGCACTGGGGTATCACCTGTCACGGTACGGGGCACCACCTGTCACGGTACGGGGCCTAGATCACCGTACCGAGGAGTACGCCCGCTCCCCTGCAACACAAGGCCGGGACTACCCCTTACTGGATAATCCCGAGTGAGATCACCCCGCGGTTGGGATCAGCAACCGCCCACTAAGCCGAAATAAAAGGGACATCTAGACAGGAATGACCTCACCCTGCTTGGGTGCTACCCACTTAGCCTTGCTGCATAACCCCTGATTTTCAGTCATTCCCATTTGATGAGGCTTGAGGCTAAGCGTTACCTTTATAGAACATATCCCTTTAGAATGCCCATCGTCCACCTGACGATGTTTCGCAAGCATTCATCCATACAAGTCCGTCTCGGGTTCGAACGGAACCAAAGGCACTATTCCTTCTACATCCATTTTGGAAATATCCTCAGGATTAGTAGCGACTAGCCCTTGCACTTCACTGCTCCATCTTCGAATCCAAAATCGTTTTCACCAAAACGTACAAACCGGATCGAAGTGGTTTTCGAGAAATAAATCTCGATCTCGGTCTCTTCGAAACGATCAACGTATTTGTCCAATATTGATAGTCGGTGATTTAACTATCAATTAATGTTCACAACATCCATCACACAATAAATAATTTTCCAAATTATTTATTTATCTCAAAATATCTTTACAAGATATAATTTCACTTTCAAACCCTTTTGAAAACAGTTTTCAAACTATCTTCCTTTTCTCAGAATAAATTCCGAGTATTTCCATTTCCATTGGAATCACCAAGCACAAAACTCTTTTTAAAATAATTTAAAAACACTTTATTGTAAAATATATTTAACATTTAAATTAGAAAAATTTACTTTAATACTTAATTTATAATAATACTTTAGAAATAACTAAAATAAGGTTACCTTATAACTATACACTAGATTTCTTCTTTAAATAAAATACCAAATCATTCTTTAAATAATTATTACGATAATAGATTAAACAAATTACTTACTTTAGAATTTACTTTTAAACATTTAAGTTAAAACTACTTCAATAATTTACTAAAAATACATACTATATAAACATTTGAAAATAAAGTTACTTAATAAAATATAAAACTAGATTTCTACTTTTAAAAACAAAATACTAAATTCTTCTTAATAATTACTGCTAAAATAGATTAAAAGAAAATACTTACTTTAGACTTTAAATATTAGAAATAATAAATTTTACAAAACTTGCTTTCTTTCTTTTTTTAAAAATAACTTTCAAACATTTAATTTATATTTAAAGATTTACTTTTTAAAAACACGTACTTGGCTATCCAGAGAAAATTCCAACTTCAATCACTTAAATCAATTTCCCCAAATTGATTTCCAATTTATTTTATTTTGAAATAAGTTCCTTTAATTACTCAATTCATTTCGTAATTCATTAGTTATGGACTTATTATTATTGTTATTTTCCGTTTGATTTAAAATCTTTTAACTGGAATATACCAATTTCAGATTTTTCCAATTTCTTCTTTATTCTTCTTAAATAATTTAAACCTTGAATTTTAAATAAATGTTTTAATCATACTGAAGTTTAAACAAAATTCATTAATCTTCTGTTTATTCAAAATTTCCCTTCCATATACGGAATTTATTTATTAGAATTTAAAACTATTGTTATTCTTATCCAATTCATTCCTAATTTATTTAAATTCTCTATAATTATTTCACTTACAAATTCTCTTCATTTTATTTCCAAAATCCAATTCTATATATCTTGATAAATTAGTGCACCGGAACATATTCAGGTAAACCATAACATCCAATATTCCAATTGTCAATAATATTCATCACAGAATATAAAATAATCAAAACAGAGGGTATTAAATAATTTAAATAAATGTTGAGGAATCCAGTTGGATCCCTCCAACCTGTTTTCCCTACATCCACAGACGTTAGCACAATATAATATACCAAATCCAGAATATCATACTATATCACATCAATCAATTCAACCATTCAAACAATTATTTAAATTTAATCGTTCAAATTTAAATTTAAATTTAAATTGAACTGAGTGAGATTAACTCACCTTCGATTTTGCATTTGCCGTTCACTCCAATATTCCCTTGGTTTTCTCGATTTTTGACCTTGAATAAAATAATATATGATTTATTAATATTTGAATTGATCGAGCAACTCTATTATTATTTATTCCTTTAATTTAAACCTTGTATAAATATTTATACCATTTGAATAATTGATTTCCATTTGATAAATTTAATTTAATTAACTAATAATTTATTTAAATCAATTTTCCTTTAATAAAATACCCTTTGGTAACAAAAACAAATAAATAAGTTTAATTAAACAAATTGATTCACCACAATTTATTATTTTAAAATAAACTTAGTAGATTACAATCTATTTGTACACTTATTTTATTTTTATTTTCTTTTTCTTCCCTGTTAACTTGTAAAAACAGAAATGTTTCAAACTACACTGTTATATATTTTCTTCCTCCACATCTTTAAACATTTCCAGATTTTAAGTTGAAGTGAATAAATTGTTTATACCTTACAGCTAGAACCAGGCTCTCCCCCTCGTGCTTGCCCAAGTACGCGAACTACCTCGCTCAGATCGAAAACGAACGCAGAACGCACCATGCCTGAGAAGACTGACTTCCACCCTCGAGCTCCAGTTAGGCCTTGACGTCGTCGTCGCGCGAATGCATGCGCCTGCATACGCATCTCGAAGAATCTTCGGCAGCGATTTCATGAATTTGGTTTCCCATTGATTTGTGAAAATCAAAATCGATCGAATCGATTTTCCCTAATTCGTCAAGCTCACTCGCATCATCGCCTGGCTCGAATCGATTTGTAAAAGAGGGGTTTGATATCGAATAACTGAAAGGAGGAGGAGGGATTTGTTCGGTCATTTTAATTTTTCTCTGAAGCCTTTTTTTTCGATATTTTTTTTTTCTGATTGAAGGAGGGTATACAGGTTTTAAAATAAATGGGAAAGATGGCTCTGAGGGAAGGTAGCGTGCTCTAGAATGTTGCCTGATGGAAGGGGACACGATGTTAGAAAAAGGAGAACAATCATACCAACGTTATCAGGCTATAGTGTTTTGATAAGAAGGGAAAAAATTGGATGTGAAAGGAATTTTGACCAGAGTATATATATTTAAATTAAAAATTCAATTTTTAGCATTTTTACTATTTTCAGTATTATCAATATAAATTATATAAGCCTTCAAAATATTTTTAACCGGCTTAAAACTCTAGGTTCACATTTTACCCAATTATCAATTTGGTAAATTCAATAATTTAACTGCCAATTATATAGTGGTATGTGAAATTCAAGTTAAACATTAACTTTTAAATATTTAAAATCAATTAAATATTCCAATTTCAAATGCTAAAATTTCGGGTCATCATAGATTTAAACATGATTTTATCTAGTTCTAGACCTTTACATGATAAAAGTGGTTTAGGATATAATAAAACTAGTCGTAGAAATAGCACTAGATACACTTTTATGTATAGTGAAATTGTTAGTGCTGCTACTAAATTTCGAGTAAAGTCGAAATCCAATTTTTACAGAAATTCAAATACTGTTATGACCAATAATGTTTATAATTTTTCTAGAAGTACAAAATCATTGACGAGAAATATGAATAAAAATTATCTAAGTATTTGGGTTCCTGTTAATTGGAAAAATAGAGAAAAATACGTTGATGATTATTTTGATATGGTAGTTAATAATGAAAATTATATTTATAAAGATTCAACCACACCCAAATGGGTATGGTTTCCTAAAAATTAAAAAATTATAAGAACCTTGGGTATCGCATGCTTTAAATGTTAATTTTTCTGAAACCTTACAAGTAGTAGATATTTTGTTTTATATTGTTCTATGTTAACACTAATGTGAAATATAATTTATATCATCATATAAACTCTTCTTTTTGTCGATGACAAAAGGGGAGAAAGATATTTATCTAAGACTATTTGCAGGAATAAACCATGCAAGCACAGATTAAGGGGGAGAAAAGATTAATTATTTACAGGAATATATAGTATAGATTCAGGGGGATAAATCTATAGCACAATTACAGAAATATATTCAGTGAGAGAGATAAGATCAACAAAGCTAGTCAAAGATTCGTTCGTAGCAAATGGAGTTGTCATCATCAAAAAGGGGGAGAATGTTGGATCATAGGTTTTGATTGCTGACAAGATACAACAATTCACGAATCTACGACTACGATAACATACAGACTCATCGGCTCAATATATGGTTTGTATAGTTATGTATTTTAATAAGAGTCATCAAATATGTATATAGAGTCTAGTTTAGTGCTTTGTTAAAAAAATTCTCAAGAATCATCATTCATTCAAATAAACTTGCATGCACATTTAAGCAAAATCAAGTTTTCAAAAAGTGCATGAAGAGAGGCTCGAACCTAGGTCACTAGTTTGGAAGGCAAGTACTCTAACCAAATGAGCTGCTGCAATTTTTGCTTAACAAGGGAATTCAGTCGACTGAATACAGTCAGTCAGTCGACTGAATCTGTGCATTTTAACATATTTATGCACGATTTTTTTACATGCCTACACTATTCAGTCGACTGACCATTTTAGACTAGTCGACTGACCTGAACCCAACTGTCATATTTTGAAAAGACATTTCCATTCTGCGAAAGGTTGCGATCCTTCTCTGAACGGAAATGGATGCTTCTTTTGGTCAGAAATCTTCACCAATGGCAGTAACTCTCTGACTTCTATAAATCCATGTTCCCAAACACTTGATATTCACCGAAAATCTTTCTAACTATCTTATATTCTTCTTGTGCTCTCATACTTGCATTTAAACAGCAAACAGGCATATTATTGCTTTGAATCTCAAAATAAACTTTCATAATCTTCGATTCTTAGCATCACCTTCTTTTCATATCTTCACATACACTTCATACACTTGAGGATTTGATTATAGGAGGTTTGTACTATCAGAGACAAATCAGTGTTATCAAGAACACACAGTGTCGGATATTCTTTTGTATTTGTTGAAGTCCTGTTCTGCTGCTCAGGCGTGTGAAGTCCTCTTCGGCTGCTGAGGAAAAATCATGTTCTGTTGCTTAGGTCCTTGTTCGGCTGCTCGGGGGTTGTATAGACCTGTTCCTCCGGGTTAAGTGAGGGTTGTTGTTATAGTGAAATTCCAGAAGGAGTCTGGAACTAGACGTAGGACGGTGCTCCGAACCAGTATAAAAATCTCTGGTGTCATTTTTACTTATAATGCTTTTATATTCCGCACTATTTACTATATTGCTATCATTACTATACTATGCATTATTGTATATCTATATTGTACGGTCCTACACACTTTCATTTGGTATTAGAGCCTAGAATTTTATCGATCGTCACAACATCATAGAATAATGACTAGAAAACGATCCAGTCGAAATACAACAGGCAAAATCTCTGTCAAAGCCACCAGTGAGGACTACAAAAAGGTACTTTCTGATTTACAAATTTCAGAAAAAGATAATAATGAATTATTTGGTACAAGCAATAAGATTTCAAAGCTTAATTTTATTATTTTAGAAAAGATGAAATCTGTTGAACTTGAAAATGAGAAATTGAAAAACGAGAAGTTAAATATAGGAAATCAACAGGGTGTCTTGAAAAATAATTTTGAGGCTCTTAAAGATTTTCTAGACGAACAAAATACTATGTTTGATAAAGAAAAATAAAAAATTTCAAAAGAAATTACGGATTTGAAAAGACAAAACGATTTATTACAATCATCTTTAGATAATTCAGAATCTCGAATTTTTCTTCTTGAAAATGAGAACTGTACGTTAAAAAAGGAGAATTCTGAATTAAACAAGCAAATTAATATTTTGAAAAACAATAATATTCCTTTTGAAAATAATAATTGTGACTTTAAAGCTAAATTTGATAAACTTAACACTGAAGTCACAAAATTTAATAAAGGTTAAAACGATTTAAACATGATTTTATCTAGTTCTAGACCTTTACATGATAAAAGTGGTTTAGGATATAATAAAACTAATCGTAGAAATAGCACTAGATACACTTTAATGTATAGTAAAAATGTTAGTGCTACTACTAAATTTCGAGTAAAGTCGAAATCCAATTTTTACAGAAATTCAAATACTGTTATGACCAATAATGTTTTTAATTTCTCTAGAAGTACAAAATCATTGACGAGAAATATGAATAAAAATTATCTAAGTATTTGGCTTCCTGTTAATTGGAAAAATAGAGAAAAATACATTGATGATTATTTTGATATGGTAGTTAATAATGAAAATTATATTTATAAAGGTTCAACCACACCCAAATGGGTATGGTTTCCTAAAAATTAGGAAATTATAAGAACCTTGGGTATCGCATGCTTTAAATGTTAATTTTTCTGATACCTTACAAGTAGTAGATATATTGTTTTATATTGTTCTATGTTAACACTTATGTGAAATATAATTTATATCATCATATAAACTCTCCCTTTTTTCGATGACAAAGGGGGAGAAAGATATTGCTCTAACACTATTTGCAGGAATAAACCATGCACGAACGGATTAAGGGGGAGAAAAGATTAATTATTTACAGGAATATATAGTATAGATTCAGGGGGATAAATCTATAGCACAATTACAGGAATATAATCAGTGAGAGAGATAAGATCAACAAAGCTTGTCAAAGATTTGTTCGTAGCAAATGGAGTTGTCATCATCAAAAAGGGGGAGAATGTTGGATCATAGGTTTTGATTGCTGACAAGACACAACAATTCACGAATCTACGACTACGATAACATCCAGACTCATCGGCTCAATATATGGTTTGTATAGTTATATATTTTAACAAGAGTCATCAAATATGTATATAGAGTCTAGTTTAGTGTTTTGTTAAAATCTTTCCTCAAGAATCATCATTCACATTCAAATAAACTTGCATGCATATTTAGTCAAAATCAAGTTTTCAAAAAATGCATGGAGCAGGGCTCAAATCCAGGTCACTAGTTTGGAAGGCAAGTACTCTAACCAAATGAGCTGCTGCAATTTTTGCTTAACAACGGAATTCGATCGATTGAATCTATGCATTTTAACATATTTGTGCATGATTTTTTTACATGCCTTCACTATTCAGTCGAAGGACCATTTTCGACCAGTCGACTGACCTGAACCCAACTGTCATATTTTGAAAAGACATTTTCATTCTGCGAAAGGTTGCGATCCTTCTCTGAACGGAAATGGATGCTCCTTTGAGTCAGAACTCTTCACCAATGGTAGTAACTCTCTGACTACTATAAATCCATGCTCCCAAACACTTCATATTCACCGAAAATCTTTCTAACTATCTTATATTCTTCTTATGCTCTCATACTTGCATTTAAATAGAAAACAAGCATATTATTGCTTTGAATCTCAAAATAAACTTTCATAATCTTCGATTTTTAGCATCACCTTCTTTTCATATCTTCACATACACTTCATACACTTGAGGATTTGATTATAGGAGGTTTGTACTATCAGAAACAAATCAGTGTTACCAAGAACACAAAGTGTCAGATATTCTTTTGTACTTGTTGAAGTCCTGTTCTGCTGCTCAGGCCTGTGAAGTCCTCTTCGGCTGCTGAGGCAAAATCCTGTTCTGTTGCTCAAGGGTTGTATAGACCTGTTCCTCCGGGTTAAGTGAGAGTTGTTGTTTTAGTGAAATTCCAGAAGGAGTCTGGTACTAAGTGTAGGACGGTGCTCCGAACCAGTATAAAAATCTATGGTGTCATTTTTACTTATACTGCTTTTATATTCCGCACTATTTACTATATTGCTATCATCACTATACTCTGCATAATTGTATATCCATATTGTATGGTCCTAGACAATTTCATTTGGTATTAGAGCTTGGAATTCTATCGATCGTCACAACATCATAGAATAATGACTAGAAAACGATCCAGTCGAAATACAATAGGCAAAATCCCTGTCAAAGCCACCAGTAGGGACTACAAAAAGGTACTTTCTGATTTACAAATTTCAGAAAAAGATAATAATGAGTTATTTAGTATAAGCAATAAGATTTCAAAGCTTAATTTTATTATTTTAGAAAAGATGAAATCTGTTGAACTTGAAAATGAGAAATTGAAAAACGAGAAGTTAAATATAGAAAATCAACAGGGTGTTTTGAAAAATAATTTTGAGGCTCTTAAAGATTTTCTAGACGAACAAAATACTATGTTTGAAAAAGAAAAATAAAATTTTTCAAAACAAATTATGGATTTGAAAAGACAAAACGATTTATTACAATCATCTTTAGATAATTCAGAGTCTCGGATTTTTCTTCTTGAAAATGAGAATTGTACATTAAAAAAGGAGAATTCTGAATTAAACAAGCAAATTGATATTTTGAAAAACAATAATATTTCTTTTGAAAATAATAATTGTGACTTTAAATCTAAATTTGATAAACTTAACACTGAAGTCACAAAATTTAATAAAGGTCAAAACGATTTAAACTTGATTTTATCTAGTTCTAGACCTTTACATGATAAAAGTGGTTTAGGATATAATAAAACTAATCGTAGAAATAGCACTAGATACACTTTTATGTATAGTAAAAATGTTAGTGCTACTACTAAATTTCAAGTAAAGTCGAAATCCAATTTTTACAGAAATTCAAATACTATTATGACCAATAATGTTTTTAATTTCTCTAGAAGTACAAAATCATTGACGAGAAATATGAATAAAAATTATCTAAGTATTTGGCTTCCTGTTAATTGGAAAAATAGAGAAAAATACATTGATGATTATTTTGATATGGTAGTTAATAATGAAAATTATATTTATAAAGGTTCAACCACACCCAAACGGGTATGGTTTCCTAAAAATTAGGAAATTATAAGAACCTTGGGTATCGCATGCTTTAAATGTTAATTTTTCTGATACCTTACAAGTAGTAGATATTTTGTTTTATATTGTTCTATGTTAACACTTATGTGAAATATAAATTATATCATCATATAAACTCTTCTTTTTGTCGATGACAAAATGGGAGAAAGATATTGCTCCAACGCCATTTACAGGAATAAACCATGCAAGCATAGATTAAGGGGGAGAAAAAATTAATTATTTACAGTAATATATAGTATAGACCCAGGGGGATAAATCTATAGCACAATTACAGGAATATATTCAGTGAGAGAGATAAGATCAACAAAGCATGTCATAGATTCGTTCGTAGAAAATGGGGTTGTCATCATCAAAAAGGGGGAGAATGTTGGATCATAGGTTTTGATTGCTGACAAGACACAACTATTCACGAATCTACGACTACGATAACATCCAGACTCATCGTCTCAATATATGGTTTGTATAGTCATATATTTTAACAAGAGTCATCAAATATGTATATATAGTCTAGTTTAGTGCTTTGTTAAAATCTTTCCTCAAGAATCATCATTTACATTCAAATAAACTTGCATGCATATTTAATCAAAATCAGTTTTCAAAAAAAGCATGGAGCGGGGCTCAAACCCAGATCACTAGTTTGGAAGGCAAGTACTCTAACCAAATGAGCTGCTGCAATTTTTGCTCAACAAGAGAATTCAGTCGACTGAATACAGTCAGTCAGTCGATTGAATCTGTGCATTTTAACATATTTGTGCATGATTTTTTTACATGCCTTCACTATTCATTCGACTGACCATTTTCGACCAGTCGACTGACCTGAACCCAGCTGTCATATTTTGAAAAGACATTTCCATTTTGCGAAAGGTTGCGATCCTTCTCTGAACGGAAATGGATGCTTCTTTTGGTCAGAACTCTTCACCAATGGCAGTAACTCTCTGACTACTATAAATATATGTTCCCAAACACTTCATATTCATCGAAAATCTTTCAAACTATCTTATATTCTCCTTGTGCTCTCATACTTGCATTTAAACAGCAAACAAGCATATTATTGCTTTGAATCTCAAAATAAACTTTCATAATCTTCGATTCTTAGCATCACCTTCTTTTCATATCTTCACATACACTTCATACACTTGAGGATTTGATTATAGAAGGTTTGTACTATCAGAGACAAATCAGTGTTATCAAGAACACACAGTGTCAGATATTCTTTTGTATTTGTTGAAGTCCTGTTCTGCTGCTCAAGCATGTGAAGTCCTCTTCGGCTGCTGAGGCAAAATCCTATTCTGTTGCTCAGGTCCCTGTTCGGCTGCTCAGGGGTTGTATAGATCCATTCCTCCGGGTTAAGTGAGGGTTGTTGTTTTAGTGAAATTCCAGAAGGAGTCTGGGACTGGACGTAGGACGGTGCTCCGAACCAGTACAAAAATCTCTGGTGTCATTTTTACTTATACTGCTTTTATATTCCGCACAATTTACTATATTGCTATCATCACTATATTCTGCATTATTGTATATCCATATTGTATGGTCCTACACACTTTCAATGCATTTACTAACACAGAGGTTATTGATTTAACTGCGGACATAAGGGGAATTATGCTTCTAGTTGCCCTATGCCTAAGGAATTTGGGACGACAAAGTGCTTCAAATGTGACAAAGTATGACATTTGAAGAAGGACTACTTTGAGCTTAAAGCGCGGGTCTATGCTTTGTAGGGATCAAGAGAAGGACCATTGTTCAAGGAAAGAGACAAGGGGAAGTTTTTAAAGGTATGGCTTTGATTTCTGGTATTGCATTTAGTATACTGCTTGATACTGGTGCTACACATTGTTTTTATAGTTAAAGAGTTGGTTGATAGACTTGGGTTAGGAGTTACATATTTAGTCACTTAAATACGTGTGGCAAGTCCGATAGGAGGGCATGCCATCTCAAATTGAGATGCACGGACCTAGATATTGAGTTAGATGGGTAAAAGTTTTCTTGTAACCCCTAGCTGTTTGACTTCACAGGCTTAAGAGTTATTTTAGGGATGGTATGGCTAGAGAAGTATAGTGCATTAGTGCACTGCGTTAAATGGATAATTACTCTGAGTCATCTGAACCGCAGAGATAGAGTGTATATGGTCTTGGAAGAGTGTTTTACTCGCTTTGGAAGAAGATCTTGGAGCAGCATATGTAGTGAAGGAGTTCTAAGATGTGTTTGAACTGGTTTCGGGGCTGCCACCCTTGAGAGCGGTGGAGTCCCAAATAGACTTATTACCAAGGAGTGAACCATTTAGTTGACCCCTAAGTAGAATGCCTCAAAAGGAGATGGAGGAGTTGAAGAAGCAATTGGTTGAGGTAGAAGGAAAGAGCTTCATAAGGCCAAGTAGTTCGCCTTGGTGAGTAGCAGCAGTGTTTGTGTGGACGTCTAATGGGTCATTTCGACAATGCATAAACAATTGGAAGCTTAATGAATGGATGGTGAAGAATGGGTAGAAGAGGCCTGAGACTATGATCGAGGTGCAAGGTTTCTTAGGATTGGCCGGCTATTACCGAAAATTTATTAAAGACTTCTCCCATGTAGTTGCTTCAATGACGAAGCTAGCCAAGAAAGGTAAGCAGTTTATTTGGGCCTGGGTGTGTGAAGGCATTTCAGGAACTAAAGAACAGATTGGCGAATGCACCTGTGTTGGTAATACCTGAAGGGAATGAGGGCATGACCATATATACCTGTGTTGTCTTCATGTTGTAGATATGGAGACATTATCTCTTTGGGGAGACATTTGAATTGTATACAGACTACAAGTTCTTGCAATATTTGTTCTCTCAGAAGGAGCTAAACATGAGGCAGCAGAATTGGTTAGAGTTTCTAGCATCATATAATTTTGTGATAGAGTATACTTCAGGAAAAGGCAACAAAGTAGCTGATGCGTTGAGGCAAAAACAGCAAAGTTGTGTCTTGGCTGTGCTAGAGGAATGGACTGTATTAGAAACACTGTCTATGTGTAATATGAAGTTTTGGTCAAATGTAGGTTCTAGCAGTACATCTGGAATGTTAACATGCTTAGAAGTTAGGCCTGCGCTGGTAGAAATGATGGTGAACTGCAGAGGTGAGACAAGTTCTACATAGACATTGTAAGGAATTTAGTTACAGAAGTCAAAGTAGTACAACTGACGGGATTCGGTGTTGATAAAGAAGGCAGACTGTGGAAGAATGGTAGGTTGTATGTTCCGAGTTTAAAAGGATTACAGAGGTAAGAGCTGGACAAATGCCATCGTTCAAAATTTACTATGCACCTTGGAGTTACGAAGCTGTATCGAGATATGAAGAGGAGTTTCTTCTAAGAAGGAATAAAGAAAGATGTGGGATCCTATAGCCTTTGGAGGTTCCAATGTGGAAATGAGATTTAATATCCATGGACTTCGTAGATGGGTTGCTAAGGACAAGGGCATGGAATAAAGGCATATAGGTCATGGTTGACAGACTAACTGAGAGTGTCCAATTCATTCCTGTGAAGGCTAAGAGTACTGCACTGAAGTTAGCCAAAATATATGTGATTGTAGTAATGAGACTACACGTGGTGCCAAGTACTATTATTAGTGATCGGGATTCGTTGTTCACTAGAATGTTTTGGCTAAATTTGCAGTATGTATGGGGAACAGAACTGTGGATCTTGGAGGATTACTTACATTTAATACTTGCTGAGAGCATACATTTTAGACTTCGGTGCATTTTAGACTTCAGTGGATCTTGGAGGATTACTTACATCTGATAGAGTTCTTATACAACAACAGCTATCAAAGAAGTTTTTGGATGGCTCCATTTGAGGCGTTGTATGAAAGGCCATATAAGTTGCATGTATGTTGGTTGGAGGCATAGGACATGATTGTGTTGGGACCAGATGTGGTAGATGATGCTACCAAGAAGGTGGAAGTGATCTGAGCTAGAATGAGGGCAACATAGTCTAGGAAGAAGAGCTATGCCAATACAAGGAGAAAGGAACCGAAGTTCGTAGTATGCGATCAATGTTTGTGAAGCTTTCTCCAATGAGAGGTGTAATGCGCTTCGATAAAGCTGGAAAGTTAGCACCCAGATATGTATGACCATTCCTGATCATAGATAGGATTGAGAAGGTGGCGTATAATGTGGATCTACCTAGCATTTTGCAGGGATTCATTATGTGTTTTATGTATCGTGTTTGCAAAAATGCATTAGGAATCCAGGAGCATTAGTTAATCGAAGTGCGGTAGAAGACCTGATCATAAAGCAGATATGACATATGTACGCAGACTGGTTTCAATAGTGGATTAGGATGAGAAGCAGCTTCAAAATAAGGTAGTAAAGCTAGTGTGTGTCCAATGGAGATCGGGATGACTGTACGTGGGAGATAGGGAATGAGTTTAAGAAGACCTATCTAGAGTTATTTGTTTCAGAGAAGCGCATGAGCTATGTATTACGTTATACTTAGATAATGGACGTTTATCATATTAGTAGACAACACTAGTATGTTTTATATACATGGACCTTGACTGAATTTCGAAGGCGAAATTCCTTTAAGGAGGGAAGACTGTAACATAACTAAATTTAAACTACTCAAATAGATTAAGTAAAAGGCCAGGATGGCCCAAATAAGAGAAGTAAGAGGAAATAAATAAATGGAAAATGGGTAAGAGGGATCAAGTTCAAATTATTCTGGGATAAAAAACATTACTCCTCACCATTCATTCATTTTATCCTACCTAAACTAAAATAAAATTTAGATACAAACTTTAATGGTGGCGGCTTAGACAGAAAGCAAATAGGAAGAAGATAAAGAAAATGCAAGCTAAAGAGGATTGACAATATTAAAGCTAGAATCTTAAAGTTCTAGGTGAGTGATACTTAAATATCTATTTCAATATATAATATTTGGTTTCGGTCTAGACTTGTATGTTTTCAAGTATGATGGGGTTAGTATGGATTTTCATTAACAAATATAAAAGCTTAATGAATGGTTTAGGGAAGAGTGAATAAACATGGGATGTTTAGATATGTTTCACCTACTTCAGTGGTTTCAAAAATTAATGCAAATTTTATACCTTGTTTTAATCATGGCTTTAGAGATGGGTTTTTAGTTTGAGAGATTTCTTAAGCTTTTATGATTTTACACAATTTATTGAAGGTGCATAAGTATAAAATAAGTAAGGAAAACACTCTTAAAAGTCTTAATAAAGATTAAATATGTTAAAGCAAGTGTTCACAGATTTTCTAGGAATTTATTAGAATTTTTTAAGGGAAACAAAAAGGACTAAGTACTACGCTAGGACAAATGGGGGAAAATATTTTTATCGGTTGAGGAAAAGGGAAACCAGTTCAAATTATTTGTTGAAAGAAAGAAAAATGACAATGCAAATAACATAGAGTAAAATGAGGACGAATGAAACAATGACACGTGTAAAGATGTTGTCAGGGATGTCAGGGTTTGTTTAAATTTGGCGACGGGGCGGCGGCTCTATATTTATAAGTAAGTACTGTGCATAGTATAAAGGGGTCATGCTGTAGAAAATTTAGAAGGGAACACTTAGTAAGAAAAATGGATAGCACTCAGCGTTGGGACATGGAGGTACCGCGTCAAGAAAATTAGTAAAAGCAACCTAATAAAATTTAAATAAATGGGACTCGGGAGTGATCAAGTCAGTAGGAGGAAGGGATCCTACGTTAGAAATAAGGTTGGAAGAGTTACCGACGTTAGGTGTGGACACTCATTCGAATGCACACCTTGGAAAAGTGAAAATAGACATTCAACTTCCAGGAACTTCAAGACAGTTTCGTAAGAAACAAATGTTTATAGTGAATGCACACCTTAGGAAGGTGAGGAGAGGCATTCATAAATGCACACCTGGGAAGGCGAGGCATTCAACTGTGTAGGGCGTAGTAAAATTTATTCAAGAAATGAGTAAGAACTGCATGGGACACAGTATTGAAAAGCTAAAGAGAAATGAATAAGACCTACACGGGGCATAATATTAAACATTAAAGAAAGGTAAAAAGACCTGTATGGGATACAATAATCAACTGTAAGGGGAAAAAAAAGTAAGGCTTGCATGGAACGCCATACTAAATAGCTAAAAGAAGAATATGTAAGACTTGCACTAAGCGTAGTATTAAACAGTTAAGGGATAAATAAGAAGATGCTCAGAATATGGTATTATAGTATATTAAATAGTAATCTAAGGGGGGAACCAGTTGGGGACTATGCAGGGACCGTGGCACTAGTAATGTGATGAATTAAAAGGATGAACTAAATTGAAAATTTAGTGGGTACAACGCTGAAGGTGTAGAAGTAAATAGGACTGTTTAGGGAAGCATAGGATGTAAACATAAATAAGAAACAGTTGCATTAGTACTTTGAATGTCTCTTGATGTTGAATAGTGAGGGGGGAACCTAACATGTGCAGTACAATTTGGTCTCACTATATGATTGTTTTAGGATAAGTATTATTCACACCATATTTTATGTCTGACGCGTATTGTTGTTTTTTCCATAAAATCACGGGTGCTCATTTGAGTAGGTTGAGTTTATGGGATTAGATAGGTATGAAATAGGGGTTGAAGTACAAAGATCGAAGACAGTGCACGAGGCCAAGTAGCAAATAATGATTTTTATTTCTGCTGTGTTAAAAAGTACAGGTCGCATCATCATATGTTGAGCCGACTCTTTATTATGTTATTTTCTATTAAATTTGACCCCTATATGGGCACATTTTGGGTTAGTTCTGACAAAAGTATATATAATGGATGTTTGATGCGGTGAAAAATATTTAACTGCTCTGTTTATTTTTATGTTTTCTTAATAAACTAAACTCGCTTTGGTCCTTGGAAGATAATTCCAGTGATGACTGCAGTAGCATCGGCGTTCATCTTCGAATCTCAAGTGGGGTATGTTACACCAACACCAACAACTTGCTCCATAGTGGACTTGGGTTTCCAATTTAGTTTAAATTTGGGACCATTATGGTGCATATTATTATACCTGTAGTAGAAACACACTACATAAAGTACATATCATTAGAAATATTAAATGCTCAATCATTTATTCTTTCATTATTAAAATGGAAGGCATGAAAGTCTCCTACCAGAATACATGAAAGATATTTTCTCTGATCAACAGTGTTATGTGCATATATCACTATGCAGATAATACTTAACCCACTAAGAGTTTGAAGCAAACAAGTGATGAATAGATCTGATTTTTGTATGATTGAGTTAGTTCATTATTTGGATCTCGTATAATAAGGATTCTACTCTTTGAATTACCAGATTCAGTCACATACTACAAGTTTAGATTAATCAATTTGGTTATATATAAAGTTTTAGCAAGAGCCGATTAATTCGCTAGTAGCCCTAAACAAGAGAGTTAATGACTTTAAACTGTATGACATACTTCTCATTATTTTGCAGGAGCATTCAGGCCTCATGTATGCTAGACCAGTAAATCCATTAATTAGATTTCGACGAGCTTCTTGTATCAAGGTGAGAAGTAACCCCTATTTCCTTTGATTTCTTCAGTTTCCGTCTTTAGACTTAATCTAACTAATCAAATTGCACCATTTTGGGGGTTTTATTATAGATTGAGGATGATAAGCTTTAAACTCAGAAGTAGGATCTTCTTTCCTAGATATTCTTGAATTTCCGAGTCTGATAAGAGCCAAGTTCTCTTTATTTCTAAAATTCTACAAACTGTCTTGACTAATAAGTTCTTTTATGTTTTCAAGATCTTTCATATTCAGTCCTCATTATATTGCTGCTAAGATCCATTGCCAACTTCTTTTACCTGTTAAAGTAGAAAAAGAGAGAGAATTGTAATTTTAGAGGAGAATAGACAATTTTTTTTTTATATAACTTGCTTTTTGTCTTGTCTGCAACTTGCTTTCAACACAACAAAATGACCACATATATATAGTGGTTTACAACCCTTACAAACGGACATAACCTTTTTGAACAGACACCCTTTCACTTCAATAGACATGACTTTTACTTAATAGACACGACTCTTCATTTCAATAGACATGACTTTTCAGTGAACGGACACGACTCTTCACTGAATAGATATGACTTTTCATTCGAATAGACATGACTCTTCATTCGAATAGACATGACTTTTCACATCAGCAGACACGACTCTTAATTTTGGTTTACACCAACAATGCCTCCCCTAAACCAAAATTCCTTCGAACACCTAATGCAGCAACAATTCTTGAGAAAGTAGTCCCTCCAAGCGGCTTTGTGAAGATATCAGCAATTTGTTCTTCACTTCGACAATACTCAAGACTCACTTCTTCTTCACGAACGAGTTCTCGTAGGAAATGGAAACGTAGACGAATATGTTTTGTTCTTCCATGCAAAATAGGATCCTTTGAGACAGAGATAGTAGAACTATTGTCGCAATAAATGATCGTAGGATCTTTTTGCTTGAAGCTTAGATTTTCAAGAATTCCTCTTAGCCACAAAGTTTGACATCCTGCTAGAGATGCTGCGATGTACTCCGCTTCGGTGGTAGAAAGTGCCACAACTGGTTGTTTTTTTGAACACCAAGAAATAATTCCACTTCCAAGGTTAAATGCATAACCTGAAGTACTCCTTGAATCATCGATACTTCCACCTAGATCGGTGTCCGTATATCCAACAAGCTTCACAGGCACATGAGCTGCATAGAAAATGCCATAGTCAATAGTTCCTTTAACGTATCGTAAAATTCTTTTTGCAGCTTCCCAATGGTTTGAGAAAGGCTTCTCCATGAATCTGCTAATCAAGCTTACTGCGTACATGATGTCGGGTCTTGTAGCAGTGAGATACATCAAATTTCCAACTAGGCTTCGAAAAATAGTTGGATCCACAAACTTTCCTTCACCATTTTTGCACAATTTCGAACCTGCAACACAAGGAGTTGAAACTGGATTTGCATTCATCATATTGAACTTCTCCAATACTTGAGCAGCATATTTTTCTTGCGAGATAAAAATCCCACATTTTGATTGCTGAACACCTATCCCTAGAAAATGATGTAATTCTCCCAAATCCGTCATCTCGAACTCCTTCATCATTGAATTTTTGAATTCAGATAACATCTTCATATTATCTCCAGTAAAAATCAGATCATCCACGTATAAACTCACGATCATGAAACCTCCTTTTGAATGCTTCTTCATGTAAAGAGTGTGTTCAAAAGGACACCTTTCAAAGCCATTCTTTAAGAAGAAATTGTTGATACGATCATACCATGCACGGGGAGATTGCTTCAGCCCGTATAAAGCTTTCCGCAGCTTATACACCTTTTCCTCTTCGCCCCTCTTCACAAAACCAGGAGGTTGTTGAAGATAAATTTCATCTTGAAGAAAACCATTCAAGAAAGCTGATTTCACATCCATATGCAGCAGCTTCCAGCCATTTTGGGCAGCAAGAGAAATCAATAATCGAATTGTATCAAGTCGAGAGACAGGAGCGAATACCTCATTGAAATCTTCCCCTTCTTTTTGCTTATACCCCTTCGCAACCAAACGTGCTTTGTACTTGTTGATGGAGCCATCAAGATTTGTTTTGGTTTTGAACACCCATTTTACACCAATGGCTGATTTGTTTGAAGGCAATGTGGTAAGCTCCCACGTACCATTTTTCTCAATAGACTTGATTTCATCCTTCATTGCATTCACCCATTTTTCTTCCTTTGATGCTTCTTCATAAGTGATTGGATCTTCTCCCGCAAAAAATGCATAATATACATGATCCATAGTGTCAACTTCTTCGGTTGTATCATAGATTTCTCTCAAGGATCGCGTCCTTCTTTCCGCCGTTGGTGGTGAATTTTGCTCCTGCTCTACCCCATTATTTTTAGGCTGTTGTTCTTCAATACCAAGATCAGCATCAACACCTTGTTCCAAAGAAGTTTCCTCTTCAAGATTTAGAGTTTGCCATCCAGGTAATTCTGCAAAATCTGAAAAATTATAACAACCATTTTCATCAAAGCGAACATCTCTGCTGATAATCATCTTCTTCGTCTTCGGATTGTATAGCTTGTAAGCTTTAGTCCTTTGACTATAACCAATGAAAATGCCTTTTTCAGATTTGTCGTCGAGCTTCGATCTTAAAGCATCAGGAATATGAGAGTATGCAAGACAACCAAAAGTTTTTAAATGAGCAACATTTGGTTTCTTGCCATACCAGACTTCATTTGGAGTGGAATCCTTTAAGCTCTTCGTTGGTGATCGGTTGATTAAGTAAACGGCACAAGAGACCGCTTCAGCCCAAAAACATGCAGGCAAGTTCTTATTCTTCAACATGCATCTGACCATATTCATTATTGTTCGATTTTTGCGCTCTGCGACTCCGTTTTGTTGAGCTGAGTACCTAGCAGTTAACTCATGGCGGATTCCATGATTTTGGCAGAATTCTTCAAACTGAGAGGACATGTATTCTCCTCCACGGTCACTCCTTAGATTTTTTATTTGATGACCGGAATGTTTTTCAACTTGAAATTTGAACTCTTTGAAGCAAGAGAAGGCATCTGATTTTTCTTTGACACAATAAACCCAAATTTTTCTTGTGTAATCGTCAACAAATAACAAGAAATATCTGCTGCCTCCAAGCGATGACACTTGCATTGGTCCACAGAGGTCGGTGTGAACAAGCTCCAGAGGTGATTGAGAAATCCACTTTGATTTGGATGGGAAAGATTCACGATGTTGTTTTCCCAATTGGCATTCCTCACATGCTTCGTTTATCACTTCAAGTTTAGGCAGCCCTCGGACTATTTCTTTGGTAGACATTTCCTTCAAACTCCGGAAGTTTAAATGGCCAAACCTCTCATGCCATAACTTGGAAACTTCATCATTAGAAGTAGCAACCATGCACGTACTGCTTACGATGTCAAGTTTGATCGGAAATAATTTGTTGGATCCCATCACAATATTTGCCACTTGTTGGTCATTCTTCTTCATGCTACATTGATCTCCAACGAATCGAAAATCAAATCCTTTCTTCAGCAAGTGACCGACGCTAAGAAGATTGCTACGTATGCCTGGTACATAAAGAACCTCCGACATTTTTTCAACTTTTCCAGCCTTGGTTTTGAAAGAAATTTCGCCAACACCTTGAATTTTGTATGATTTTGCATCTCCAATAGTAACCTGACCATCATCAGCTTCCACAAGACTTGAAAATAGATTTTTATTTCCAGTCATATGCCTACTTGCACCACTATCCAAGTACCATACGTTTTCAACATTTCCATCCGAAGCGATTAACAAAGATTCGGATTTTTCTGCTTCATTATGCATAAAACCAGCAACTGGCTTCTTTTCAGGATGTTTCTCCCAACAATCATTTGCTTTATGACCCGGCTTGTGACAGAAATTGCATTCAAAATATGGTTTTTTGCCTTTGTATTTGCCTCGCGCCTTGTTACTTTGGAATGATCGTTTCTCCTCCTTTGATTCTTCAAATTTTCCACTATTCCTGCTGTTACTTTTGCCATGGGATGGGCCTTGAACTTTTATGGATGTGAATTGAGATTTTAAGGCTTGATCTTGAGAAGAATTTGTTTGTTTACTTCTCATCAAGATTCTAGCCTCATGAGCTTCCAGCCTTCCTTGCAAGCCTTCAAGAGAAAGTGAAGCAATATCATTTGATTCCTCAATTGCAACCACAATATGATCGAACTTGATTGGTAGGCTCCGTAGAATTTTTTCAACGACTCTTTGAGTCTCCACGACTTCTCCGTTTGAAGCCATCTGATTTATGATGGAAGTGAGACGAGTAAAATACTCTGAGATTTTCTCACTATCCTTCATTTCGAGCTTTTCGAATTCAGCTCGTAGTGACTGCAGGCGAACCTTTTTTACTTGATCTTGGCCAGAATACGTTGTATTCAATATTTTCCAAGCCTCCTGAGCATTTGCAACTTTTGAAATTCTCTCATAAACTTGAATTTCAAGTGTTTGGTAGATTTGGAAGAGAGCCTTCCGATCTTTCTGTTTTTTGCTTTTCAGAAGATCTCTTTGGGCAACTGTGAGTTGCGTTTCATCTTCCGGCGCACCAACACCTTCTTCAACAACTGTCCACAAGTCTTGAGATTCAAGACAGAGCCTCATTAGATTGCTCCAATAATCAAACTTTTCACCATTGAATCGAGGAACAAGGGAGACAAGGTTGTTTGACATTTTTCAACCAAGCTCTGATACCAATTTGTTAAAGTAGAAAAAGAGAGAGAATTATAATTTTAGAGGAGAATAGACAATTTTTTTTTTTTATAACTTGCTTTTTGTCTTGTCTGCAACTTGCTTTCAACACAACAAAATGACCACATATATATAGTGGTTTACAACCCTTACAAACGGACATAACCTTTTTGAACAGACACCCTTTCACTTCAATAGACATGACTTTTACTTAATAGACACGACTCTTCATTTCAATAGACACGACTTTTCAGTGAACGGACACGACTCTTCACTGAATAGATATGACTTTTCATTCGAATAGACATGACTCTTCATTCGAATAGACATGACTTTTCACATCAGCAGACACGACTCTTAATTTTGGTTTACACCAACATTACCAATATCAACACTTGCATTTTCATGCATATTTGAACCTTCAGTTTCAATTTTGTTATTTTTAGGACCGCTTTCACTTTTCCCTATACCATTTTGATGCAATATTTACCTTATGTATACTTCGGACTGTGGAACTTCATTTGAATAATTGGACTATCATTAGAACATTCCTACCTATTATTTTGCTATGAGTTTCTCGTATATTGGTCATTACATGCTTGTTGTTGAGATGCTCCATTATTACTATCATATGTATTATTCCTAATTTCCAAAGAGAAAAATTCATTTTAATTCACCAATGTTATTTAACTCTTCCTTGTCTACATCCATTTGGCCAGTCCTATTTTCCTCACTTATGTGTTTAGGTCTTATGTGTTTAGGTCTCCAAACTTTTTCAAACATGCAAGCTTTATCTATATGTCCATTACTAGAACATTTGGTGCACTTATTGGGTAGCCATTCTTTTTCAACTAGATAACTAATTGTTTCTTCTTTTTTATAATTTATTATATTAACTTACTTTTGGGAAATTTGAAGTTGTTGTTGAATTAAGAATACGTGCAAACAAGATTCTAATCATTCCATATGTGTACTTATCCATCTAGTTGGATGACCCAGTATATACGCAATTCTACTTGTAACCTCTTTATTCCTAAAATCCAAAGACAAGCCTGGAGGATACACCCAAAGTAACACAGAACGTAGAAAATCTTTATTTAATTCTGATCCCGGACACTATCTTTTCATCATTACAAGTTTGCGGAAGACATTGATCCTCAACGTGGTGTTTTTTCATTCAACAAAAATTAATTGGTGGATCTTATTTGCAAATTAATATATCATTTTTGTAACTGATTGTTGAAAGAGTATAAATTTAGGGTTTTTATTGACATTTTATTTCTAGGTATGAGGGGGTCACTTATTTGAAAAATTCTTTTGCTGTGAGGGTTACTAACTAAAATAGCCCCCTCATAAAATCATAATTGAATTACCTAACTGTCCCTTTTAACCATAATTTTCCTATAAAATTCATTAACCTTTAATCCAAAATCATTAATCAATTAATGGAGAATTCAAACTCGACTCTAAATAGAATTCTATATGAAAACGAGACAAGATTGATTCGTACCCAAGAAAGCATTCGACCTATAGATTTTTTTGAAGGAAACAATCGAAAATTTTATTTTTAAAATTTAAACAGTTTTATAGGGTTTAGGGTTGATTAGAGAAACTGAAGTCGATGTAATGTCAAACTCATAATTCGTTGGGGGCATACGGAAATATGCAATTTAGTTCGGTAAGCCAATGTTGAGAATGTTAGTACCTTAGGCATTAGTTTTTATGACCAACACCACATGACATCATACAAAATATAAATACTAATGTTTTTATCAAGTCTATATAGTATACAGTGCAGGATATTATACAGGTATTGATTAAGAAGACTGTACAGTATTAAGAGCGGATTTGGGAGACTGATATAGAGATTCATGAGTTTGAGATTAAAGACTCATGAGTATTGAAGATTCAAGATATCCAGATAAGTTATAAAGTCATATATTAATGTTAAAACCCTGATAGAACTTCTTTGGACTCTCCTTTAATTTTCAAAAAATAAGTATTAAAATATATTCTCTAGTTTTAAATGGTTTTTAGATATTCTAAATTATGAAAACGATTTTAAAGAATCCCTGCTTCAAAATGATCTTTTGAAATGGCCTTCAAATGATTTCTAACTTTTAATTTTAATTACAAGATTACTATATTTTGAGTAATTATGTTTTTAAGTATTTTATATTTTAAATATACTTTTAAATTATTATACTTTGTTATAGTTTTAGTTTTATGCTTTCTAAATGTTTATAAGTATATTATAAAATTTATTATAACTTTGATTTTAAATATATATTCACTTATACTTTATATATATTATTTTCAAAAATAAATTCATATTTAAATCCTTTGTATATTTAAAAACATTTCAACATAATTTTATAAAGTTTTCTTAAGTTTTGATATGATTAAAATATGTATAACCTATGTTTAGATGATTGGACAAAGTTGCAAAATATTTTACAAAGCTCTATACTTTCAAAATAATTTTTATAAAGTATTTTTCAAAAATACAAAGGGTATGTCGACATATCTCTATAGTGTATGTTGACATATAGGCCGAATTTTTCAAAATTCAAATTTTAGTGGAAGTGTTTTTTGGTCATATATCTTCATGAAAGGACATGACCGTTGTTTCTCTATAAGTATAAGGATTTTCCAACGAAATATTTTAACTAATTTCTCATTCTTTCTTTCCTCTTTTCTCTCTTGATTTCTAAAAGAAAATCTACTAAAAATATTCGTAAATTCAATCAGAGTCAAATTCAAACTCTATTGGTTTGATTCTTTATCGAGTACTGTCTGAACTCTATCATCTTTATCGCTAAAAATAAGATCAAAGTGCTATTCAAGAGGTCACAGGATTATTTGTACTCAAGATCAAGAAATTAAATATGTGAAAAATTTCAAATTATATTCTTATACTCTAGGGTGTGCTTGGTGTCCTTGGAATCCAAGTGGGTGTGCTTATGTCCTGTCTGAATCAAGTGGATGCACTTGTTGTCCGGTTTGAATCCAAGTGGGTGTGCTAGTATCCCGTCCGAATCCATGATTGTACCCAAAGCTCGGTAAATCAGAAAGGTGTGTCTGCTAGCCTTGAAATCGAGATTGTAAAGACTTTGATATTTGAAAATAAATCTGCACAAAAAATCGTACGGGACTAGATGTAGGGTAACTCCAAACTAGTATACAAATTCCTGGTGTGATCTCTCTAACTCCTTACTTTTTATTTATCATCTATGATTGATGATTCTTCGTTATTTAATTATAATATTAAAAGAATTTAAAATATTCACAAATTTAATAAACGTTATTTATTCCCCCCTTTAGTGTTACATTAGCCTAGATCCATCTTCCGCAAACTAACATTTGGTATCAGAGCTCTGGTTTTCAAAGTATTCATAATTTGGATTTTGAAAAGTTTAAATGGCTAACAACACTATTAGTAATACTGTTAGTAACATTATTAGTTCAATTGTTAGTAACTCCTTGTCGAAGGACAATCTACTGCTAGACCTTCACTTTTTAATAGCACTAATTACATATATGGGTCATGTAGAATGAAAATCAATTTATAGTCAATTGGTTCAGACATTTGGAATATCCCAAAGAATGGGTAACTGAGCCTCGGACTAACTTTTTACCATGGACTACTGACCAAAAGGCAGTTACACAAAGTAATTCTAAAGTCATGATTATTTTGTTTTGTTCGTTAAATAGGAATGAATTAATACAGTGCCTACTTGTAAGTCTACATATGAAATATGGAGAATATTACAAGTTACACATGAAGGCACTAGTAAAGTCAAACATATCGAAATTTCTATATTAACTAAACAGTTCTAATTATTTAAAATGAGTCTAAACGAGTTCATTTCTGATATTCAAGATGTAATGCATTCACTAATTGCATTGGGTCAAATTTTTTCTAAAGATGATCAAGTTAGAAAAATCTTCAATTCACTTACTCCTGAGTGGGACTAAAAGACTTTTGCGACTGAAGAGGCTAATGACATTAGCACTCTAAGTATTAAAAGGTTAATTGGCAATTTAACGCCATTTGAAGCACAGATGCAGGGCAGGAGAGAAAACAAGATAATAGAGAAGAAATCCATCACTTTCAATGCTATAATAGAAGATCTGGATTCAAACAACGATGATGAAGAATAAATTTTCTTTATGACTAGAAATTTCAGAAAATTTCTAAAATACAAAAAGATAAATAATCTCAGGAGAAATGATAACAAAAATCCAGAAAGTGGAAGTGGAAATGTTAGGTGTTTTAACTGCAATGAATTTGGCCATATGCAGAGAGATTGTCCACAACCGGAGGAACCAAAAAATTCACCCACTACTGATTCGTCTAAAAAATGAAAAAGTCCTTATACTACAGCATTAGACGATTCAGATACTTCCTCAGGTGGTAATGAACCAAATACAAAAAATGCTAATATGTGCTTCACAGCAATAATCAATTCAGAAAAGTTTGAAGAAATGGATCAAAAAATATGTACGTATTTAAATTTTGAATGGATTTTTTGTTGCTTTTGATTAGTAGGATTGATCTACAGTTTAATTGTAATATTAGATGAATCTAATGTATGTGTGTGTGTATAAATTTTAAATATTTTGTAAATTTATTTTTATAATATAATATTAAAATAATATAAAATATAAGTATGTTTTTAAAAATTATTTACTAAATACACGGATTAGTAATAATTAAAGGATCGTTATATATATGCATGTACAAACAAATAAGAATAATTTATTTAGCTCATAATTTTGAAAATCGTGGGCTATATGTCGACATATGCACATGAATTTAGAATTTGAAATTTCATTTCGAATTCAAAATTTGAAATTCCCTCCATCTTTTCACCAACTCTGATGTCCTAAAAAGGTATCTCTTGACCTGAGAACATGTCCATTGATTCTCTATTTAATTATACTATCTCCATCCATTTATTTCACTCTCATTTTCAAAATTCAAAAATTCATTAACTCTCTTATCTCTTCAAACTATTCTCCAATTGCTTCCTCTAGCAACACTTTATCAACCATGATGATTTCTAAGAAAACAAAAGGCTATCTTTTTCATGAAAAAGAAGCTATACAAGCCTATATGGAATATACGTCTTTCGAAATCACTCCCGGAAGATTCGCCATTATCAGTGACTTTCATGCTTATGATCTTTATAATCTTTATACGCATAATGGAATTCTTGGTTTAATTGATGCTTTCCAAAATAATTTCATATGTTTTCCAAATTTAATAAAAATATTTTATGCGAATTTGAAAGGAAAGTTTCATGAAGGGAATGAAGGTGAAATTTGGAGTAGTGTTAATGGCACTCAAATTGTTTTAAATTGTGAAATTTAAGGGTAACATTCTCGAATGCCAATCTAGTAGAATGGAGCTTTCAAATTTTAAAAGTAATATTCAAAATCGTGAAGTTTTTCTTGGTATTTGAAAGTGATGATGATTTTGAGTTCAAGAACAAAAATTTGCATCCTAAAGCAAGAATTCTAAGTCTTCTTTTGCGATAAAACATAACTCCAAGGATGGGACATTATAATAACTCAACTCCAAAAGTTTTCAAAGCACCATTTGCCATTCATGGCCCTTACGACATAAATTGATCAGAAGTTATTTTGGATGAATTATTTCCTAAGAATCTCTCTAGGTGTGAGAACTCACTCTTTCATGCTACTAGATTATTCACATATTTTGGTGTTGACCTAAAAGAAGAAGAAACCATTCCTCGAAAACTTTTCGACAAGGCTAACGCATCTCTCATGCAAATTTAACACATATTCGAGCCTTATGAAACACTTGAGGAAAAGAAACAAAGATTGGCTTGGGAAGTAGAGCAAGAAATAAGAGAAGAGGAGGAAGAGGAAGGAGAAGAAATGAAAGCGAAGGAGGAGGAGGAACAAGAAGAGGAGAAATATACTTCTTTGGAAATTATCGAAATGTCATCTAATCCATCCAACAAAGATCTTTTCTAAAATCAAGAGAAAATTTTACAACCAGAAGAGGCTTAAGAGATCATTTTCTAAGAAATTCACTTCTCTTTCCAACAAAGCAGAGAAGTACTTTAGAAAGATCATTTGAAAGATTAGTGAATCTTCATCTCTTCTTTCTAGCTATGTTTTCTTTTGATTTTCTACTTTTTAATTCGAATTATCTTAGTTTTAATCCATGTATCTTTATGTTTATCTTTAAAATTCCATGTATTCATCTATTATCATCAATGAAATCATGTTCCTTGTTGTTATATAGTGTTACTAGTCTTTGGAAATCCATAAAAGTATAATAGTTTAGGCTAAATACAAATTATAGCAAGATGGTTGCTTTTTCAAAAGTTGGTACAAATGTCGACATCTATGTACCCTATATGTCGACATATAACGGACAGAAATCAAAAATTTTAAAATTTAAAATAAAATAACTACCGAACACCTATTCGTTTCAAAAGAATTCTCACCCCTATTCAAATCTATTCACTCCAGAAAAACATCATTCTATTATATTTTTTCTCCCTTTTCATTTATAAACTTATCTTTTCAATAATGGCTTCTCTACACCAGAAATTGTCAAAAAATTTTGAACAAACTCTACGATCGTTCAAGAATATCCTTGCTTTTATCATTGGAAATCAAAGAAATTTAGAATCGAGTTAAAGCAGATGATAAAAGAACAAGAAAAGCATTTTGATGCCATTCGATGGATGATTTCTTCCCTCATTAAAGACAGATCAACCAATAATCCTGATTATGCCATTAAAAAAGAAGATGACGATTTGAATGCCATCAAAGCGGATCCAATTTTCGGTTCTGATGGTTGGGTAGAAGTTTTTAGGGAAGTCTAAGTGTAACAACCCTATTTTTTTTAACGTTATTTAGGAGATTTAATTAGACTAATTAAACAGAATAATGTGTGGCGTGAAAGGGAGATGAGATTTGATAATTAATTAGGTTAGGCCTTAACTAATTAACCTATAAGTTTGTTTTAACTTAAACATAAGTAGAAGGATTTACGAGATGGGCAAAATAGGAATAAGCTTCATTTCAATATAAACCCTTCCACCCTCATATTCTTATTCATTTTTACATCCATGCAAAACATAAACAAAGTAGAGGCCAATGCTAAAGCTTTTAAAGGAAAAAAGTTAAAGAATAGTGTTAAAGCTAAGGGGAATCAAATCAACAACTCAAACCTCAACTGTTTTTCTCAAAATAAGGTGAATAGCAGTATCCATCTCATTCTTACATGTTAAATTTAGAAGCAATGAAATACTTTAGATACTCTAATTCTACAAATATACAAAGTTATATCCCATGAAAACCATGTCTTGAGAAATGTTATTAGCAGTGGAAATTAGGTTCTTAGTGATCACATGAAAACTATGTTTGGAATAGGTTATTGACAGAGAGCAGTAGGTACATACTCAGCCCATGAAAACTATAACCTAAGAGATGTTATTGGAGAATCCAGTAAGTTCATAGTTAGCCCATGGAAACTATGATTGGATCATGTTATTGGTAGACACCAATAACAATTAGGTTCTTAGTAATCCCATAAAAATATGAAAGTGGACAGATAATCCGTAAGCTTGGAAGGTTACTAGTTGTCCCATGAAAACTAATAGGTTAACAGTGACCCTAGAAACTATAACTTGAGATGGATAGTTAGATGAATGGGGATGGGTAATCCAGGATATATTGTATAGTTGCATATCATTGTATTATGTTATGTTTTAACTATTGTGGATGTAGGTGCATATTATATGGCTAGTTAGTTTTTAGTTAAGGTACCAGCAAAGGGAAAACGCGTTCTGCTTAGTGGCGTGGTCTCGCTAGATATCTATTTGGTTCGAGATGGTATATTATTATTCACACAAGACTTTTTATCCGACTCAAAGTTTATGTTTTTCCTCTTAAACTCTCGAATGCTCAAAATTAATTTGAGTAGGTTGAGGATAAATGTTTTTCAGGTTAAAGGACGACCAAGAATAAGTATCCTTTGTCGAGATTCGATGATTTGTTCGATCGGTTGAATGGAGCCAGAGTGTTCTCCCGGTTGGATTTGGCAACAAGGTTCCATCAGCTAAGAGTGGCGAAGGATAGTATTCCATTAACAACGTAAAGGACCAGATACGTCTCATATGAGTGGTTGGTGATGCCCTTCGGGTCAACTAATGCACCAGCTTTCCTCGTGGATATGATGAACTGGGTTTTCCGAGAGCACTTAGATAGGTTCATATTGGTATTCATACATGACATCTTATTATATTCCAAGAATGAAAGAGAGCATGAGGTTCATCTAATAGTGTTGACTGAGATGCTGAGGTGGCATCAACTGAAAGCGAAGTTTTAAAAGTGTCATTTCTGAAAGAAAGAAAGAAAGAAAGAAAGAAGTTAAGTTTCTTGGTCACGTGGTTTCATAGAAGGGTTTGTCAGTTGATCCAGACAAGATCGAAGTTGTTAACAGTTGGAAGAGACCAGAGATGGTGACTGAGATCAAAAGTTTTCTTAGGCTTGTTGGTTACTACCGGAGGTTTATTAAGGATTTCTCGTGGATAGTAACGCCTTTGACTAGGCTGATTAGGAAGGATGTGAAGTTTACTTGGTCCGGCAAATGTAAGTAAGCATTCCTTAAGTTAAAGCATTTATTGACCAATGCATCTGTGTTAGTAGTTCCATACGGAAATCAAGAATTAGTAGTTTATACCGATGCATGTGGAATTGGATTAGGAGCTGTGTTGATGTAAATGGATAAGGTCATACCTGTGCTTCTCGACAGCTTAGACCCCATGAAGTGAGATATCCTACTCATGATTTAGAGTTGGCCACGGTAATCTTCGTGTTGAAAATATGGAGATACTATCTCTTGGGGGAGAGATTCGCCTTATATGCCGATCATACCTTAAGATATCCATTCTCTTAGAAGGAGTTAGATATGAGATAACAGAGATGGCTGGAGTTTTTAGCAGCTTATGACTTTGGTATAGAGTACACGTCGAGGAAAGGCAACAAGGTTGCAGAAGCACTTAGTAGGAAACATCAGAATGTGGTGTTAGTCATGTTGGCCGAGGATCTTGAGGCGTTGACATGTGTAGTGTGAATTTAAGATCTATTGCTAGTTTTAGTCAGAGTATCGCCATGTTGTCAAGCTTGGAAGTTCAAGCGAGATTGACCGAAAGGATTGCATCTAAGTAGAAAGATGGCCCAGTGTTAACTAAGAAGATTAGAAGGCTGGAGGCCGGAATCAAGATTGATGATCTAAAGGATTTTAATCTTGACTAGAGAGGGTGGTTGAGAAAGAAGGAACGATTGTGTGTCATGAATGTAGAAACCTAAGGAAGGTGGCCTTAGTGAATGGCATCGATCAAAATTTACTATTCATCCTAGAGAGACCAAGATGTATCAGGATATGAAGAGGAGTTTCTACTAGGAAGGCATGAAGATGGATGTTGGTTGTGGGTAAAGCAGTGCATGAACTGTCAACAAGTGAAGGCCGAACATCAAAAGCCCGAGTGGGCTGCTTCAACCTTTGGAGATAGTAGTTTGAAAATGGGATTCAATATCCATTGACTTTATAAACTGGTTGCTAAGGTCGATCCAGGGAAATGGAAGCATATGGGTCATACTGGACAGGTTAACCATGAGTTCCCATTTCATTTTCGTCAAATCAACCAGGACGACACCTGTCCTGGCTAAATTGTTTATGAAGAACGTAGTTAGACAACATGGGATTCCTAGTAGCATAGTCGGTGACAAAGATGCCTTGTTCACTAGTGAATTCTGGAAGAGTCTTTCGGAACCAAGCTTAATATGAGCACCGTTTATCACCCTCAGATGGATGAGCAGACAAAGAGAGTCAACAAAGTACGTGAGGATCTATTAAGAGCTTGTGTATTAGGTTTTGGTGGGTCGTGGGAAGACTATTTGCACTTGATTTAGTTTTCCTATAATAATAACTACCAAGCTAGTATAGCGATGGCACCTATCGAAGCTTTATATGGAAGGTCATGCAAATCACCAACGTGTTAGTTAGAGACTGAAGACAGATTGGTCCTTGGTCCAGATATAGCGAGAGAAACAACAGAGAAGATGGAGTTGATTTGAGGTAGGATGAAGGAAGCTCGGTGTAGACAAAAGAGTTACACAGATAAGAGGCGTAAGGATCTAGAGTTATCGGTAGGAGATAGGATTTTCATAAAAGTATCACCGATGAAGGGTGTGGTACGATTTGGAAAGTCAAGAAAACTGGCACCGAGATATGTTGGACTGTTCCCAGTCATAGAGAGGATTAGAAATCTCTCATATAGAGTAGAGTTACCGAGCAGTTTGGCAGGTGTCCATAATGTGTTTCATGTGTCTCATCTTCGTAATACATGCATGACATAGAGACTATCATACCGCCGACTACATTGGACAACTTAATAGTAGAACTAGATCTAGCTTTTGTTAGGCAACTAGTTCGGGTTGTAGCAAGAGATGATAAGAGGTTAAGAAACCAGACAGTTAAGTTGGTAAAATTTCAGTGGAGCGACAATGAGAAGAACTATACTTGGAAAATAGAAGACGGGATTAGAGATATGTATCATAGACTATTATGACGGTATTTGTATATTAGTTTTATATAGACTTTTCGCTTGCGGGATATACTAGCTTTGTTGGCATGATTGATATGCTTATTTATAGTCCTTACTGAATTTCGAGGACGAAATTCTTTAAGGGGGAGGAGCCTGTAACACCCATAATTTTTCTTTAACATTATTCAAGAGATTTAATTGGATTAATTAAACAGAATAATATGTGGCACGAAAAGTATATGAGAATTGATAATTAATTAGATTAGGCCTTAACTAATCAACATCTAAGATTGTTTTAACTTAAACATAAGTAGCAGGATTTATAAGAGGGGCAAAATAAGAATAAGCTTCATTTCTTAAACATAAACCCTTCTACCCTTGTATTCTCATTCATTTTTACATCTATACAAGACACAAACAAATTAGAGTCCGTTATGAAAGCTTTTAAAAGGCAAAACAATTAGAGGATCAAGTTAAAGCTAAGGGGAATCAAATCAACAACTCAAATCTCAACTCTTTTTCTCAAAACAAGGTGAATAATAGTATCCATCTCATTATTATTTGTTGAATTTCGGATTTTTGATGTATTTTGTATTGTTTGATGTTGATGTGGTTGATTTTACCATTATTTACATGAATGGTGATTTAATGGAATTTTTATGAATTCATTATGATAGGTTTCAAGGGAAAAGTCTTAGTGAATGACCTCCAAACGACTTGATTTTTGGATATGTTATGTAATACATAATTTTAAAGATGGGTTTTTAATTTCATAATCTTCAGAACCAAAAGAAGTGTTTTTCTATAAAAAACATTGATAATGTATACCTCTAACCAATAGGAATTTGACAAACAATAAGAGTTGGTGAAAAGAATATATTTTATTTAGCAAAATAGCAGCTTTTACATTAATTGCGAGTCTGCCACTGTACCCCTTTCACCAATGTCAGTGGAACCCCCTTTCTCCAATGTCGGTTGGTCGAACCCCATTTCTCCGTAGTTGGGCGGAAACCCTTTCACCACTATTAGGCAAAACCCTTTTCCGCACTGTTGGGCAGAACCCATTCTGCCACTGTTGCTTTAGTACCCTTTCACCAGCTTTGTTTTCAAAACTTAAAACATGTATAACTTTTTAAATATAAGTCTATTTCTCTATTATGACCACTCTACGGAAAGGAAAACCATCATTTGGAAGTGATGGAACAGGCTAGATACCCTAATTCTACACCTATAAAAATTTATAGCCCATGAAAATTATGCCTTAAGAAATGTTATTAGCAGGGGTCAATAGGTTCTTAATGTTCCCATGAAAACTATGTCCGAAATAGGTCATTTATAGAGATCAGTAGGTCATAGTCAGCCCATGAAAACTATGACTTGAGAGATGTTATTAGAGAATGCAGTAGGTTCACAGTTAGCTCGTGAAAACTGTGATTGGATGATGTTATTAGTGGACACCAATAGGTTCTTTGTAATCCCATGAAAACTATGAAACTGGAAAGATAGTCCATAAGCTTGAAATAGATTATTGGTTGGCCCATGAAAACTAATTGGTTAATAGTGGCCCTATAAACTTTAACTTGAGACAGATAGTCTGATGAATGGGGATGAGAAATCTAGGACATATTGTATAATTGCATATCATCATATTATGTTATGTTTTAACCATTATGGATGCAGGTGAACAGTATATGGTTAATTAGTTTTTGGATAAGGTACAAGCAAGGGGAAAACCCATTCTGCTTAGTGGCGTGGTCTCGTTGGATATCTATTTGGTTTGAGATGGTATATTATTATTCACACCAGACTTTTTGTCTAACTCAAAATTTATGTTTTCCCCTTAAACTCTCGAGTGCTCAAAATTAATTCGAGTAGGCCGAGGGTAAAGATTTTTCAGGTTATTAGTTGACGAATTAGCTTCCGGAGACGTGCAGGAGGCAAGCTAGCTATTAAGAAGATTCTATCTATTGTCTGCTGTGTTATTTGGATGTAGGGGCAAATTTGTTTAATTGCCTATATTTAGACTCTGATCAACCAATGGAGCATCTTCATATTCGCTCTTATGTATTTTGTAATAAATTGTAATTTCTCTGAACGTGGCTTATGTATGAGATTATGTAATGAATCTAAAATGCTATTTGTAATAAAATGAGAAATTTGTTTTAAATTGAGTTTAAATTTTTTCATATTCATGTGTTTCTGGTATATCAATGTATCTAACATTACCGCATTTTCTCACCGAGAATTAATAACTATAGATGACTGCAGCATCCGTAGCAGTTAGATTTGGGCCTCCAAATGGGGGATGTTGCATCTAAGATTGATTGGCTAGTCCTAATATATATACATATAGGATTAATATAAATTTGTATATTAAATATATTAC
Organism: Allium cepa; assembly: GCA_030765085.1. NCBI lineage: Eukaryota > Viridiplantae > Streptophyta > Magnoliopsida > Asparagales > Amaryllidaceae > Allium > Allium cepa. Next base: position 188,326,434 of record CM060944.1, read on the forward strand.
AAATATGGATTAGTGTGTATGAACTTGTTGGATTGGATTGATTTGTTTGAATTGATTGATTTGTGTCGAATTTGATTTGGACTAACAATATGCATATAATGGATTTATGTGATTGATAAAATTGGATTATGTTATTAGTTCCTATTTACATATCACTCTTATATATATATGTATATATATATATATATATATATATATATATATATCATATAGTACATTAGTGAAGGGCAGAGTCCATTATATTTTTGTCGATGATAAAAGGGGTGAAATATATAAAATATCTAGGCATAGATTAAAGGATAGGTTTTTTAGCTCAAGGGGAGTTATATCATATTTTGTAAACATGGTTGTCGTCATCAAAATAGAAGAGATTGTTAGTACCTAAGGCCTTAGTTTTGATGACCACAACCATATGACATCATATAAAATGTACATACTAATGTTTTTTTATCAATTTATATATAGTATAAAGTGCAGGATATTATACAGGTATTGATTAAGAAGACTGTACAGTATCACGAGCAGATTCACAAGGCTGATATAAAGATTCAAGAATTAGAGATTGAAGACTCATGAGTATTGAAAATTCAAGATGTCCAGATAAGTATAAAGTCGTAGATTATTGTTAAAACCATTATAACACTTCTTTGATCTCTCTCTTCATTTTTCAAAAAAAGTTTTAAAATCTATTCTCTAATTTTAAATATATTTCAAATATTCTGAATTTAAAAAAAGATTTTAAAGAATCTCTGTTTTCAAAATAATCTTTCGAAACAACCTTCAAATGATTTCTAACTTTTAATTTTATTTACAAGATTATTATATTTTGAGTAATTAAGTTTTTAAGTATTTTATATTATAAATATACTTTTAAATCTATTATACTTTGTTATAGTTTTTGTTTTATGCTTTTAAAATGTTTATAAGTATAATATGACATTTATTATAACTTTGATTTTAAATATATATACCACTTACACTTTGTATATATTGTTTTCAAAAAGAAATTCATATTTAAATCCTTTATACGTTTAAAAATATTTCAACGTAATTTTATAAAGTTCTCTTTCGATTACTCTGTGATCTCTCTCATCTCTATCGCTTAAAACAAGATCAAAGTGATGTTCAAGAGGTCATAGGATTACTTGTACTCAAGATCAAGAAACCGAATCTGTAAATTCTTCCAAATCATACTCTTATACTCTTGGGTGTGCTTGGTGTCCCAAAAATCCAAGTGGATGTGCTTGTATCCCGTCTAAATCAAGTGGATGTGCTTAATGTCCCGTTTGAATCCAAGTGAGTGTGCTGGTGTCATGTTCGAATCCAATGAATATACCCAAAGCTTGAAAAATTTGAAGGGTGTATCTTATAGCCTTGAAATCGAGACGGTAAAGAATTTGATATTTGAAAAGAAATATGTACAATAAATTGTACAGGATTGGATGTAGGGTAACTCTAAACCAATGTAAAAATTCCTGATGTGATCTCTCCAACCCTTTACTTTTTACTTTTACTGCATTTATATTTGTCTGTGTTTTCATCTGTGAATTTTGATTCTATATTGTTTAATTATGATCTTAAAAAAATTAAAAAAGATCACAAAAATTAGTAAACACTATTCACCCTTTCCCAGTGTTAAATTAGCATTAAGATCCATCTTTCGCAAACTAATAGAAAATGCATTTCTGTTCGGCATACTACTATCAAAATTCTGTTTTTTTATGCCCCCGTAGAACTATAAACATTATTTTTCAATAAAATTTAATTTATATTCATTCTTTTTGGTATCGGAGAATTATTGTGAGAAGAAATAATCAAAGGGGATAATTGCATTGAATTCTTAAATGATGACATCAATGATGGTCGTAATGTACAAGTTGACACATTGGATTTGGATGATCCTGATTTAACTGCTCATTTCACAACTAATGTGGTATGATCAATTCATTTGTTTTATTAGTATAGTTGATTTATTTATAATTATGTTAATGATATATATTGAAGCCTATTGAATCAAAAGAAAAAACACGAGGTGGTGCATCGATAGTGGAGTCAACATAAATTGTATTGTTGTGACGAAAGGAAAATGAATGTGAAACCTACGTGCTAATAAAAAAGGATCATGGATGGTTCTTGTATGTGAAAGAAGCGGGAAGTATATTAATTATAGGGCAAATAAATATGTTCCAAAACACAACAAAAAAGAATAGGAAGTAACATTGTTGTCTATATGAGTTAAGTGCACGTTGTAAAAAAATGGAACATGGGTACTGAATGTAAAGAATAGACGCCATAATCATATGCTTCCTAATATTCTAATCGGACATCTTTATGTAACTAGGTTGAAAGATCATGAAATAAAGACTATTGAAACAATAACCACTAGCGAGAACAGACCTCTTATTATTAATCACATTAAAATGATAATCCAGAGAACTAGTCAACCATAAGAGACGTTTGCAATGAAAAAGCGAAACTAAAACTATAAAATATAGAGGATTGATCGATTATGCAACAGTTTATGAAATTTGCTTGTAATCATCATTATTCCGTGTAACATAGACTTGATGGTACAACCAATCAATTTTTTGATCTTTTCTTCAACCATCCTAGATGTGTTTTCTTTGCACAGTGTTTACATCAGGTATCATTCTTGGATTGCATGTTTAATACAAATTATTGCACGTTACTATGTTTTTATATCGTGTCGCAAACATCCATAGGGGCATCCTTTACTGTATTGCTTTTATAAGGTGAGAGACTATGGATTCATATATACGGGCACTTGAATGTGTAAGAATATTCCATAGAGAGAAATAAATTCTAGATGTTAGTATAACAGATGTCGAAATTGCTCGTACAAATGTAGCAACGAGTTTATTTTCGATGGCATATCATATTCTTTGTGCATGGTGTATATCGAATAACGTTCAAATGAATTACAAGCCAAATTTTATTAAAAGGAAATGTGTGTTGACTAGTGATAAAGGGATAACATTGGAAGATGAGGAAAGGAAAAAAGAACACCAACTTTTTTGGGATGGTTGGATTAATGTAGTTTACTCTTTGTTAGAAGAAGAGAATAATTAGAAATTAAACTCATTTTGTGATGAATGGCATGTGGAACAAAAAAATCAGTCGCGTGTATCATGAAAAATTGGTTGAATAAATATAGAGAGATGTTTGTTTTGGCTTGGACTAAAAAAAATCAGTAATGTTTTAACTAGCATAGTTAAAAGGGCACACCACCAACTGAGAATGTATTTTGATTTAGCAATAGGCATGTAACTTTGTATAATGTTAGACAAATGCACAACTTTGTGCGAAGAATAAATTAGTGAGAATTGTATATGCTTTCGAGACGAGTACTTCTAGGACAATGCTTCTATTTTGAAATGAACCTATATTAGAAAAATTGGGATTTGTTTCTCATAAAGCTTTGAATTTATGATTATAGGAGTTGGGTAGCATTTCAAACATTAGATTGAGTATCGAAACATGTGGCTGTATTTTATGGCAAGTAAATGGACTACCATGTAAACGTTTGCTTGTAGACTTTATACAGTCATGCGGTCTCATTCCTCTTAGTGCCATAGACTCTTTTTAGAAGCATTTATCCTGTACTCCTCCTACATTGTGTTGTTAAACTACTAGATTTCTCGACTTACTTGAAATCCACGCCGTGGAAAGTAGGTATGAAGAAGCCCCGATAACATGAGAGTTGTCATGCCAAGTGAGCTGAATGTGATAGCATTCTCTCGAACAACCAATATTTTAGAACCCTCGTGGCAATTATTAAAAACTATAGGCCTCCAAAGAAAAGACAAGTTGACTAAATTGGATGCTATTTTATATTCATAAAACCTATAACAACCCGGAATTTTCACAACCCGAAAACTCCAGACAGTTATGAAAAGAAGAAAGGGGTAGAAGAAGAAGAAGAAAAAAAACAACATCAGAATCTCACATCGCAGCGGAATAAAATATAATATATAGAATACAATTTTAAATACAAGAAATCTGTACTGTATACATATACATACATATCATCATCAGAGTACATCAATCAATCATACAGAGACAACTACTATAAGATCATACACAGCGGAAATAATAGGCCAATACGTAGATACGCTCTGTCATCAGCTCGTCTCCTGAGCTCCAGTATAAAACCTGAATCCTGTTTAACTCGGTCTGACCCGAGCATCATATAAAACAACACCCGAGTCAGTCTGGAAAACCAGCGTGAGAAAATCACACTCAATTGGATTATTAAAGTTTCAAAAATCCTTTGAAAACAAAAGCATCTCGTAAGACCACGCCACAAATAAACATGTCGGGTTTTTACCTTACGACAGCTAAAACAATTTTTATGAAAGTTCTCTGATATTATTATAGTGTCTATAGAAAGTAAATAGAATCTAGCTGAAATGCTTGCATCTCACGTTTCAGAAATAGTTGGGCACAATCAAAACCGTACAGGCGCTTATTGGAGTTTGGATCCCATACAATGGCAGGGCTACTGGGGTACCGCCCGTCACAGTACCTGGTCTAGATCAGAGTACCGAGGAGCCACCCTAACTCCCCTGCAACACAAGACCGGAACCATTCCTTACTGAACAGTCCCAAGCAAGATCACCCCGCAGTTGGCGCGACCAACCGCCCACTAAGCCGAATAAAAGGGACATCTAGACAGGGGAAACCTCACTCTCCAGTGGGGGCTACCCACGAAGTCTTGCTGCACCTCCCCTGTTTTAGCCATTCCCGGTTGATGAGGCTTGAGGTTAAACGTTACCTTTCAAGAACGTATCACTTAGAATGCTCATCGTCCATCTGACGACGTTCTGAAAGCATTCAATCCATACAAGTTGCCCTGGGTCTGGACAAACCGAATCACCATCTTCAACTCTTCACGGTCTTCATTCGTAATCGTTCAAACCGGATCGAAGTGGTTTTCGGATAATTAAATCCGATCCCGGACTCTTCGAAACGATCAACGCATTGTCCAATATTGATAGTCGGTTATTTAACTATCAATTAATCACACACAAGCAACCATCAAATAATTTCCATAAATTATTTATCTCAAATATCATTCAGATATTATTTCCATTTTAACCCATTTGAAATAGATTCAAAGTCCTTTATTTCCATGAAATCATTTAAATTGATTTCTCATACACACTCAATTCGATTTACCTTTGAAAATATTTCTAATTTTCCCATTCCTTTCTCAAAAATCAATTTATACTTTGCTTATAAATTTTCAAACTCAATTCCTTCACTTTATAAGATTTCTCCTAAATCTTATCTTATTTAATAACTCACTTATCATCACAAGAGGATTATTAATTGGATTTTAAAAGCATTTGAAAATATTTAGATTTATAAAATAAGAAGTATAGTTTTATACAATTTACGGTTTAAAAGAAATATTTAACTTAAAAATTAGAGTTCATCCCAGTTAATGATAAATTGTAAAGCTGGTTTTAGAAAATTAAAGTTTATTATAAATATTTGCCTACCCTTCAAAATTATCTAATTTAAAAACATTTTAAATTCAAGTAATAGTTACAAAAATTTATAGTGTAGTAATTTGAAAAATATTCCTTTGTAAAATAAAATTGAACTTTAGAAAATCCAATATCATCTATAAATGCCTCTTGTCCACACTCTCCTTCAGAAATATTTTACTATTTCCATTCAACAAGTTTCATATCCCAATATAAGTTTCACTTTGACTTATCTTTTCCAATATACCCTGATATTTTCCTATCTCATTTATAAACTTCATTTATAAATTTATAACTCCCTGAGTTTTCTTTTCATTTATTTATGAAAACAATTTATTCAAAAATCCTATTTTTATAATTATATTCTTCAATTCAATCCCATATTGTTCCTTATTAAAATTCCATTTCACTTCTTAATAAAATTCCCTTATTTTGATTTCTTAATATAGTTCTCTTATTTTATTTTCTTAATATAGTTTTGCTTTACTTCAAATCCATTTATCGATTACAATATTTTCTTCAAGTCTTTGTACATAATTTAAATTTTCTCAAACTCAACTTTAACTAATTTTATGTTTAACCAACGTAATAACTATTCTTTTAATTTTGCTTTAGTCTCAATAGAAGTAAATTCAAACCCTAAAGAAATATTCTTTTAATTTAAATTTCATTTTACTTCCTTCAATTAAATTATTTATAGCATTTAAAAAATTAGTAAACTCCAATTTCCATATAAATTTAATTCACATGCAAATCCATATCAATATCATTCATCCTGTCATATGACAACAATATATATATATAATAAATAAATATCTTTGAGGAATCCTGTTGGATCCCTCCAACCTGTTTCCCTGCATCCACAGATGTTAGCACAATAAAATAACAATTTCACTTCAATATGAAATATTGCAGTATTTGGATTTATATTATCATCCAGTGAATAAATTATCATAAATCAACCAATCACATCCAATGATTTAAATTTAATATTTAATTAACTAGGCATCCATATGAGTGAGAAAATCTCACCTTTGCTTTTAAGTTGCAATCCTTCCCAATCCCGACTCGTTTCCATATTTTTGACCTTGAATAACAATTATATGAATTTATTAATATTTGAACAAATTGAACAATTAATTACCGTTTACATAAATTTATTAAATCTAATAATTTACTTTGAAAAAATCGGACAATTTAGTTTTTATTTAATAAATTTACTTATCTTTGTAAGTTAAGCTAATTATTTTCCTTTAACAAAAACCCTTTAGTAATTTAAATTAAATAAGTTACTTGAACAAAATTAATTACCTTAATTAAATCATTTAAAATAAACTAGTTAAGGTGAATATATATATATATATATTTTATTTTCTTTTGTTATATATTAATGAAAATATCCTATATAGATTTTATCAAATCCAATTCATATAACATCCTATATTTTTCAACATCTTATATATATATACACACATATATATTGTCTTTACTTATTTAAATTAAATTAAACATAACTTAAGATTTTAAAACTGCTTAACAGTAAATTTTAAATTTTATTATGATTATTATTATTTTCAAACTCTACCAATAAGAAAATGATTTCTGTTTTCCCTTTACTACAGACTTGTATATATATAACACCAAAACTGCTACAAACTTTTACTACAATTATTATTAAAATTTCTGTAATCACAAATTTATAATGATTTTATTTTTATTTTAATTAAAAACGAACACGGAAAGAAGCATACCTCTTCCCCAAAATCGAGAACGGTTGCAGCCCATTCTCAAATCCTTAGCCGCCACCGGCCTGAGTGCGAGCAAGCCACCCAACACCTCCGAGCTCGAGAATGCGTTCGACTTCGACTCCGCTGCCTTGTCCTGGCGCGCGCGATCGCCGACATCGCGACAGCCGCCTCCTTCTTAGCCAACGTCCCCCTGACACGCCGCTGCCCCAAAACGAACTCGACCTAGCTTCGAGAAATCACGGCTTCGGCCATTTTTTTTTTATATATGCCGTGAATCGGCTTGAGGGAGAAAGGGAAAACAAGGGGGTTTTGATTTAGAAGAGGAGGAGATGCGGCTTCAACTTGATGTCGTTCGAACTGAAGGAAAAATGAAAAAAAAAACGAGATTCGATTCGAATTGAACGAGGCTCTATATGTTTTCGAATTGAATTGAATCGTACCCTCCCCTTTTTTTTTTATAACAGAGGACGAAGTCGATTTGAGGAGAAAAGGGCATGCGGCCATTATTTTGATTTTGGGTTATTGAACGAAGACCTAAACGAGAAGCATCGTGAATTTAAAAGACCTAAACGAGAAGCGTCTTTGAGAAGCTGAAGGTAAGAATACGGCTACGATTTGATGTAGGATATTTTTTTTAATTTTTTAAAACGATTAATTATTTCCAAAGCGTTTTTCTCTCGTACGATCATACAATCGCTCAGAATGCTACGAAAATTGAAATCCTGCAACAATTCAATATTACGGATCCAATGGAACTGGTTTCATTGAATTCCGAGACTGTCCCTCGGAAGGTTATTTTTAAATGTCAATTTAAACGATGTAAATTTAAAATTGAACAAACGACAGTTTAATTCAATTTTAATCCATCTATTATTCTCAGTACTATCAATATAAATTTATAAGCCGTTAAAATATTTTTAACAAGCTTACAATTCCATATTTAAATAAGTTACCCAATTGTCAACTGCTATTTAATTTATTCAATTAATTTTCATATTTAAATTCTGAGTTATATTTCAAATTAATTATTTAAATTCATTTTAAATAGCACAAATTACTATCGAAAAAGCCGGGTTGTTACATTCCTCCCCCCTTAAAACAATTTCGTCCCCGAAATTACTAGTTAGGAAGAATGGTCCAATATCCGTTACTATTATTCCAAAACCAACTATTCAACATCTTACCATTATCTTTTTAATAAAAGATGCATTACTCTTCTTAATAACTTTCTAAACTTTTTCCCTAGTATCCAACTATACTATATGCTTAACTATTCAAGTTTCAATTTAAACTCAAATTTTGACTTATCAAAATTTTCTCAAAATTATTCTAACACCCTAAATTCCCGAAAATTTTTGCCAGCGTCTCCTTTGCGCGGCTAGCTCGGTACAACTACAAAATGGCACTACAGCCTCCCAAAAAACTCAAAGAAAACAAAAGGCCAAGCGGCTCAATCAAAATCCCAATCAATTTCCAATATAAACTTAAACACATACCTTTTGTCGGGCATTACTATTTATCTTCTGAAACTAACATCAATTCTCTTTACCTTTATATTACCTGCATAACCTTACACAGCAATATATCCAATCACAAGACACAAAACATTTTATCGACATCCTTACAAATGTCCATATTCATTCATTCAAATATTTATTTAGCTTACATTTGAACTATCCATTCTCGATTGAGAATGTATCATTCCTTACTTAATTTAGTATAAACATCTTATGTGTTTCTTATATTTACTTTCATCTTACCACATTAGTTTGTATTCATCCTTAGTCAATTTATTTTTTTCATTCCCATATGAATTTAATTTATCTATAACTCTAAATATTCAAATTCTAATTTTCATTTATATCAAATTCATGTCTTAATTTTAAATTAGTTTCATTTTCTAATTTATTTAAATTTTCAATTTGAAAACATTTGTCGTTGACAAATTTTTCTAAAATTTCAAAATTTTTCTAACTCCCAAAATTTCTGAAATTTTTTGGCAGAGTCCCCTTTGTACGGAGGAGCTTTTGCAATTTGACAATAGATATAAATATATATACATCGACCCACACGGTCGGAAAAACTAAAAACAGTTCATATTTCCTAGTTTGTATTGCGTAGGCGTACCTTATTTAGCATTTTAAGCAAGCGGCTTATTTTATTTTAGCATATGTGTATCCAAAATCCCGCTATACAGTCTTCTAGTACCTGTACTTACTCAGTTTATAAACATTAGTAACATATTTATGAAAATTCATAACATTGCATTCATTTAAACAACTACAACACATTAAAAACATAAGCAATGTAATATAAATAACTTCATAACAAACTTATATAGTTTCCAAACTAATTCACTTGTTTATAACTGACACAAACACCGTTTGCATCCAACTTTAAGTGAGTTACAACACATTTATTTAACTCCAATTCATAATTATGCCCAAACAAACCTATTCTCCATTTAATTGATTTCAAAAATCAATTTATGCTTCTTATCAATTCAAAACCATATTTTATAAGCAATTATATGCGAATCAAGTTCTATAAGCGGGTAATAAGGTTTTCCAATTTAAATCCAATTGCTTTTACTCAATTCATAATATCATATTCGATTCAGAATGATTTTCAATATCATTCTTTTATTCAATCCATTCTTAAAGCAAACTAATCTGTATTCTTGGCAATTTTATTCCAGAATCAGATTTAATTACTTTTATCATTCCATAGAACTTTGTTCAATCATGCTTACGTCAACAACAATTATTTCTATGCAAATTACAACAATATTCATACAAACAAACAGTTACTTTAATTTTATAACTGTTTTTAAAAATTAATTCCAACTCTAGTTATATGAAATTTCATTCCAAATTTTATTTTTAAACCATACCTTTGCATTGATTGCATTCCAAACCATTTCATTAAGTTTGACAACTTCAATGCTTAAAATTTAGCAAACATGTCCCAAATTTACATAAGTCATGCTTCATTGAATTTAGACTTAAGTTAATTTACTTCAAATTATTTAACTTTCATAACTTAAGTTAATTTCATTTATCCATAAATTCTTTTCCAATCTAATTTGATTTTATTTAAATCAAATTTCTTTCATTCACTTCTTAATTCAATGAATTATTTCATTTAAAAATTCAATTCCCATGTTCGATTCATTCTCGAACTTATTTAATAGTATTTAATACCAATTCCACTTTATTTATTCTCAATTGGATTTTGATTGCACTTCTAAACATTATATTTAATCCAAATTCATTTTATTTACCAACCAATCCAAATTGAATTTTAAATATATAGCTCAAGTTCTCTTTCTACCATTCACTTAAATTCACAACCCCATTCTTTTTAATTCACCATTCAACTCTATTTAACCAATTCAAAGTTTATTCACATATTCAAGCTAATAAATTATCCCAAACTAGTTTATTCCCAATTTATAATTCAATACATGATTTTTTTTTTTTTTTAGCTTCAAAAATCTCTCTATTTAAATTTCTTTGATTCAATTTTATTTTATAATTCAGGTTTGGATTTTCTATTTATCTTCCAAATTTAAACAATTCTATTGACTTATTTATTCCAGTTAAATCAAAGTTCTCAATCCAATTAAATTTTTTATTCATTATCCAATCACAGCCCATGTTTAAGGTACTTTTCCCATTTATTTTATTCGATGAACTTCCACTTCCATCGAAGTCACCTTTCCATAATTTTACATCTTAAGTTAATTTAATTATTGCAACTTCTTACTTAAATTCATTGCAATTGGTTTTGATACTCATCTAAATTAAATCCCACGTAATTTAATTAGCCATTCTAAATTGGTTTAGATAACATCCAAGACCAAATTATTCCATCCATGCTTAATTTGGATTTTATTTGTAACTTCTAATTACCTTTACTTTAGTCCGACTCCAAAACAATTTCAATTCATATTTAATTTACTTACCATTCAATGGAATTTCTATGTATAATTCAGGTTTCATCACTAAATTCCATTTTAATTCCAAACTTCAATTTTATTCAATACAACTGAATTTTATTTTCAGTTTAATTCAATTACTTCCTTTCACATAACTTGAATAAATTTCAATCTACTTAAGTTTTATTTCTCTTCTCAATTCATTCACATTCTAAAATTTTATTTACTTCTCCACATTATTTATATTTTATTTTATTTTATTTTTTTATATTTTATTTTTATATTTTCATCATCTCACTTCAATCACACAAAATTTTCTTATTCATTACTCACATTTCAAAATTTTAATCTTAAATCCAAGTTAAATTCTCATTTCTAACTTTTCACTTGATTTTAAATTCCATAATTCAAATCTAATGATTTCCTGGGTTATATAAACTATTTCGGATTTTAAAATCTCATTTGTTTACAATGCTAGCATCCAAACACCCAAGTTATAATAATAATCTCAGAAAAATATTCCTTTTATATCAAAATATATTTTGGATGAAATTATTTCATTCACCGACTTTTAAAAAAATCAATATTGTGTCGAATTGCTCAATTTAAGTGTTTAGAAACCCCTTCGGCACAGTTGTGCAGACCGTGCTGACGAAGGTTCATATACCACTCAATAAATCAATCAACGCAATATAAAATTATTTTATATTCACTAACAAATACGCGCTCATATCTATAAATACGCTCAAACTCATTCTAGAGTACTATTGACTCTATCTCTAACGAGTAATTCCCCCACCAGAGCCAAGGTTCTTGCTTAACCTTTCAGCTCTGATACCAAGTGTAACAACCCGGAATTTTCACAACCCGAAAACTCCAGACAGTTATGAAAAGAAGAAAGGGGTAGAAGAAGAAGAAGAAAAAAAACAACATCAGAATCTCACATCGCAGCGGAATAAAATATAATATATAGAATACAATTTTAAATACAAGAAATCTGTACTGTATACATATACATACATATCATCATCAGAGTACATCAATCAATCATACAGAGACAACTACTATAAGATCATACACAGCGGAAATAATAGGCCAATACGTAGATACGCTCTGTCATCAGCTCGTCTCCTGAGCTCCAGTATAAAACCTGAATCCTGTTTAACTCGGTCTGACCCGAGCATCATATAAAACAACACCCGAGTCAGTCTGGAAAACCAGCGTGAGAAAATCACACTCAATTGGATTATTAAAGTTTCAAAAATCCTTTGAAAACAAAAGCATCTCGTAAGACCACGCCACAAATAAACATGTCGGGTTTTTACCTTACGACAGCTAAAACAATTTTTATGAAAGTTCTCTGATATTATTATAGTGTCTATAGAAAGTAAATAGAATCTAGCTGAAATGCTTGCATCTCACGTTTCAGAAATAGTTGGGCACAATCAAAACCGTACAGGCGCTTATTGGAGTTTGGATCCCATACAATGGCAGGGCTACTGGGGTACCGCCCGTCACAGTACCTGGTCTAGATCAGAGTACCGAGGAGCCACCCTAACTCCCCTGCAACACAAGACCGGAACCATTCCTTACTGAACAGTCCCAAGCAAGATCACCCCGCAGTTGGCGCGACCAACCGCCCACTAAGCCGAATAAAGGGGACATCTAGACAGGGGAAACCTCACTCTCCAGTGGGGGCTACCCACGAAGTCTTGCTGCACCTCCCCTGTTTTAGCCATTCCCGGTTGATGAGGCTTGAGGTTAAACGTTACCTTTCAAGAACGTATCACTTAGAATGCTCATCGTCCATCTGACGACGTTTTGAAAGCATTCAATCCATACAAGTTGCCCTGGGTCTGGACAAACCGAATCACCGTCTTCAACTCTTCACGGTCTTCATTCGTAATCGTTCAAACCGGATCGAAGTGGTTTTCGGATAATTAAATCCGATCCCGGACTCTTCGAAACGATCAACGCATTGTCCAATATTGATAGTCGGTTATTTAACTATCAATTAATCACACACAAGCAACCATCAAATAATTTCCATAAATTATTTATCTCAAATATCATTCAGATATTATTTCCATTTTAACCCATTTGAAATAGATTCAAAGTCCTTTATTTCCATGAAATCATTTAAATTGATTTCTCATACACACTCAATTCGATTTACCTTTGAAAATATTTCTAATTTTCCCATTCCTTTCTCAAAAATCAATTTATACTTTGCTTATAAATTTTCAAACTCAATTCCTTCACTTTATAAGATTTCTCCTAAATCTTATCTTATTTAATAACTCACTTATCATCACAAGAGGATTATTAATTGGATTTTAAAAGCATTTGAAAATATTTAGATTTATAAAATAAGAAGTATAGTTTTATACAATTTACGGTTTAAAAGAAATATTTAACTTAAAAATTAGAGTTCATCCCAGTTAATGATAAATTGTAAAGCTGGTTTTAGAAAATTAAAGTTTATTATAAATATTTGCCTACCCTTCAAAATTATCTAATTTAAAAACATTTTAAATTCAAGTAATAGTTTACAAAAATTTATAGTGTAGTAATTTGAAAAATATTCCTTTGTAAAATAAAATTGAACTTTAGAAAATCCAATATCATCTATAAATGCCTCTTGTCCACACTCTCCTTCAGAAATATTTTACTATTTCCATTCAACAAGTTTCATATCCCAATATAAGTTTCACTTTGACTTATCTTTTCCAATATACCCTGATATTTTCCTATCTCATTTATAAACTTCATTTATAAATTTATAACTCCCTGAGTTTTCTTTTCATTTATTTATGAAAACAATTTATTCAAAAATCCTATTTTTATAATTATATTCTTCAATTCAATCCCATATTGTTCCTTATTAAAATTCCATTTCACTTCTTAATAAAATTCCCTTATTTTGATTTCTTAATATAGTTCTCTTATTTTATTTTCTTAATATAGTTTTGCTTTACTTCAAATCCATTTATCGATTACAATATTTTCTTCAAGTCTTTGTACATAATTTAAATTTTCTCAAACTCAACTTTAACTAATTTTATGTTTAACCAACGTAATAACTATTCTTTTAATTTTGCTTTAGTCTCAATAGAAGTAAATTCAAACCCTAAAGAAATATTCTTTTAATTTAAATTTCATTTTACTTCCTTCAATTAAATTATTTATAGCATTTAAAAAATTAGTAAACTCCAATTTCCATATAAATTTAATTCACATGCAAATCCATATCAATATCATTCATCCTGTCATATGACAACAATATATATATATATAATAAATAAATATCTTTGAGGAATCCTGTTGGATCCCTCCAACCTGTTTCCCTGCATCCACAGATGTTAGCACAATAAAATAACAATTTCACTTCAATATGAAATATTGCAGTATTTGGATTTATATTATCATCCAGTGAATAAATTATCATAAATAAACCAATCACATCCAATGATTTAAATTTAATATTTAATTAACTAGGCATCCATATGAGTGAGAAAATCTCACCTTTGCTTTTAAGTTGCAATCCTTCCCAATCCCGACTCGTTTCCATATTTTTGACCTTGAATAACAATTATATGAATTTATTAATATTTGAACAAATTGAACAATTAATTACCGTTTACATAAATTTATTAAATCTAATAATTTACTTTGAAAAAATCGGACAATTTAGTTTTTATTTAATAAATTTACTTATCTTTGTAAGTTAAGCTAATTATTTTCCTTTAACAAAAACCCTTTAGTAATTTAAATTAAATAAGTTACTTGAACAAAATTAATTACCTTAATTAAATCATTTAAAATAAACTAGTTAAGGTGAATATATATATATATATATATATTTTATTTTCTTTTGTTATATATTAATGAAAATATCCTATATAGATTTTATCAAATCCAATTCATATAACATCCTATATTTTTCAACATCTTATATATATATACACACATATATATTGTCTTTACTTATTTAAATTAAACTAAACATAACTTAAGATTTTAAAACTGCTTCACAGTAAATTTTAAATTTTATTATGATTATTATTATTTTCAAACTCTACCAATAAGAAAATGATTTCTGTTTTCCCTTTACTGCAGACTTGTATATATATAACACCAAAACTGCTACAAACTTTTGCTACAATTATTATTAAAATTTCTGTAATCACAAATTTATACTGATTTTATTTTTATTTTAATTAAAAACGAACACGGAAAGAAGCATACCTCTTCCCCAAAATCGAGAACGGTTGCAGCCCATTCTCAAATCCTTAGCCGCCACCGGCCTGAGTGCGAGCAAGCCACCCAACACCTCCGAGCTCGAGAATGCGTTCGACTTCGACTCCGCTGCCTTGTCCTGGCGCGCGCGATCGCCGACATCGCGACAGCCGCCTCCTTCTTAGCCGACGTCCCCCTGACACGCCGCTGCCCCAAAACGAACTCGACCTAGCTTCGAGAAATCACGGGTTCGGCCATTTTTTTTTTTATATATGCCGTGAATCGGCTTGAGGGAGAAAGGGAAAACAAGGGGGTTTTGATTTAGAAGAGGAGGAGATGCGGCTTCAACTTGATGTCGTTCGAACTGAAGGAAAAATGAAAAAAAGAAACGAGATTCGATTCGAATTGAACGAGGCTCTATATGTTTTCGAATTGAATTGAATCGTACCCTCCCCTTTTTTTTTTATAACAGAGGACGAAGTCGATTTGAGGAGAAAAGGGCATGCGGCCATTATTTTGATTTTGGGTTATTGAACGAAGACCTAAACGAGAAGCATCGTGAATTTAAAAGACCTAAACGAGAAGCGTCTTTGAGAAGCTGAAGGTAAGAATACGGCTACGATTTGATGTAGGATTTTTTTTTTTAATTTTTTAAAACGATTAATTATTTCCAAAGCGTTTTTCTCTCGTACGATCATACAATCGCTCAGAATGCTACGAAAATTGAAATCCTGCAACAATTCAATATTACGGATCCAATGGAACTGGTTTCATTGAATTCCGAGACTGTCCCTCGGAAGGTTATTTTTAAATGTCAATTTAAACGATGTAAATTTAAAATTGAACAAACGACAGTTTAATTCAATTTTAATCCATCTATTATTCTCAGTACTATCAATATAAATTTATAAGCCGTTAAAATATTTTTAACAAGCTTACAATTCCATATTTAAATAAGTTACCCAATTGTCAACTGCTATTTAATTTATTCAATTAATTTTCATATTTAAATTCTGAGTTATATTTCAAATTAATTATTTAAATTCATTTTAAATAGCACAAATTACTATCGAAAAAGCCGGGTTGTTACAAAACCTACTTTCGTAGCCTAGAGATGTAAGAAGGTCTGCCCCTACCCCACCCCTTTTAGCTCATACTCTCACAGAGGCACTTTTCGATCGCAAGATTTTCTACTCATTTAAGGGATTATTAGCCTTCGTAAATAACAAGCCGCTAAAGTGCCATTGTCAATGATCGAACACTCCCCCTCTACTAATAAGCTAGGAGTCCTTGTTGTAACAATCTATAAAAATTAATAAGAAATTAGCTAAGAAGAAAAGAATTTATTAAAAAATTAAATAAGATAAGGCTAAAAATAATTATTTTTTAAATGATCAATTTGACCATGAAAGTTATGCTATTGCATTCGTGGTGATTTCCTGATCAATTTCCATATATGATGCTTTGAAAATGGAGCTCAAACGAAAAATTTATGGAAATTTTTGGATTCAAAATAATTTTAATAAAATTCAAATTCAAATAAATAAGTAATTCTTAAATTTGAAATTTAAAAGGTAATAATAATTAGGTTTGAGGGTTATGTAAATGTTAAAATAAATATTTACGTTAAAAATTATTAAGGTAATAAACAAATTAATCAAAAACATAAATCAAATATTCCCCAAATAAACACTAACAATTGACCGCCTTCCATGGGCCGATCGAGCGCTTTGAGAAGAGCGGTTAACCGGTGAACATTGGTGGCGGCTAGAGTTTTCACATTTTGAACAGTCTGGATTTTATTATTTAAACCGAATTAAATCTGATGGTCCTGATGCTTTCTAACCACTATAAATAAGAGTCTAATCCCCTCACTTTTATTCACAAATTATTTTGTGAACTAAGTGAAGCTCTATTGGTCTCTCTTCAAAGATTCATAAAAAAATCTAAGGTTTCAAATAAGAAATTTTAGGTGTTTATTATTCAGTTTCTTATTCTATTCTCCTCCAATCCCTAAATATCTGAATCTAATTCATATACAATTCCCTTGTATATTTTTAAAAGGAGAGATCTATAATGGATTGAAGCAAGCGTAAACAAATCCAAAAGGAATGACTAAGGACTTTATGTGAGTGGAAATCTTAGTCTTTCTATTTTTATTAATTGTATAATATAGTTTGGATTTGATATATGCCTTTGGAGAATTTTATTTACGAAAACATCGCCTAAAACCCCAAAATTCCCGTAAAGTGAAATATTAATTCTTAAGTTGGAACCTCGATTATTCTATACTAAAATAGTGGAATTGTGTAGTTATTGCAATTTCAATGTTATATTTCTTATACACTTCTTATCTTTTCCTTTGGATCTGATTAAGGGTTTTGAAAAGAATAAACTAAGAAATGGTATGTAAGGTACAGATTCTTTTATCCATAGTTTGCACTCCCTATTTTTTTTTAATTAAAATAGAAATTCCATTTTTAAATTTTACATAAAGTAGTTGAATAGAGCATAAACATATTTGAATTGTAAGTTTCTATTAATGTGGATTCCGCTAGTTTAGTATAAAATAAGTTTGGTATGGATTTTATTTTATACAAGTCTATTGATTTAATTATGGATATTAGATATATGATATATTTTGATATGAAACTAGACTTGTATAAATTTTGAAGTTTTGACATTTAAATGTTAGTTTAGAGTGCAATCTCCGCATGCTTATAGATATTTTAGGTACGTATTTGTATATATTAGCATAAATAATACATATAATTATAACGCATTTATTACATAGTTAATAGCATATTAATTATCAATAAATCCCCTTAAGAAATAAGTTAATTATAATGTGAAATAAGAGTTTTCTTATAAGACATTGATATGGAATGCGGTGAGATGTGTGATAATATGTTAAGAGAGTGCTGTAAGTTATGACTAAGTTATAAGGATGCTAGGTCGGTTAAAAGCATATAGAAGTCTACCCATCCAATCTGGCTACTAGCAGTGGACTTTAGGGCTGATGTGAGATAATGCTTATAATAAGTACATACAGAGGATGCGAGGTTAGTTTCAAATTTTGTAGGATAAACCTACCCAGCTAATCTAGCTACCAGCACCTATGAATAGTGGGACTAATGCGAGATATCAAAGTTTGGGTTATAGGTCAAAATATAGAGGACCTACTTTGGGGTTGAATGTATTATGCCTGATTAGGGGCCTGTCTTTCCCTTATATAGGAAGTATTAAATGGCCGGGGTTAGCGATTAGGCACGGTAGAGGATATCTCCAAAAGGGTCCGCTTTAGGTTTGAAGTATTAAGTGGCTGAAGAGATTCCGTATAATGTCAGCTAGATAATCCTAGAGAGAGTTCCGCTTTGGGATATGTAGTAAATGAAGAGGAGCTAACTAAAATGAGGTATTAAATGGTCGAAGTCTGCCTAATTCCCTAAAAGAGGTATTAAGTAGCATGGGAGTAATCTCTTACATTGTTAGGACATTGTTGATGATAGATACAGGTTATTGGGTTGAAAGAGTATTGGTTATGAAATTGGATGGGGAAAGCCTTAGAGCTTATAATTGGAAGACTTATAATATAGTTGGGATTCATAAGACATATTCTAAATTATACTGCCCAAGTACTATTATAGAAAGGCTTGAGATTTTTATTCACTAGGCATTGTTGTTTTGACTCCCTCCTCATTACAACATAGGTTAGAGATGATGATGCAGATCTTCGGAGATGGTGGTGAAGACATACACTTTAGGCAATTACTTAGCTATATGTGTTATTTTTATATTTCTGATGTACCAATTGAGACATAATGTATTTTGAGAATTATACCATGAATATTTGGCGTTATTGTGTGGGCTTATGTTATTTTTTGACATTTGAGTTTTTAAATAATGTGGCAATCGTTTGATATTATATTTTATCCTTTTATTGAGAGACTTTGAGTGTGTAAATAGATATATCTAGGTATTATTCTTTAAATCAATTTTACCAACCAATAGCCAGCTTTGGAATGGGTCTAAAGTTCGATAGGCCCTTTTTAGGTCGAAATTAGACCCATTTCAAGGCAGGATGTTACATTTGATACCAAACCTTAGGTTACCCGATCAACGCGGATAGGTATATGTATAAGAGGCATAGTTGTTATTTTTGAAAGTGTTTTCAAAAACCTTACTATGTATACTTATTTTTAACATATACGTAACTATATAAATTTTGACTATAGAAGTAATTGCGACCATATGCCGAAAGGATGAGCAAGGCGACTAAAAGTTGAATAAAATAAAATAAAATATAGCTGAATTTATACTCCTACCACGATTTTCCCATAGGGCGGAGGTCATTTCGTAAGGAGTGGACCAAGAAGAATATGACCATAACATATAGAAGAACCCCGGAAGCTGAATGATATCTGATCCCTTTATTGAACCTAGACCGCCTTATGACTATGGGCCTTGATAGATTGCTAATTGAAGACACATGTTTCATCCAAATAGATGGAAGACAAGAACCTATATGTTGTAAGCATCTAGAAGTAAGGAATGATATGAGTGGAGCAAGATGTGAAGAAGGAGTAGAACAAGTTCCCGCAAGAACGTGTGCATTAATCACCATATCGAGATAAACAGATTTTTGTGAAGATAAAGTAAGGAAGAAGGAAAGGTCAATAGAAAGGACAATTAAAGTCAATTTCTAAATCCAACCCCATGATAAAGAATCTGATAAAAGGTTTTTAGAAAATTCATTGAAATGTTTTGAATGAGTTTCAAAGGATTTATATGAAGTTGATTGTCAGAAGTTTCTGCTTAAAAGGTTTCTGGTAAAAAAAGGTTTTTCATTTTTGAAATTCTTAGTTTAAAATTTGGTTGAGTCAAAAAGTTTTTGATTTAGACGAATTCGATAAAGGGACTTTTTATTTTTGAAATAAATGTAGAATAGAGTGTCGGTTATACTCGATGATTTTTTCTATTTCATGAATTTGGAAATTCATTCTTTTAAATTTTTTCTTAAAAGGGAATAAATGGAAATGGAACTTGATTAAAAATCAAGGTATGAAGAATATAAGGTCAAGAATAACCAGGATATAGGGAAATCCTCGTATAAGGAAAATATGGAGAATGACAGCTAAAGTAGAAGACGTTTAGATAGGAGAAATACAAATAGAGGCAATGTTAGGAGATTTGGATAGGAAATTGGATTAGTAATCTAGTTGGAGATAATATAGGAGAGAAGTAATGGGAATATGATAGGAAAATGATGGGATAGAAGTTATCCTTGTCTACTCCACTTTTCATTGTTTAAATTTATAGAATATGTTTTTGAAAAAAATGATTAATGAGTATGATAATTGAGTTTTTGATTGTTTTGGATTAAAAATCTTGTTTTTAAGGAAGTAAGTCTTTGACAAGGGAAATTATTTTGCTAAGCAATTATTGGATTATTGAATTTAGCGTTAAGAATAAAGCGGCAAATGTTTAGAAAATTGTTTTGAAAGTTTTTTTATGCTTTTGAGAAGTTGAGTTCAAATGTTTTTGGAAGGTTTTATTCAAGTGTTTAATAAAAATGGAATATATGTATATAGAATAAAATAAAGTATGGTGGTTAAATGCTTTGGGGAATTCGATTCTTCAAACTACTGTGTAGGATGGGATATTTTTGGAAAATATGTTTAAAACATTTCTTTCGAAATGAATTTTTTTTGAATTTCAATTGCCATATATTACTGTAATGAGGGTTTCTAAGATAAAGGTTTCAAATTAGGTGCTTCATGATTGTGAAATTTTAATTTTAAGAATGGTGAGGACTATATATATACATATACATATATATATATATATGGAGTAGATAGGGATTTATTACCTAGGTAAGACATGGTAAAGGTTAAGGGATATGAACAAAATTGGAATAGTATGTACAACTTGATTTAGAAATCTGAATCAACCTGAAGTATATAATTGTAGAATGTTGGTAAAGTTGTAAAGATATTCCAGATCTATAATTGGGTTATAAGTTAGGTTACCCTGGTTGACTTGAAATGTGAATTTCTATGTTTTAATTTATTAGAGCAGTTTACATGTAATTTCCCTAAATTATCCAGTTCCAAAATGTGTTTAAAAGCATGCCATTTGAATTATCAAGGGATATACCAAAAAGGGAAAGAGATGTGTAAGATATGGATATTTTTTATGTAGTTTACACCGTCGTTTTCAGTAAAAGAAGAGAAATAATTCATTGTAATTTCAAGTGAAGCAAAGATCTCACTTTTGGTTAATTTATGGAAAGTTATAATGGTGATCATTTTTGAAAAGGCAGCTTTGACAAATTAAAACATGGAAAGAATTGTTCTAGTTTAGAATTAACAGCTAGAATCAGAGATAGAAATATATGTGTATAACCGTGCTTAACCTTCAAAATATATATATATATATATATATATATATATATATATATATATATATATATGTATATGTATATGTATGTATGTATGTATGTATGTATGTATATTGCTAATTTACAACTATATATGTATTAGTTATTAAAGCGTAACAATTACAGGACTAAGATTTATGGATATTAATTAGAGATTTAGTGGGCAGCATATTTGTAATTAATAGGGAATTAAAAGGAATGAAATGAGGACTGATTAGGGGATTTAATATGACATTTTTGGGGATGCATAATTTATCCCATAATCGGGTATGTTAACTGAAGTAACAGATGGATTGCATTTATTAGAAACCAAAAGGAGAATTAAGGAAGGTGAATGATAATGGAATGACATAATAGGAATGTCCATCATAATTTAGTGTGGAGTGTTAGGATCATAACTTCATTAACACCAGTTGATGATGTATGGCAGCTTCTAACAAATTTTCTTTGTAGTTTTAGATTAAGCGTATGATATGGTATAAGATATGTCCTTATTTTATCACTATGTTGATTTTATGGATGTGACTGGACTGCTAGATAAATATACACTTAATGAGAAACGACATAAATAAGGAAATTTCATAAGGTCATTTAACTAATGATAAACTGTAGGTAAGACTGGAGGTTAATGAGGAAATTAGGTTCATAACTAGGAATAAAGAATGCTTCAATCCTAAAAACTTTAGGATTTTGGGGAAAATAAATTTAGTTTGCGGAGCGACACCATTCAAGGATGACCATTCATCCAAAAGAGTAAAGATGTATAGGGATATGAAGAGAATTTTCTATTGATCGGAGATAAAGAAGAAGGTAGCTGAATTTATTTCTAAGTGTTTGATATGTCAAATGATAAAGGCTGAGCAAGGGAAGCCCGAAGGATTGTTATGACCATTGGAGGTTCCGACTCGAAAATAGGAGCATATATCAATGGACTTCATAAATGGGTTGCGTAGGAGTCAAAATGGCATTGAAGAAAATTGGGTCATAATGGATAGGCTCATTAAAAGTACTCATTTTATTCCCGTTAGAAGTAATAGGACTGTGGCATCTTTAGCGTAGATTTATATCAAGAAGACAACTTTAGAAACTTCATTAAATCTTAGCACTGCTTACCACGCACAAACCGATAGTCAGACTGAATGATTGAATAGAATTAAAGAGAACTTTTTTAGAGCTTGCATTATGGAATTTTGAAGGATTTGGAGGACATTGGGAATAGCACTTACCTTTAGTCGATTCGCGTTTAATAACTGTCACAAAGCGACGATTGGTATAGCATCCTATAAATCGCTTTATGGGAGGCCATGCAAATCGCCAAATTATAGGTGGAAAACCACCGACAAAATTCTACTTTGACCAGATTTAATTCGAGAAACTTCGAGAAAGGTAGAACTTATTAGGCAGCGAATAAGGCCAGCACAAGATCGTTAGAAATCCTATGCGAACAAGTGAGGAAAAGAGTTGGAATTTGAGGTACGGGACATGGTGTTTGTTAAAGTCTCCTTGCTTAAGAAGATATGAGAATTGGGAAGCCGAAAAAAAGTTGGCACTAACATTTGTTGGGTCTTTCCCAATTTTGGATAAACTGGTATCTTTCCCAATTTTGGATAAACTGGTAGGAGTTCATAACGTTTTCGCATTTGAGGTAATGCTTATATAGCACAACCACTGAGGTAGAGCCCTGTCAATTTGGGGGATACTGAGATGGAGCCAATAGCTTTTCGTGCCACCACAAACATTGTTAAATATAGAACTAGAAAGCTTTGCAATAAAGTAATTACGCTGGTTCGAGTACAATGGAGGAAAAATCTGGCGGAAAGCATGAGGACTTCTCATCCTAAACTTTTCTTTGGTAAGCTTTTCTCTTCAAATTAGCTTTTGGTATCATCTTGGTTGCTGATTGGATGGTAGGATATGGTTGCCACACTTTTCACTGTCACTTTTACACTCATAGAGAAAACTTTTTGCATGTTTAGGATGTTGCTACATGCCTATATATCACGACAATTGCATTAATGCTAGGATTGTGCTCACCTATAGTATGTCTGCATGCATAATCATATTGCACCTTTAGCTGAGTAAATGGTTGCATAGGTAACTTGGTTGTATAATAAGGATGTTTAGCACGTGTTACATTGTTCGTCCCTTGGGGATTTCGGGGACAAAATCCTTTTTAAGCGGGAGAGAATGTAACATCCTGTAAAAATTAATAAGAAATTAGCTAGTAAGAAAAGAATTAATTAATAAATTAAATAAGATAAGGCTAAAAATGACAATTTTGTAAGTGTCATAATTCGACCGTGAAAGTTATGTCGTTGTGTTTGTGGCGACCTTCTGGTCAATTTTCATATATAATGCTTTGAAAATAGGGTTCAAACAAAAAGGTTATGGATGGCTGACGTTTTCAGATTCAAAATAATTTAAATGCAATTCAAATAATAAATACTTAAATTTGAAATTTATAAAGTAATCGTAATTAGACTTGGGGGTTAGCAAAACATTAAAATAAACGGTAATGTTAAAAACTAATTAATGTATTAAATAAATTAATCAATGGCAGAAATTAAATATTCCCAAAACAAATGCTACTTGTCGACTGCCTTCCTCAGGCCGATCAACAACTAGTGGTCGACCACTTTGGGAAGAGTGGTCGACCGGTGAATATTGGTGGCGGCTAGGGTTTTCGCATTTTGAATAATCAGGATTTTATTATTCACACTTACTTAAATCAAACGATTCTAGTGCTTTCTAACCACTATAAATAAGAGCCCAGCCCTCTCATTTTTATTCACAAATTATTTTGGATACTAAGCAAAGCTCTACGTGCCTCTCTCTTCGAAGATTCGTATAATTTTCTAGGGTTTTAGGTAAGGAATTTTAGGTATTTATTATTTGATTTATTATTCTATTCTCATTCAATACCTAAATTTTTGAATCTAATTCATACACAATTCCTTTGTTCTATATTTCTAAAAGAGAGATCTATAATAGATTAAAGCGGGCATAAATGAATCCAAAAAGGAAGTGCCAAGGACGTTTTATGAGCGGAAATCTTAGTCTTTCTTATTTTACTAATTGTATAGTATAACTTTGATTTGATATATTCCTTTGGGGAATTCTGTTTACGAAAACTTCACACAAAATCCCCAAAATTCCCTTAAAGCGAAATGTCAACTCTTAAATTAGAATCTCAAATATTATATATTAAAAGAATGGAATTGTGTAGTTATTGCAATTTTATTATTTTACATTCTATTCCACTTTTTATCTTTTCCTTTGGATCTGATTAAGGGTTTTGAAAAGTACAAATTAAGAATTGGTATGCAAGATACAGATTCATTTATTTGTAGTTTGCATTACCTATTTCCGCAATTTAAATAGAAATTTCCTTTTTAGATTTTGATACAAAGAGGTTGAATAAAGCGTGATAGTATTTGAATTATAAGTCTCCGTTAATGTTGATTCACTATTTTAGTATAAAATAATTTTGGTATGGATTCTATTTTGTACAAGTACATTGATGAATTATGGATATATGGTATATTTGTTAATATGGAACTGGACTTATATAAATTTCAAAGTTTGGACATTTAAACGTTAGTTTGGTGCGCAACCTCTGCATGCTTAGAAAAACTTTAGGCATGTATGTATATGTATGTATGTATGTATGCATGCATATACATATATATATATATATATGTGTGTGTGTGTGTGTGCGTGTGTGTGTCTATACATATATATAAGCAGAATAATGTATAATTATAATTTATTAATGGCACAATTAATGGGCTATTAATTATCATTAAATCCCTTTAGGAAAGAAGTTAATTGTAAAGGTGAAATAAGAGTTTTCTTATAAGGCGTTGATATGGAATGCGTTGATATGTGTGATAATATGTGTTATCCGAGCTTTTAACATAACAGAATTCAACAAGAACTAGAACATCTACAACAAGTCAAAATCATCTCAAGGATCAACCATGAAGACCAAAGGAAAATGGAGAGAAGGGCCCAAGAAAAAAAGGACGTCAAAAAAGGCCGAGTGATGGATCACTAGCGATCCATCACATATGAATCGCTAGCGATCCGTAGGTGTCGCTCATGGATCCTCCAATCCTCTTTCACCATGATCTAGTAAGTTTTCTAGAGATGTCTGTTGAGTTTGATGATGTTCCAAGTGAGCTAGTTCGAGTGGGCATTCACCGAATTCTAGTAATAGTTCAATGCATCTATACATGAATCATCATCAAAACAAAGCATCTAGTCATGAAATTACATGGAGAGCATCCACACAAGGCAAGAAACACGAACCAACTAGAACGTGCCAAAATTACTCTGACTACATGGATCGCTAGCGATCCATCATATTGGATCGGTTCGTTACTTCTTGAGCGCCTTCGTACCTTCAAATGTAAGTGTCTAACAAAGCAATTTTGTCCCAAGTGCTCTCTAGCCCCTATAAATACAATCCTACCTTCGACATAGAGAGGATCTTCTAGACTGGCCGCTGAAACTCTGCCAAAACTATTCTTCACTCTTCTCCACCCACACAACGGTCATCTAAAGGGTTCGCTGTGATTCTCCAGTGAACTCTAACACCGATGACATAATCTAACTTACAGGATCCAATCAAATTTTAATCGAATTCAACTTGTAATTGCATCCAGTCAATAAAAAAGTTATAAAGCGGATGTAGGCTTCGTTGGCAGCCGAACCACTATAGAAATCTCTTGACTCTTTGCTTTATCTGCAAGTTATTATTCCTTGTTTCTATTTTATTTGCCTTGATAAACATAGTCGATGCTTTCATACTCAATCCAGGGTATTAATCCATTTTTTGGATTAACAATATGTTAGCAGAGTGTTGTAAATTATGACTAAGTTATATGGATGCGAGGTCGGTTAAAAGCACACATAAGTCTACCTAGATAATCTGGCTACCAATAGTGTGGCTTTGGGGTTGATGTGAGACATCGTCTATAATAAGCACCCGACGCGAGGTTAGTGTCAAATTTTGTAGGGTAAACCTACCCAGCTAATCTTGCTATCAGTACCTACGAATAGTCGGACTAATGTGAGACGTCACAGTTTGGGTTATGGATCATAATATGAAGGACCTGCTTCGGGGTTGAAGGTATTAAGTGACTTATTAAGGGCCTGTCTCTCCCATAAGTAGGAAATTTTAAATGGTCAAGGTTAGCAGTTGGGAATGATAGAGGATATCCCAAGGAAGGTCCATTTTTGGTTTGAAGTATTAAGTAGCCTGAAGAGATTTGTGCAATCTCAGCTACATAGTACAGGAGAGGAATTTACATTAGGAAAGGTAGTAAGTGACGGAAACTGCTTAAAATGAGGTATTAAATGGTCAGAGTCTGCCTAGTTCCCATTAAAGTGGTAAAGTGGCTTGGATGCCACCTCTTACATTGTTAGGACATTGCTGACGATAGATATGGATTATTGGGTTGAAAGAGTAGTGGTTATGGAATTAGACCGAGAAAGCCTTAGGGCTTATAGTTAGAAGTCTTACAATATACTTAGAATACGTAAGACATATTCTTATTCAAATTATACTTCCCAAATACAATTATAGAAAGGCTCGAGATTTTTATTTACCAAACATTGTGGTTTCGACTCCCTCCTCATTACAACACAGGTTAGAGATAATGATGCAGATTTTCGAAGATGGTGGCAGAGGCGCACACCTGAGGCAGTTATTTAGCTATTTGTGTTATTTTTATATTCTTTATGTACCCATTGAGACATGATGTATTTTGAGAATTGTACCACGAATATTTGGTGGTGTTATATGGAATTATGTTGTTTGTTTTTGACATTTGAATTTCTAAATAAAATGGCAACTATTTTGATATTATATTGTACCCTTCTACTGAGAGATTCTGAATGGGTAAATAGATAGCTCTTTGTATTATTCTTTAAATCAATTTTACTAACCAACAACTAGCTTTAGAGTGGGTCTAAGGTTCGTTGGGCCTTTTTTGGTTCAAAAATTAGGCCCATTTCATAGCGGGTCATTACTTTTGATATCAAAGTTTAGCTTACACAACCAATGCAGATAGGTATATGTATGAGAGGCGTAGTTGTTATTTTTGAAAGTAATTTTCAAAAACCTTACTATATATACTTAATTTTAACATATGCCCGACTCTATAAATTTCGGCTATAGAAGCAACTGCGATCATATTCCAAAAGGATGAGCTAGGCGACCATGAGTTGAATAAATTAAAATAAAATAAAGCTAAATTTATACTCCTACCTTGATTATCCCACGAGGAAGAGGTCATTTCTTAAGGAGTGGACCAATAAGAGTATGATCGCGACTTGTAAAAGAACCCTGGAGGTTGAATGATACTTGACCCCTTTGTTGGACCTAGACTGTCTAATGGCTATGGACCTCGATAGATTGCTAATTGAAGACATACTTTTCATCCAGACAGATGAGAGACAAGAACCTATATGTTGTAAGCATATGGAAGTAAGGAAGGATAGGAGTGTAGCAAGATGTGAAGACGAAGTGGAGCAAGTTCCCGCAAGAATGTTGTGTTAATCGCCACAAGGAGATAAATAGATTTTTGTGAAGATTGAGTATGGAAGAAGGAAAGTTCAGTAGAAATGACAATTAAAGTCGATTACTAAATCCAACCCCATAGGAAAGAATTTGATAAAAGGTTTTTATAAAATTCATTGAAATGTTTTGAGTGAGTTTTCAAAGGATCTATTACGTAGTTGCTTGTCAGTGGATATTGGGTTGTGGTTAATTAATAAAATCTCCTCGATCAAAGATCTGAAAATCGTTAAAAGTTTGTAAGTGAGTCCATGGTTGATAATTTACTACTAAATTATGAGATGTACCAAATAACGTGGAATGAACGTGATTAAGAAGAAATAAAGAATATGATACAATGTATAAATATAATTAGGTTCAGTGAGTGGATGCAGATAACAGTATTAGGCTTTATTACCATTGAAACGTTTGGCACTATTGTGCTGTTATTGAGTAAGCATACAAGTTTTAAGTTCGTCCCCACCATAGTTCATTCAAGTTTGTTAAACTAGAATAGGATGGTAATTATGACCCATGTAGACAACTTTGATTTTATTAGTATTAGAGTCCATGCAGAGTCTCCTTTACCTCCTACTTCTCGGTTCACATATTTTCAATGTTTGTGCTACACCTAGGCAACGAAATTGTTCAAATCATGCTTCGATAGAATAAATAAGTACTTAGCCTTGGAGGAGTATTATGAAGATGAAGGGACGATAGTTAAAATACAGTAGGTTACTCTTTTGATTTTTTGAACTTATGAAAATGTTTGATGTATGTAAATTTAACTTAGTATTGATTGTACGCAAATAGTGGATTAATGTATTTTGCTAACGTGTTTTGATAAATTTGGTCGACCATAAATTTGATTGTATGTATACTTGGTGTGGATTAATGTGGTTAATTATGTGTTTTGATAAACTATAAATAATTGCAGTCTTAATTAATACGTCATCTAGTTTGGAGGGGTATAACACCATATTTTCAACAGTTTAGGCCAATGCAAGCGGCACTTATCGTTCAAATTCGACGAAAAAGTGTCAAAAAACCTAACACGAAGATGCTCCATCGACCGCTCTAAAATTAATTCATTTTAGCATATCCTTCCGGAAAGTTTTGTCAATGGAAGATACGCCATCACCAAACTATATTTCATATTTTGGGACCCCGACAAAAATGCTTCAAAGCATTTAATACGAGCAACTCAAGTTCGGTAGTGGAAAATTTATTGTTCAAGTAGTTTCGGCATACCCCTATCGAATATAGTATACAAATTCGTATTTGACGTGGTCGCCTCATCTGTTCATTCTTTTTTTAATGCAGACCCGTCGTTCTCGATTTTTTTTTTGGTAAAATGTGTAAAATCATTGCAGAATTTAACTTGCATTTTCGACGAACCTCCTCCAAAACTAGTTAAAATATAATACTTCCCTTGTCCTTTTTATATTTTGACGAGATAAACGACGCTATATGCTTTAGTTTTTAGCACAGCTCTGCCGAATATGATTCTTGAAATCGAAAACTTTGCTTTGAAATATATTACAGTAACAATCAATACTAAAGTGCAACATACATCAATAACTACTTCAAATATTCACATAAGTTCAAGTGCAACAGCATTGTAACAACATAATTCACCAAAGTTACCAAACATCAAATGTAACATAATTGGCCAGCAACATACAACATAAGTCACTAACAACATACAACATAATTCACCAAAGTTACCAACTATCAAACACAACATAATTCACCAAAGTAACCACATACAGCGTAAGTCACCAATAAAATAGATACATTATCATGTGCTATAATCGTTAACCATCAAATACAACGTGACCAACTACCATGCCAAAATAACTCATTGATAACCACCATAACATCATCTATTCTTACTTTTAGATTTCTATGCATGTTTTCTCACTCCTTCACCTTCTTTATTCTTGGTTTTCTTCGCCTTTGGTCCTTTTACTTGTTCTTCCATACATGTTTGTTCTTCAAAGACCTCAAGCGACCCATCTTCCTCATTTTGTTCAACTCTCTAAAACTTGGGATATTCAATCACTAAGTGTACATGATATAATGAAGTTTGTAATATGTCGAAGTCTCGTTTCTACAAATATAGATTGTTAATTTAATAATATACCTACATATAATGTTAAATCATTGTGTTTAATATATGAACTTGCAATGCGTACAACAAGCGAATTTTGCTTGCTTGTTTACACGGGCTTAGTAAACTGTGTTTATGGATTAGCCTTAAGCGGATTCGACATAGACTTATACCACTTCACGTACATTGCATCACAATCCCGAGGACATACAGTTAGATGTCAAACTCCCATTAAGTAGATGATTTCTTCACTCGCTCTAGCTAAAATCTCCTAAACTAGATTAGGCCGCTTTATATGATTTTACTAAAAACTTCATTTTTTTTGTCTCTAGAGTGAAAGTAGTAGCAGATATTAGTTGAACAAATCCAAATCGATGAAGAACTCTTTGTGGCAGATACAACTTTACTATTTTAAAACAAACGATGGGTATGACGCACAACACTGAAACAGGTAATGATCTT
The DNA here is from genome assembly GCA_030765085.1 of Allium cepa. Lineage (NCBI taxonomy): Eukaryota > Viridiplantae > Streptophyta > Magnoliopsida > Asparagales > Amaryllidaceae > Allium > Allium cepa. The sequence goes on from CM060944.1 coordinate 188,357,450, forward strand.
GAATATCCTTTAAATAATCCCATAGAACATCACAAAGTCATCAATCTTCTTCCTAAGGTGACCAAATCAAACGCCAAATCGTAACTTGGTTCCATTGCAAGATAAAACGCTGCCCTCGGCTCACCAAGCACTGCATGAATACTCTGATCATGCCATCTCAAAATCAGGAAGTGCTCATATATCCAAACCTATACAAGGATCATCAAACATAAATAGATGACATAACACTTAATAGCATTTTTTTATTTTACTCATACCTGAAGTAGAGTCGTACAACCGATAATTTGACGCATACCTTTTTTTGCACCTTGAACCGATTTATAGAACAACCAACTCAAGTATGCAGTCCCTGGGAGTAAATGTGCACTTGCCTTAACACACATAGACATTGCAAAAAAAGATCGAGACTTTGTTTCTGGATTTATCATCACAAACTAACATGCCAATGGCGCATAGTAGGTATGCAGCTGCACATTGCCTTTTTCAATATGCACCATCAGACTCTTGAGAACTAGAAAATGTAGTTCTTATCCAATTCAGACATATTTTTTTCTTTCCTCCAAAAGTTCATAAGTTGTTTCCACTTAGATTCCAAAAGGCACTTATCTAATAACTCGTATAAATATTTATCACCTATCCCCTTTGAACCTTGAAACGACCCCATAGCTACTTTTTCATCAATGAGGAGATCCATACTATGAAACATTTCATCAATAAGAACTATTGTCTCACCAAACAAAAGATGAAATGTATTCATTTTTAATAGAATCTTTCGATAAACGCGTTGATCAAAGGTTCGTTAACTTTTCCAGATGTATGTTTTATTATATGCTTAAAGCCTAATTTGGCTACCACACCCTTAACAAAATCACATTCTTTGTTTAAATCTCACCGTTTACGAGTCCTAACATAGTCGTGAAGCTCAATAATTCGAGCTTCATCCCTTGGTGCCTACATTAATAAAATGATATTCAAAATATACACTCATAATATTTAACAATATATTTGACAAAACAATATAATAAAACTACTAAAGAGTTCCAAGTTCTAGAAGCAATATGATCTTTGTAAACAAAGACAAAGGAAAATTGAACCTCACTTTCCGTAGCTTTACTAGATGATTATGTCATCAACTTCATGTCTTTGTTCTTTCTCATCGACGCTTCAACATCTGTATCATTCCGCTCTTCACTTTCATGCAATGGTTCATCTATATTCTTCCTCTTGATTCGACACCTCCATAGTTCCATCAACCAAGTGTTTCGTTGACCACTATCCTACTTAATCGTACTATTTTCCCCATTATTGCTTCCAGCATGTTCATTTTCATCTTCAATACGTTTCTTCATTCGTTCTAAAGTTAATTTCTTGCGATTTAAAGCCGTTGATGGCATACGCGTGGTTGAAGATGAAGCCATTGATTTTTTCGTGCAATAAACAAATACATTCATGCATTTACCGAGTAGATTAGAACAACATGCAAAACATACAATGCTATACTTAACACCCATTTTGGCAAGGTCAAACAAAATTAAAATAGTAAACTCGACTACTCCCTACTGAACTAAAATAATAAAACTAAAGTGCCAAGCCGAACTAAAATATGAAATTCATTTCTTGCCGTCAAAGTCAAATAAAATTTCAAAAGGTTCCGTCGAATAAAATTTTAAAATACAAAAATCCTCAGTCGGTATAAATTTTATTGACCAATATAAATTAAAAATGAAGAGTTGCTATCGAGGTAAACTGAACCATGTGTGTAACCCTACCGAACCAAAAAAATTCAAATGGCTGAACACCATCGTTTTTAGGCAACAAATTGTTTGCCTCCGCCGCCGGTATACTTTATCGCAGAGGAATCAACGAGCATGAAAATCCCTAGCTTTACCACCTAAAAAAAGGCATGTCGACTAGGGTTACCTTGTCATTGCCTTCTTAGCAAAGTTTATGTCCAGCATTGAAAAGCAAGAAGAATTATTTGTTTTTATGCTATTAAGAATGTATAAAAAGGAGTAAATGATTCAGGGTGTATTTGTGATGGGTCTTCCACCCGACTATTCAGTTTTTTTATGGGAAAATTATAAGGGTCTTTGCAACGACCTACCCTTTCTACCCTCAAAAGTCAATACTAATATATCCATGGTATTCGTATGCCGAGCATTCAAGTGCCAGAAAGACAAATTATTGGGCAAAAAGAAAGAAAAGACAAAATATAATCTCACATTGTGATGTCGTAATATATAATATACAACAGATCTCTACGAAAAAAACTATAATATACATACATCAAATTAAAGTACACTAATCATTAATCGTCGAGCTGGATAGTATAACAACATTTCCTCACAAATACTGATAAATTAAACAATACATGCAGCAGAGACAAAGAATATACAAGAGATATAACTTGGACATCCAATTCGTCTCCTGAAGCTCCAAGGCATCCAAATTAGATCTGAAAATATGTTCGTTCTGATCCTAGCTCATAAGAAATAACATCCAGATTAGTCTGAAAAAATAGCATGAGAAACACACCTCAATTTGATTTTAATGTTATAAAACTTTTCAAGGTAAAGGTATCTCATAAGACCACGCCGCACATAAAAATGAACGGTTTTTTACCTTACGATAACCAAAACATTTCTATAGAAAATCTAATAATATTATAATAGTGTCTAGGGTTTAGAGTAAATATTGAACCATAGCCATAATTGTTACATTAATTAAATTCCAGCATAATATGTATACAACTAAGTCTAAAGGCACTTATTGAAGAATGAACTAAGTCTGAAGGCTCTTATTGGAGGATGAATTTCCATACAATGACAGGGCAGTAGGATACCGCCTGCCATAGTACACCTCTAGAAAATGTACTGGGAGCCACAAATGGACTCCCTACCAACACAGGACCAACATACCCCTTACTGGATAGTACCAAATATTTCATCACCTTGGTTGCTTTTGGAACCTTTCCGAGAGCTCTGATGCATAACCAAATCCATAAATGAATATATCTACAAAAGTGATGACAATACTCTAATGGTGCGACCCACTTAGCCCTGCTGCAACTCTTCTGATTTTATTCATTCTCGTTTGATGAGACTAGATGCTACATTTTACGTTTTATATAGCAATCCCACTTAGAATGCTAACACTGCCCTCCAAACAACGATGCAGTACCAACAATCATCCATACAAGTTGTTCAAGATATGAACAAATTGAAGGCACTACTTCTACTACATTCATTTTAGAATCACTCTCAGGATTAGTAGCAAGTATCCTTTGCACTTCAAAGAGCTTCATCTTCGATCATCTTCAAGCTATTCTAATTCAAAATGCTTATACTGGTTTGAAGAGGTTTTCGGATAATATATCCAATCCCGGTCTTTTCGAACCAACAACGATAGTGTAAAACAGGCCAACATTTGATAGTCGGTTATTTAACTATCAAATAACAAACAATTCAACCGGAGATTTAATTTCTAAAGGAAAATAACAGAATTTAAGCACAAAGCACCTATTAGCCTTTTTAATTAATCCTTTCATTAATTAAAATAACTTTGTGGATACTTGTATCAAAACACTTTTGCAAAGATATATTCATCAGCCCTTTATACCCCTTTCAATACTTGAAAAAATATCCATATACTTATTTCAACGGTAAAAGTATCTTCACAAAAACACTGCACTTTCCCTACTTAGAAAATGTATGCATATACTTATCTCAATGGTATGAGTACATTCATATAACATTATGAAAGATTTCTTATTTCAAAATCATGTCAAATGATTAAAATAAATATTGTTTAAAAAGTAATAAAGATAAGGATAAACGCAAACACTATTCCTTCGGTGTCAAGCATAGAACGAATGTCCACACCACCAAAATTAAAAAGGTTAAATTTGGGGAAAACCAATCTCAATTTCTTTTATAAATTTTTTCAATAAATCCTTTTAATAAATCTCTTTCATTTATGAACATCTTCTTTACTAAAATTCCAAATCTATTAATAAAACTCTCAATAAATCTCCAAGTTTATTCATAAAACTATTTTATAAATATCTAAATCCATTTATATAATTCTTTTACAAATATCCAAAATCATTTATCAAACTTCCTTTATAAATATCCATAAAATATTTCTAAAACTTCTTCCCAAATTTCAAGATCTCCTTTCAATTATAAAACTCCTTTATAAATCTCTAAAACAAATTGTAAAAAACATTTTTTAATAAATTTTTAAAACCATTCATAAAACTCTTTTACAAATATACAGAACTATTTATAAAATTCCTTTTATAAATCTATAAAATCATTTCTAAACTTTATTCCTTTATAAACTCCTTTACAAGATCCTTTATACAAATCCCTTCTAGAACCTCTTTATAAAAATCCTTTATAAAAATCTTCTTCAAAGCCTTTTAAAAATTCTTCTAAATCAAAACCCCATGTTCATTTATAAACTCTTTAATGAATCTCTTTTATTAAATGAGATTCCTTTTATAAATTAATTTATTATTTACAAATACAATTATCAGATAAATTAATTTATGTTAATCAACCTAAATACATAATAAATTAACTTTCCAACATCATTACTAAAATAATTTATTAACTCTAAAACATTATTAATAATTAATAACTTCAAAACATTATAAATAAATAATAATAATTTACTTCAAAACATTATTATGTAATAATAATTATTAACAGAAAAACATTACTAATAAATAATAATTATTAACTTCTAAACATTATAAATATAATAGTTAATAATTTCTAACATTATTAATAAAACAATAATAATTAATCTTCAAAATTATTAAATCAACTTCCAAAACATTAATAATAATTATTTCCAAAACATTATCAATAAATAATAATGATTAATTACCCTTAAACAATATTAATTATTTTAATAAATAACTTTTTACAATACCAAAATATTGATAAATAACTTTAAAATAATTTTTAAAACAATAGTTAAACAACTTTAAAACATTTCTAAATGGTTTAGAAAAAACAAATAGAAAGTTTGGGATAAAATAGATAAGTTCAAGATTCGCATAAACAAAAATATTCAGAAAACCAAAAATTTAGATTTAAAATCATTCTCTAAATCAAAAACCAATTTCATACCAAATGACAATTAATAATATTTCAAAATACTAAATCGAGGCCAATATCCACCAAAGCACTTAACCAATATTATTGATTTTTATCATTACAAGGGTTTGGTTTTGAACATATAACAATGTCATAACTAATAGTATTACACGATCAAGATTCAGCAATTAACAATCCATATAACAGGGTTATACTGATATAAAACAACGGAAATGTATCTGGAAATTAATAATCATAATTTCGAGAAATTTGGTTTTGTCTATAAATTTTTCTATATTTCAATTTTAAATACTAATTGCTTTCCAAAGCCGATATTTCAACCAATCAGCCAATAATTTCAAACAAACAAAAAAAATTAATCTACTATACGTATTTATTTATCTAAAGAGATGAGTTATACTTACCAAAATTTCAGTTGGCGCCGAAGCATTCCGGTTTAAACATAAATCGAACGATGTCCGATTTTAACCTAGATTTCCATTTGTTTCAAATTCAACCAAACTAGTTCCATCGCATAACCTACGTCATTACGAATGCAATAATCGTCTCGATTGGACCTCGCATAAGAAAGTTACTAATTTTATAAGTTATCGATTTTAAAATTTAAAATTGAATCATTAATTACAATTTTTAAATTTCTAATTACCCTATTATACAAACCATTTCCTTCTTTCCTCAACATTTCCTTCCAATCTAATAATAAATGCTCCCTCGTCATTAATGCCACTTTCCTTCGCCTCTCATCCTTGCGCGAAGACTCACGATACCACCACGTTGAGCTTCTCTTCGCGAAGGCAACCTGTTTCCTCCCTATCACGATGCACACGGCCCTCCCCATGAAAACTCGACATGTATCGGCAACAACACCCAAAAAGTCGCACCACCTTATCTACACCCACTCCACTCCAAAAATCAACCGGAGGTGCTCTTCGACCTGTTAAACCCAAAACAAGCCTCCATTTTCGACGATCGATGACCACAGTACCCAAATTCCAAAACCTTAGTCTGGCTAACATTGTTTTCAAACTATGAACGCACCAATGTTGCTGTCGCAACCTCCGTGAACCCAACTACACGTAGATCTACGCATTTCTAACTTAAAGACACCTCAATTATATTTTTTAGATTTTTCTTTAATTTGTTTTTGATGTTTAAATCAAGTGGACCTAATATTTTATTTTTCTTTTGTTTTAAGAGGATGGATAAAACCATGAACGATCAGAGGAAGAGATGGATGTTGAATTTTATTCAAGTATTACTTTAAGCTTATCCACAAATTTTCCGCGTCTCGCCGCACAGATTCTTGTTCGCGTACGAATCAGGAATGACAAAACAAAAATATGATTACTCTTTTAACAGCGACGCGGCCTTAAAATAATAATAATATACGTTGCTTATTCGTTTCTGTAAAATCACAAAAACACCGCCTTTTGTCGAAAAAACGTCAAAATTAAAAATTATGAAAAAATCAAATAAATTATATTAAAGACATGTCAATAAAAACCGAGTCATAAAAATAAAAATAAAAATAAAAATTCTTATTATTTATTCAAACTTATTATTATTGCAAATAAATTTACAAAATGAATTCACCTTTATTATTTATTAATTAAAAGGAGTTAAATAAAACCATTAAATCCATGTAATTAATATTCAATTTAAAAATCCAGATTTTTAAATCACTATGCAACTGTTTAATTCACAATTCGTTTTTTTAAATAATACCTATATTTGAAATCAAGTCACTAAACCATTTTAAACCAATATTTTAATACTTAGAATTAATCAAATGTTCAAAATCAAATGACCAAAAATCCGGGTTGTTACATTTAAATATTGAAAATCAAATGATTAAAATTGCGGTCGTTATAGTGCTGCTATTTACACCTATCTAAATACCTTCTTTCACTCATTCATCATCTCGTCCAATCAAATACTTCACTCATCCGTATACACCTACCATTTCATTTTTTTTTTCTCAAATCATACCTCGACTTCTCCTCTCTCTCTCTCTCTCTCTCTCTCTCTCTCTTCAAACAAAGAAAGCAAAATCTCTCTATCCAATTTCTCCATCGTTAATGTTTCCCTATGAATCCAACTAATTTAACCGTGACCAAGCTATTATTAGCTTTAATTATAAATAGATCTACCATGTTTTTAGATAAATTATGTGATTCTAACCAAGATTAAGGGATTAAAGAATAAATTACAGCTTAAGTTTGGTGATACGGTAGAACGTCGTAAAGAACCTTTATTATTACTTAGATAAAAATCATCCAATAATTGTTTTGTTGATTTAACAAGAAAACAAAAATAAAATCTCAAATCCAATTGAAGTATAAAACAGTGCGATATGAACAAATATAATTAATTATCATCATCATTTCCTTATAAAATTATTAGGATTACGAAAATATTGATTTAAATGAATATTCTAAATATAAAAAAATATATCAAGTATTAACTCCAAAATTAAAATTGATAAAATATTTTTACTTACACTATTTCATTAATGTAACGACCCGTAAATTTCGATAATTAAATTTGTTAATTAAATAGGATTTTTGTAAATAAATTTTTGTAGAAATAATAAAGGTGATAAATTAATATTGGAATGAACGCTAAATTAAAATATAGCAAGGGTAATTAAAACTTATTTATTAGTAATTTGAATAAAATTCTAATGAATGAAATAGTGAAAAGATTATACCTGCGTGTAAATTGATATAAATAAAGGAAAGTATTAAATTGATTAATGCAATAACCATTGTAACGGTATTTGATCGTAAATTTAGGTAATTAGGTAGTATGTTATTTGGAAATAAATTTAAGGGTAGAATAGCGACTATTATAAATTATCTAATTAATTGGGCAATGAATTTATTGGAATTAAAGTTCATTTAAGTGTTAAGCAATTATAATGGAGTTATTGATAATGAACGTTACAATTTAATTACAATTCAATATTTTAACTTAGCTATAAGTGGAATATATTAAAAACAAATACAATCAATGTTAGAAACGAAATTTTTATGTTCAAAATAAACCTTACTTTAATGATTATTGGTGTAGTAACGGAAGTGTAAATGAAAATAAAATAAAAAAATAAGTTATTTTAAAGGTAGTAATTGATAAATTGGGAAATTAATTCAAAGGTTACATTAATTGAGGAAATAATACGTATTAAATTTCAACTTGATTTAATCAATGCAAATTAAGTAATTATAATAAATTGTAGTTGGTAATTAAGGATGAATCTGAGTAAATTTGGCATTGGAGATAATTATAAAATTTTACCCATTCATCTAATTTATTTAATTAAAACTAAATCAATGGCAACATTGTTTTTAATGATAGTTGTAAGTGAATTTGAATGTTAAAGGGTAACAATTATTTAGGTTAACCATTTCTTTAGTATGTTGCATAAAATTTGGAAATCAAATTTGAAATTTAAGAAAATTAGGTAGTACGTTATTGGGAAATAAATTTAATAAATACTTTAATGAAATGTATTATGATTGAATGTTATTTATACCCATAAAATGTCTATTTATTGAATAGCTAGATTTTTAAATCAATAAACGAATTTATTGAGGTTTCAATTTATAATTAATAACATTTAATGTGGAATCGATTACAATTATTGACATAAATTATGCAGTTAGGGTAGATTTGGTTTGTCATTGAAGATGGTAAATTTATAAGATGTAATTTATGCTAAGCCTATTTACTTAATGAAATTTGATTGATTTAAAGATTTGGAAGAAAGATTTATTATTTAGATTGAAGTGTAAAATTCAACAAATTGAATTTACTGCAAATAAATGAATTTCAACATTTATTATTACGTTAATTGAAACTAGATGTAATGGAAGGATATTGTTATAATAGATTTTGAATCAAATGTTGATTTCATTGGGTGTAATAAAGAAAGTACGTTGAATACAAGAATGGAATTAAAGATTCACAAATTATTGAGATTCGAACTATAATAATTGGATTTAATTGCAATAAAATGAAATTTAATATTTAGATATTGTGTAAATATAAATTTAGATGAAATTTTGGAGATATTTACGTAATAGAGTATGAATCCAATGGTAGTCTCATCTATTGGATACTAATAGATTGAATAATTGAATGAAAGTCAATTAAAGGAAATTATTGCAAATTTAATTTATAATTTGTGAATATAATGAAATTGAAATTTAACGCTGAAATGAATAAATTAGTTTACTTTAAATTTACATCTAGATTTGGTTTGATTAATGTGAATGATTAAGAAAATAAAAGTGTTAACGTCAATTTTAGAATTTAAATAGGAAATTTGATTTAATTTATTTATTTTAAATTTATTTAATTAATATAAAAATGGCCATTTTAGCCACTGACTCGGATTTCGACGAAACCAGTTTCACCGGATCCGTAACGGTGAATTATTGTAGGATTTCAAGTTTCGTATCGATCAGATTTGTCGTTTGATCGTATGGGCTTGAAATGCCTTGAAATCAATATAATTGAAATCAATTTGAAAATATAGATTTCAGCATAACTTCTTCATACGATGGAATTTGGACGTGAAACTTTTTTCATCGCGTTTAGAATATTTTAAAACACCTATTTTGATATATGGGTTTACCCAATTTCGTTCCGAGGTCAAAACGGGCCTTTTGGGCCACGTTAGTGTTAGCGCGTATATCTATCAACCCGATCAATCTATTTTATTTCAATTTGCCTATAAATATCCTGCTATAAACCATATCCTCCTTAATTCTCATTTGTTTGTAAGTATATCTTCTTCTCAACTCCTCCTTCCCAATGGCTGCAAACCCTAGATCCAATTACAATTCAAAATCTAAGTCAAAAATCCAAACTTCTCAGAAAAATTTAAAAAAATTATATGTCGTAGATCTCAATGATACGAACCTACGTCTGCTGTTCATTTTTCAAGACAGTGACCGAATCAACCGGAAATCACGGTCAAAGTTCTAATTGGGGTTTTTCAATCAAGTCAGCGATTGGCGAAATCAAGATATGGGTTTTGTTCGTCTTGCCTTCAGGAGTCGATAGGTGGTGGTCGCATCACCTAAATCTACCTATGGCGGCCGAAATGGGAGTTTTAGGGTTTCAAAACCCTAAGGAAAGTGGCGACGGCGTGCCATATATAGGCGACCGGAGATGGGTTGAAGAGGGGCGGTCGATGGAGATCGAGGAGGTGGGTTGAATGGTGGTGGTCGGTGACGATGAAGATGGCCGTAGAGGCGGCAATAGATGGTCAAAGGCGGATGTGTTTTTGCGTGCGTACTGTAGGATGGAGCGCGTGAGAAAGGATTGGGACGTGGGCTAAGGGCTGACGTGGCAATCTTTGATTTGGGTGTGTTATCGTTTTGTTTTATTTCAATTTTGAATTCAATTGTTCTAATCGCTGTATCTTCTACATACGAACTCCGTTTCACGCGTGATTTTTTTTGTAGGATCGAAATAAAATTGCGGACGTTTTGGCACTAGTTTGGACGGATTTGGAGACTATGCAAATTTTGGGTTTAAATTGAATATAAATTCAATTTAAATTCAAAAGGCGAGTGTTTTAACCCACTCACAACTTATAAAATTTATTATGTTGGTTAAATTGATATATGATGTGATTTTAAATTTATTTATGGTTGTTTGGCATATTATTAATCATCATCTCGGTTAAATTGCATTTATTCAAATTAAATTGTTATTTAAATTTTTTCTGCATATAAATTGACAGTTGAATTTATTTAGTATTGCATATAAATTGCTAGTTAAATTTATTTATTATTGCATATAAGCGGTCGGTTAAACAGTTATTAATTTATTTTTGAATATAAATTGTTCATTGATACCTGTTATATTTTATATGCTCTCTATTGATGTTTGTTTAAATTGGATGATGATTTTAATAAATGGTTGATGGTTGATATTGTATGAATGGATGCTGAATTTTATATGGTCATAAATTGCAAGTTATTATGCATTTTCATCTCATTCAGGATTGCAGTTTGAAATGATATATAACCGTAAATTTTATTTTTAAATTACGGATTGAAATGATAAATATCCGTATCACTTGACCATATGATAGAAAATTATATACAGACACCGCGGTCTATATGTAAAATTATTTTAAAATGATTTCTGCGGTTTTGTAAAGAATGAGTATATAGATATTAATTTTAAATATTTTATAAATACTATCTTATTATTGAATTTAGCTATGTATAAATTTGTTTTGAATTATAAAATAAGCTAAATAATGAAGTTTGATTTCTTTTATAAAATATGGTAAAGTATCTTTTTAAAAATTCTATTGTATATAGAGTTTATAATAACTCAAATAAAAGTAAGGTTGAAGATAAATGTGAATATGATTTGAATTAAAGTATTTAAGAATTATCTTCGAAAATTTTTGTTTTGAAATGTAAATAAATTAAGATTTAAAGGGTATGATTTTATAACTTGATTTTGATTTGAGAATTTAAATGAATATCAAATTGATTTAAAGAATATTATCAAGTTAATTTAATTAAAAGAATATCCTGTTATTGAAGTTTAAGGATTTCACTTAAATAATATTTGTTTATTAAGTAGACATTTCAAATTTAAATAATAGGGATTGGATTTTATATATATTAAGTTATCAAAGAATCCATTTTGAAATAGTAGAATATTTAAAGATTGAAATATATGAACTATTAAAATTTTAGTTTTGAAATTTAGAATATTTAAGCTTTGAAATATATGAGAATTAAAATGGTTTATTTGGAGGTTCAAATTTATATTGGGAATTTATTGTGAAATATAAAGAAGCTATTTTATTATATAAAGTAATAAAGTATTTAAACCATTAAGTATTAAAAGTTATGTTTCAAAGCTATGGTTTCAAGGTATATAGATTTGAAAAGGGTACGATTTTTGAAAAAGATATATTTGATATCATATTGATTTGGGTCTTTAAATTTAAATGATATCATATTTATATAGTTTTGAAATGTATATTATATTCTGGTTTTTTTAAAGGTATGAATTATTTTGAAATAACCGCGGTGTTATAATAATGATTGGTTGTTGAAGAGACCGGGATCGGAAGTTGTCATATTCTCTGCCAACTCCGAAAACCACTTTAACAACCGTGTACGCGGTGGAGATTCCAGAATGAAGTGGGATGGTGGCGGTGTTTCCTTTAAGGTAAATACGTGGACCCGACTCCCGTGAGTTGGCATAAGGTGGCTAAAACAGGAGCGATTCTCGGGCCAATGAGGTCATTCCTCTGATCGGACGCACTCCTTCGATATTATACTCTGACTTTTGGATTGATTCGGTGACCACTTTTGATTTTTGATTTTGAGGGTGTTGTTCGAGGTGGGCGGTAGTAGCTATTACGCGTTACCACCAGCCCGGATGCGTAATATGTCTACTCTGGCATTGCCTAGTTGTGCCGTGTCACCTACCCTAGCGCGCCTTATACGAGTTTCTATTTGTGTCGTACCTATGGAGTATCCTCTGGTAGCCTCCCGATCAGGAGGTATTACTGTAATGTATAGACTATTGGCATTATTTTGTGTTAAGGGGAATATTGGGTCACTCCTTAACGCTATTTAAAAGTAAGTTTATTTTACTAATAGACACTATTATAATAGCGAAATATGCTACATAGTACATAGTTTAGCGGATCCTTAAGAGATGTAAATTCCGAGCATCTCTTGAGTTACTGCACTCATATTTATTTCTGTTGATTTAACTTACATAAGATCTTTTAGTTCTGACTCGAGTGTTTTGTTTTTCGATTCGCTTGGGTCAGTCCGAGCGTTTCAGGATCGAAGACTTTAGCTCTGGAGGACGAAGACGGAGATTTCTATTATTATTTATTTATTATATTCCACTATACTCATATTGTTCCGCTGCATGGTTATATGGTATGTGTAACTCTGATATATGTTGTATAAGTATAATCGAATATTTTAAAATAGCTTTATAAACTATATATTTGATTATTATATTTTATCTTTCCGCTGTGAGGTTCTGTTTTGTTTTGTTTCTTTCTCGTTTTTCTTATTTACCCCATAACAATCCGCCCTTCCGAACGGTTTGAATTGACACGTGTGTCGATTTAAAGCGTACGAAAGGCGGGACGTTACATCTGGTATCAAAGCGATGTTTAGCGATAAACCTTAGCTTTGTGGGGTCTGACTCTTTATTAATAGGGTAGTACTATCCTATGGGAGTCACTGAGTGTATATATATGAGAGAGCGTATTTGTTAGTGTTATAAAAGGGTTTTAATATTGTGTTAATCTGTTCCGTTTTGTATTTATAAATTCTGGTTGATGCATGGGATGCTATGACATCAATAGGGATTTCTAAACACTTAATAAGACAGACCGACATAATATTTGTTTTAATATAGGTGAATGAAATAATTTTTCCTATTATATTTTCTATATATATAAAATAAAATTTTATAAATGATATATATATTTGGTTACTATATATTGGTTGTTAGGAAATGAATTTATAAATAATAGTTGAAAAAAAATGTTGAAAATGAAATAAATCAAATTGGAAATTTTAGAACTTAAGTTCCGGGGTTTTGAAAATTTCTTTCAATTGATGTTGGAATATAACACTAATATCTTACAAGTATTTCTGACATAAATATTTCAATATAATTTGAAAGAAATGTTTTAAAAAGAATTTTGGAAAAGAAATAAGTTTTGTACTCCCCTCTCTGTCGCTGGAAAATAATTTCGGTGATACGTGCACGCATCATCGACTTTCATTTTCGAGTTTCGAAGCGGGAAGGCCACTGTAGTAGTTTACTGCAGACCCATTTTTGATAAACAAATATAAATTTTTAAGTGTTCTAAATATAATTGGATATATAGAGTGTAAGTATATAAATTTATCTATTATTTTAAATGATTTTGAATAAAACCCGGTATTTAATTCTTAGGTTTCCATTAATTAATAGTTTCAGTTACTGGAGTGAAGTGGAATGTAGGTAATTAATAAATTAAAATAAGGAATTTAATGTTAGGTTATGAATGAAATTAAAGGTAATTTGAACTGTACCCTATGAAACAAAGAATAATATTATTGAACATTAAATTTAATTAAAGGATGAGATAAAACTTGTATAAGTTCATTTGCATTTTCTTTAACATATATAACTTACCAAATATAAAAAGTTGAAATGTTTAATAAGAAATGTAATGGAAATTGTACAAGTAAAAGTATGTAATGAAGTGTTCAATAAGTTGCTGTTATTAATAAGAATCTAATGTTATAATTGTTATAAATTTAAGTTATGACTGAAAGGCCACTTATTAAATATGATAGAACAGTTATAAAGAATGAAAATAAGTTTAAGAAGGATTGAAGTTGTTTATAATAAAATAAATGGAAAAATGAATACGATAAATAATATTAAGTGTGGGAAAAAAAGAAAAAATGAATCACCTTAATAAATAAGAAATTGATGTTATAGAGTTATAAACTTAAGTTGAAATTGAAGTATTTCTAAAATTTAATATAATAGAAATGTAAGCGCTAAATAAGTAAATGAAATTTGAGAAATGAATGTAATGCAAATAAATAAATGAATGAAATGAAATTTGCAAGAAATAAATGTGAATTATAAGAAATCATTATATGAAAAAAGAAAAAAGAAAAATCAAACAACAAATGTATGAAATGAAATAAATAATAAATAAATTTGATTTGTTGTTTGGAATTGTTGTTGTTTGGTTTATGGTTGTTTGGGTGAGGATACTTTAAGATTGTTTGGATGTATAGATAATCTATTTAGTTTCATCTAAGACTGTTGAGTAATTGATGCGCTTAGTAGTTTATTTTTCATTCTATACAATTTAAAGTTTTAAACCGGAACAACTACTTGCTTCGTTTTATATGAATGAATGTTTGTTTTGTGTAAAATTTTATATGATGGTTGTATGGCTTGTTGTTAGTAGCTGTTGGATTGTATTGATTTGTTTGTTTATGGTTGAAACAACTTTAATATTTCATTTATATAATTGTTAACCCTTCTAAATTATATAATTAAAATGCAGGTTATGGAAGCAATTGCTTCTGCTTTTGGTTTCATAATTATGCATTAATTGCCCGACAATTAGGTACATTTTTGGATTACGGTTTATAGCGTTATTATATTATTTTTCCGGGTTGGGATATATATTATTGTGGAAATTATTGTGTTATGTATTGATATTTGATATTATATTTTCTCCCGAGCCTCCCCGTACAAAGGAGACTCTACCGGAACTTTTTCGAAATTTTTGGACTTAGAAATTTTTTTAAAATGTTTTCCAAACTTTCTTAATTTAAGTATAAAAAGATTTAATAGTTATAAATTGATATTTTATTTAAATTATTAAAATTTGGAAAAAATTTATTTGTGTATATATACCTAATATTTTAAATAAGATATATTAATTTCTTAATTCTTCTTTTCCCTTCCTTTCCTTTTCGCGGACGAAAAGTTTTGAATGGGGGAGAGTGTAACGACCCGTAAATTTCGACAATTAAATTTGTTAATTAAATAGGATTTTTGTAAAATTTTTGTAGAAATAATAAAGGTGATAAATTAATATTGGAATGAACGCTAAATTAAAATATAGCAAGGGTAATTAAAACTTATTTATTAGTAATTTGAATAAAATTCTAATGAATGAAATAGTGAAAAGATTATACCTGTGTGTGAATTGAATATAAATAAAGAAAAGTATTAAATTGATTAATGCAATAACCATCGTAACGGTATTTGATCGTAAATTTAGGTAATTAGGTAGTACGCTATTTGGAAATAAATTTAAGGGTAGGATAGAGACTATTATAAATTACCTAATTAATTGGTCAATGAATTTATTGAAAATAAAGTTCATTTAAGTGTTAAGTAGTTATAATGTTGTTATTGATAATGAACGTTACAATTTAATTAAATTCAATATTTTAACTTAGCTATAGGTGGAAGATATTAAAAACAAATACAATCAATGTTAGAAACGAAATTTTTATGTTCAAAATAAACCTTACTTTAATGATTATTGGTATAGAAACGGAAGTGTAAATGAAAATAAAATAGAAAAATAAGTTATTTTAAAGGTAGTAATTGATAAATTGGAAATTAATTCAAAGGTTACATTAATTGAGGAAATAATACGTATTAAATTTCAACTTGATTTAATCAATGCAAATCAAGTAATTATAATAAATTGTAGTTGGTAACTAAGGATGAATCTGAGTAAATTTGGCATTGGAGATAATTATAAAATTTTACCCATTCATCTAATTTATTTAATTAAACAGGAAATTATTGTAAAGGACAAAATTTCACAGCTTTTCTGCCTCAAGGACAGACCTTCAATATTTTATCCTTAAGGACAACTTTCTGTAGGTATCAGTTTTTAGTTATTGATAGCAGTTTTTAGGTATCAGTTTGTAGTTATCGGTGGCAGTTTTTAGGTATCGGTTTTAGCTCGGTAGCAGTTTTGTTGTCCTTATGAATAATTTTGGAAAATGTTTGTCCTTATGAATAATTTTTAGAAAAATGTTTGTCCTTGTGGTAAAAATATTGAGGTCATGTCCTTGAGGCAAAAAATATACAATTCTTTGTCCTTTAAATTAATTCCCCCTTAATTAAATCTAAATCAATGGTAACATTGTTGTTAATGATAATTGTAAGTGAATTTGAATGTTAAAGGGTAACAATTATTTAGATTAACCATTTCTTTAGTATGTTGCATAAAATTTGGAAATCAAATTTGAAATTTAAGAAAATTAGGTAGTACGTTATTGGGAAATAAATTTAATAAATACGTTAATGAAATGTATTATGATTCAATGTTTTTCATACCCATAAAATGTCTATTTATTGAATAGCTAGATTTTTAAATCAATAAACGAATTTATTGAGATTTCAATTTATAATTAATAATATTTAATGTGGAATCAATTACAATTAATTGACTTAAATTATGCAGTTAGGGTAGATTTGGTTTGTCATTGAAGATGCTAAATTTATAAGATGTAATTTATGCTAAGCCTATTTACTTTATGAAATTTATTTGATTTAAAGATTTGGAAGCAAGATTTATTATTTGGATTGAAGTGTAAAATTCAATAAATTGAATTTATTGCAAATGAATGAAATTCAACATTTATTATTACGTTAATTGAAACTAGATGTAATGGGAGGATATTATTATAATAGATTTTGAATCAAATGTTGATTTCATTAAGTGTAATAAAGAAAGTATGTTGAATACAAGAATGAAAATAAAGATTTACAATTATTGAGATTCGAACTATAATAATTGGATTTAATTGCAATAAAATGAAATTTAATATTTAGATATTATGTAAATATAAATTTAGATGAAATTTGGAGATATTTACGTAATAGAGTATGAATCCAATCGTAGTCTCATCTATTGGATACTAATAGATTGAATAATTGAATGAAAGTCAATTAAATGGAATTATTGCAAATTTAATTTATAATTTGTGAATATAATGAAATTGAAATTTAATGCTGAAATGAATAAATTAGTTAACTCTAAATTTACATCTAGATTTGGTTTAATTAATGTGAATGATTAAAAAAATAAAAGTGTTAAAGATTGTCTATTTCAGAATTTAAATAGAAAATTTGATTTAATTAATTTATTTTAAATTTATTTAATTAATATAAAAATAGCTATTTTGGCCACTAATTCGGATTTCGACGAAACCAGTTTCATCGGATCCGTAACGGTGAATTATTGTAGGATTTCAAGTTTCGTATTGATCGGATTTGTTGTTTGACGTATGGGCTTGAAACGCCTTGAAATCAATTGAAATCAATTTGAAAATATTGATTTCAGCATAACTTCTTCATACGATGGAATTTGGACGTGAAACTTTTTCCATCGCGTTTAGAATATTTTAAAACACTTATTTTGATATATGAGTTTACCCAATTTCGTTCTGGGGTCAGAACGGGCCTTTTGGGCCACGTTAGTGTTGGCGCGTATATATATCAACCTGATCCATCTATTTTATTTCAATTTGCCTATAAATATCCTGCTATAAACCCTAGCCACCATAATTCTCATTTGTCTGCACGTATATCTTCTTCTCAACTCCTCCTTCCCAATGGCTGCAAATCCTAGATCCAATTATAATTTAAAATCGAAGTCAAAAATCCAAACTTCTCGGAAAAATTAAAAAAATTATATGTCGTAGATCTCAATGATACGAACCTACGTCTGCTGTTCGTTTTTCGAGACAGTGACCGAATCAACCGGAAATCACGGTCAAAGTTCTAATTGGGGTTTTTCAATCAAGTCAGCGATTGGTGAAATCAAGATATGGGTTTTGTTCGTCTTGCCTTCAGGAGTCGATAGGTGGTGGTCGCATCACCTAAATCTACCTATGGCGGCCGAAATGGGAGTTTTAGGGTTTCAAAACCCTAAGGAAAGTGGCGGCGGCGTGCCATATATAGGCGACCGGGGATGGGTTGAAGAGGGGCGGTCGATGGAGATCGAGGAGGTGGGTCGAATGGTGGTGGTCGGTGGCGATGAAAATGGCTGTAGAGGCGGCAATAGATGGTCAAAGGCGGACGTGTTTTTGCGTGTGTACTGTAGCATGGAGTGCATGAGAAAGGATTGGGACGTGGGCTAAGGGCTGACGTGGCAATCTTTGATTTGGGTGTGTTATCCTTTTGTTTTATTTTAATCTTGAACTCAATTGTTCTAATCGCTGTATCTTCTACATACGAACTCCGTTTCACGCGCGATTTTTTTTGTTAGGATCGAAATAAAATTCCGGACGTTTTGACGCTAGTTTGGACGGATTTGGAGATTGTGCAAATTTTGGGTTTAAATTGAATATAAATTCAATTCAAATTTAAAAGGTGAGTGTTTTAACCCACTCACAACTTCTAAAATTTCTTATGTTTGTTAAATTGATATATGATGTGATTTTAAATTTATTTATGGTTGTTTGGCATATTATTAATCATCATCTCAGTTAAATTGCATTTATTCAAATTAAATTGTTATTTAATTTTTTCTGCATATAAATTGACAGTTGAATTTATTTAGTATTGCATATAAATTGCTAGTTAAATTTATTTATTATTGCCTATAAACGGTCGGTTAAACAGTTATTAATTTATTTTTGAATATAAATTGTTCTTTGATACCTGTTATATTTTATACGCTCTCTATTGATGTTTGTTTAAATTGGATGATGATTTTAATAAATGGTTGATGGTTGATATTATATGAATGGATGCTGAATTTTATATGGTTATAAATTGCAAGTTATTATGCATTTTCATCTCATTCAGGATTGCGGTTTGAAATGATATATAACCGTAAATTTTATTTTTAAATTGCAGATTGAAATGATAAATATCCGTATCACTTGACCATAGGATAGAAAATTATATACAGACACCGCGGTCAATATGTAAAATTATTTTAAAATGATTTATGTGGTTTTGTAAAGAAATATATGAGTATATAGATATTAATTTTAAATATTTTATAAATACTATCTTATTATTGAATTTAGCTATGTATAAATTTGTTTTGAATTATAAAATAAGCTAAATAATGAAGTTTGATTTCTTTTATAAAATATGGTTAAGTATCTGTTTAAAAAATCTATTGTATATAGAGTTTATAATAACTCAAATAAAAGTAAGGTTGAAGATAAATGTGAATATGATTTGAATTAAAGCATTTAAGAATTATCTTCGAAAAAATTTGTTTTGAAATGTAAATAAATTCAGATTTAAAGGGTATGATTCTATAACTTGATTTTGATTTAAGAATTTAAATGAATATCAAATTGATTTAAAGAATATTATCAAGTTAATTTAATTAAAAGAATATCCTGTTATTGAAGTTTAAGGGTTTCACTTAAATAATATTTGTTTATTAAGTAAACATTTCAAATTTAAATAATAGGAATTGGATTTGATATATATTAAATTATCAAAGAATCCATTTTGAAATAGTAGAATATTTAAAGATTGAAATATATGAACTATAAATATTTCAGTTTTGAAATTTAGAATATTTAAGCTTTGAAATATATGGGAATTAAAATGGTTTATTTGGAGGTTCAAATTTATATTGGGAATTTATTGTGAAATTTAAAGAAGCTATTTTATTATATAAAGTAATATAGTATTTAAACCATTAAGTATTAAAAGTTATGTTTCATAGCTATGGTTTCGAGGTATATAGATTTGAAAAGGGTATGAATTTTGGAAAAGATATATTTGATATCATATTGATTTGGGTCTTTAAATATAAATGATATCGTATTTATATAGTTTTGAAATGTATATTATATTCTGGTTTTTTTAAAGGTATGAATTATTTTGAAATAACCGCGGTGTTATAATAACGATTGGTTGTTGAAGAGACCGGGATCGGAAGTTGTCATACTCTCTGCCAATTCCGAAAACCACTTTAACAACCGTGTACGCGGTGGAGATTCCAGAATGAAGTAGGATGGTGGCGACGTTTCCTTTAAGGTAAATACGTGGACCCGACTCCCGTGAGTTGGCATAAGGTGGCTAAAACAGGAGCGATTCTCGGGCCAATAAGGTCATTCCTCTGATCGGACGCACTCCTTCGATATTATACTCTGACTTTTGGATTGATTCGGTGGCCACTTTTGATTTTTTATTTTGGGGGTTTTGTTCGAGGTGGGCGGTAGTAGCTGCTACGCGTTACCTCCAGCCCGGATGCATATTTGGTATATCTACCCCGACATTGCCTAGTTGTGCCGTGTCACCTACCCTAGCGCGCCTAGTACGTGTTTCTATTTGTGTCGTACCTATGGAGTATCCTCTGGTAGCCTCCCGATCAGGAGGTATTACAGTACTGTATAGACTATTGGTATTATTTTGTGTTAAGGGGAATATTGGGTCACTCTTTAACGCTATTTAAAAGTAAGTTTATCTTATTAATAGACACTGTTGTAATAGCGAAATATACTACATAGTAAATAGTTTAGCGGATCCTTAAGAGATGTAAATCCCGAGCATCTCTTGAGTTACTACACTCATATTTATTTCTGTTGATTTAACTTACATAAGATCTTTTAATTCTGACTCGAGTGTGTTGTCTTTTCAATTCGCTCGGGTCAGTCCGAGCGTTTCAGGATCGAAGACTTTAGCTCTGGAGGACGAAGACGGAGATTTCTATTATTATTATTTATTTATTATATTCCACTACACTCATATTGTTCCGCTGCATGGTTATATGGTATGTGTAACTCTGATATATGTTGTATAAGTATAATCGAATATTTTAAAACAGCTTTATAAATTGTATATTTGATTATTATATTTTATCTTTCCGCTGTGAGATTCTGTTTTGTTTTATTTCTTTCTCGTTTTTCTTGCTTACCCCATAACAATCCGCCTTCCGAACGGTTTGAATTGGCACGTGTGTCGATTTAAAGCGTGCGAAAAGGCGGGACGTTACAATTAATGATTTACAAGAATTGAAAATAATTATGTATAAAGATAGACTTCGCCGTATTTTTAAGTTTTTTTATGTTTTTTGCATAATCGATCGCGTTTATTTTCGGATGCTTAGTTTAAAAAGAGTTTATAAATTTGGTTGCATGATTTAATTTTAGTGAATATTAGTCACACATCCCTAAAACCAAAGTTAATTCAAACGGTATTCTCCCTAAAAAGTTGTAAAGCGGGTTTCTATAATTATTTTACTATAACAGCATGTATTTTTCGTATTTTTTTGTGTCAGTGCTTAATTTTTTTTATAAAAATTGTAAATATTATAACTATGTTTCTGGAAAAAAAATTGCAGATATATCTGCAATTGTTCGCTGAATAATTGCATTCGACAAACATCTGAATAATTGCATGTATGTATGCAATTATTACATATAATTGCAGACATGTACGCAATTATTGACTGAATAATTGCGTTGAATAAAAATCTATTTCATATATTTGCGGACATATATGCAATTATTCACTGAATAACAACACATTGATTTAACATCAAGATATTTACGCAAATATCAGCACTTATTCCTTGAAAGTGCTGACATATCTGCAGTTTTTAGTTGCAAAGGCATTCTATACAGAATAACTGCAAACACATCTGCAGTTAATCTTTAAAATTGCATATATGTCTGCAAGTATTCCTGAAACATACCGTGTGTCATTTTTTCTCTTTTCATCCTTGTTTTTTGAATTCTTTTACATGAATATGAAGATAAATATTAATTGAAATAAGTTTTTAAATTTGAAAGTTTTTTTTATTTTTTATATGTTTTTGATGATTTTTCTAAAAGGATCTAATTTACGTATTTCTAGTGAGGCCTGTAAGTTCATAATAATGCTTTGAACGAGGGTAAAAAATGGTTCACTCCCAGTTCATTTTGTTTTCGCGCATAAATAACGCTTCATCGCAGTTAGGGTTTTAGTTCCCATTCTCAGCCGCCACTCTCCCTTCATCTGGAAGCAACCGTTCGTCATGGTAATCTTTACTTTTCCTTCTTCCTCTAATGGTTGAAGATTTGATATAAAAATGTCGCTTAACTTACTCTTCGTATTTAACTTGCAGGCGTCGGAGAAGAAGTTGTCGAATCCAATGAGAGAGATTAAGGTGCAGAAATTAGTGCTTAATATTTCAGTCGGAGAAAGTGGAGATAGACTCACTAGAGCATCTAAGGTATCCATTATTTTGCAGTGTTTTGTTCACAACATGGATCCGATTAATTAATTTTGTTCTATCTGCGGTTTGTGATTTAGGGAAGTCTACATCATTATGCAAGCAGAAATTACTTACCATATTACTGTTTGATGTTAGTATGTCATAAAGTTCTGGCTTAATATGTAGCGTTTGGACCGACTGATATGAACTGACTGACAACTATGTATTCACAGTTGTGTGGCTCAGAAAATCTCATATAGCATGACCATTCCCATCACAATATAACTAACACACAAGTCTTCAACACTCTTTTACAATATATTGCCATCCACACTCAATAATCCACATTTACTAGTCCAAGAAATAAATTAACGTAAATATTATATATTTCGTAAATCAGTCTCATCCCACGTATAGGAAGTATTAATCCGGCTGTGCGTGCAACTAGTTTGCTTAAGCAATCCGGCTGTGCGTGCAACTAGTTTGCTTAAGCAACTCCATGGTTTCAAATCTTAAGTATATCATCCGAGATCACATTTAGCCAAAACGAACATCAAATGTTGTTCATACGCTCATCTCATTCGAAATATTCAAATCTTCCTCGAAATATGAGATGAAATTTCACCCGAAGATGTACAAATTTCTTTTACATAACATTTTCTACATTCCTTGTATATAGATCTAAAAAAAGGCTATATAATTGCTATGTACTAACCACCTAATCATTTTTTTTACCTCGATAAGTCGCAATGAAAGACTTATTTTTTAACATTCAATCACTACCAAATCAATCTTGCTAATCAAGTTACCACGCTTCAAAAACACATTCATCTCAACTTTTTCCTATGCAAATCAAACATGTTCCCATCTCTATATTTACTTTTAAATAATATATTTTTAAAGAAAAAATCATTTGTGTCAATTCTGGACGCATAAGCTACTCCAATGTATTCCTGAGAAGTATTATAAGATCTGAGATGTCAATTCGAAACAAAATCATCTTGTTCGAGTTCTCGCACGCTACAACTTATCTTGTTTGAAAATACCGAGACTAAACGCGATTGAAATCCGAGTTTTTAAACCTTGGCAACCTCCAAAGTTGATTAGTAGGTTGCTAAATAGCAACCCAACTCCCATTGGATCGGTGAGTTACTAACCTATCTCCTACTGGAAGTGTAGTCTGATGTCTAAGTAAAAAAAATATAGGTTATACTTGAAGGGTCTTGTTGCAGCCCAAAAATATGTTCGTCTTGTCCAATTTATTTAAGAAAGGGTTAAGGTGAAACTTCATATTACCCAAAGCTATCACAAACATATTGTTAATCAAGAATATATCAAAAAAATAAGATAACATCGATGTAGTGCTGAAAGACCATATATTCGGGCAGCAACATAGTACCGAGCAAGAAAATACCACCGATTTATTTGGGTAGCATGGTTTACTTATATTGGATAGCATAAAGTAATAGAATAAGCGCGAGTCAAAAAAATGGTGTAAAATTAAAATGAATTCGTAATGTGTCGCCCCTCTCAAAACAATAATAACAATAACGAGTAAAATGTTGGATAGCTGCGAACATGCATCTTAAATGAAACAATTTTAGTATACTCGTATGTGCTGAGTTTAAACAGGCTAATATTGTAGCAATTAGGGTAATTACTCGCAAAAATTTTCTGTCTCTCTATTATAGCATCTTTACATTTAGCCGTGTCACATTGAATGAGTTACATACATTTTTACGTTTTCAATACAATCTTCAATGCGGATGAGTTTATCTTTGATTCACAACTAGTAATACCTGTAAGCTGTTGTTGGTTGCAATCTTATTCACTACTTTTATCATAGTTGTCAACGTGCGCGCTTAGGCGTCAGAAAAGCGCATGTGTCGCACCTTTTTGACGTCGAGGCGCACAAAGAGCACGCTAATTGCTCTTTTTTACGAGTCGACGAGGCGCATTAAAGCGCGTCTTGCGTCTCGATGCGCCTCGACTAGGCGTTAGTAATTTTGCAACCGAAACAAAAAATTACCAAAACCCTAAGTCGATATCTTAGTCGATTTCATTTTAGGGTTTCAAAAGTCAGTGTCGCCCAAAAAAACACCCCAAACTGCTGCCTTTAGCTCCTGCGCCACCGATGTCATTTTCTGTCGCTGCCGCCACCTAGCCTCTACCGCCTTGCATCTGCCGTCGTTTCGGGTCAGGTACAATTTTTTTAAATTTGAATAGGATCAATATTGTATTATGTAATTAGGTTTTTTTTAATATAATTATATAAACTTTGAAGTTAGATTTTAGTTAAGTTAAAATTTGAAGGCTAAATTATGAAGTTAATTTTAATTGGTTTAAATTTTTGAAAGTTAATTTAAACTTTAAGTTATTTTGATTAATTTAGCTCAACATTTAAAGAGTTATGTTGTATACGATTTTAATTTTAAATTTTAGTTAATTAAATTGTTAAAATTTAATTTGACTCTAATGAAATAGTTATATTTTAATTTTACTTAATAAAGTCGTTAAATAAAATAATTAAATAGTTAAATAAATTATAAAATATGCCTAAATATAATTTTTAGATAATAAATTTTTTAAGTAGTTAAATAAATTATAAAATATGACTAAATTTAATTTGTTAGTTAATAAAATATTTAAATAGTTAAATAAATTAGAAAATACAACTTCATTTATTGTTTAATTTATAAAATATTTTAATAAAATATTTAAATAGTTGAAGAAATTATAAAATATGACTTAATTTAATTTTTAGTTAATAAAGTAGTTTAACAAAATATTTAAAAAGTTAAATAAGTTATAAAATACGACTTAATCTAATTTTTAGTTAATAAAGTAGTTTAATAAAATATTTAAACAGTTGAATGAATCATAAATGGTTAAAAACAAAAAACTTAGAATCTTAGTTTGTAAAATAGTTTAATAACTTTGTTTCACATTTTGTATAAAAGCACAAGGCTTACCGAGGCAAAAGCCTTGCACCCTAACTGCTATGACTTTTATACATGGTTATGAAAACTCAACTTAATTTTTTGATGATAATATAATTTGACGTGTGCTTATTCTAGTTGATGCATAAGACCTGAATAAAAATGCACGTCTTCTTGTATATTCATGGCATGATTTGATAGCAACTCCCTATTGTGAGTTTCACCTATGTTATTTGAATAGATTGGAAGTACAATCGGATGTGGCAGTTTATGTTGATGTAACTTATATGGAAAGGTGGATCCAGTGCAGTATCCGACATGCTAGGATTTTCCCTAAGCAAGGGTATGAGAACATCGTTGAGAACCCATGGTTTCAAATCTCCTACGTTTCGTCCGAGATCTCCATTTCACACTTAGATGAAACGAGCACCGAATACCATTTATATCTCATTTGACAGCCATCTCGTTCGAAATATTCAAATTTCATTCAAAATGTGAATCAAAATTACAAATCGAGATCTCGCTTAGAATTATATATTTGTCTTCTTTTACTTGATTTTAATATGTTTTTTAAGAAACTACTCAGTACAATTACTGTCTACCAACCTCTAGATATAGTTTTTACTTTTTATCTCGATGAACCAAAATCAAACTAATTCATTTCAGCGTTCAAATAAGCGTATCATTCAATCATTACTAAATCAATCCAACTAACCAAACTTCATTTCGTCTTCTTTCTTCTTCAAAACACTCATTTCAACTTTTTTATACACTAATCAAGCAAGTTACCAATTTCATTTTTTTTAAAATAATTGTTTTATAACATCAAGTTTTGGATATGTAAGATGCTCTGAGATTACCCAAGATGTATTTAAGACCCAAGATGTTATTTGAAATGTACATCCATGATACCATCGTCTCGTCCAAGATCTCCTATGATACGAGATATCTTGTGTGGAAATACCGAGACGAAACGTGATCGAAATCTGAATTTTGCAACTTTGAGTTTATCCAAGATAATAACAATGAAATAATGATCCCAGGAGTAATTTGTGGTACTTATACAGTTGGTTTGCCCTGACATTTGTTAAAATTGTAATTTACAAATAGTTGTACACTGAGATACAATTATATCGCTTAAGATTTGATGAACACTATATTTTCTATGGTACTGATGCAAAACATATGCTCATTTCTTTGAATTTCATAGTTAAATATGATGGTCAAAAATGAACCAGAACCTATATATTGAATTTCTAGGTTGTTTTCCTTCTTTTTATACATAGGTGCAAGGCCTTAACATGTCTACATGACTCTACTCTAGATTTGCTATTTATAGCTGATATCAAACAGAACACATGCATTGACATTGAAAGTACTAGGTTTTACTCGCATTTTCACATGTTTAATGAATGTGTGTTGTCATGTTGTCATGGTTCAGTTGGAGTCCATATCCAAGGAACAGATTTGACATTATAATGCATGACATATGTTTATTAAAGCATGCATACATAAATGCTACAAAATAGTAAAGAGAGGGAACTTTATAGTAATTGTTTTGGGAATTTTTTTTCCCTTTTAGTTTCTCCGAACTTTACATTCGTTGTTTGTTATTAGTAGCAACTAATGGAAAGAACGACATTTTTAGACCAAATCAATCAAACAGGCTGTATTTTAAGAAACTTCGGGTAGTTACCAAATGCATTTGTGAAAGCCATAAACTATAATTGCAGAACTTTTCATGTAAACATTATGACATATATAATGCCTTCCATTTCAGTATTTAGATTTTTAGATTTTGATTGTGACTGATACTAATTATGTAAGATGCGACAATTTGATATTTTTTTCACTCTTTTGTACAGGTTTTGGAACAATTGAGTGGACAGACTCCCGTGTTTTCCAAGGGTGGGATATTTCAAGCACATTGATTGTATACATCAGGTGCAAATATGTTTTGCTGTATGTAATGTATTTTGCTTTTTTGTAGCTAGATATACTGTTCGGTCCTTCGGTATCAGGCGTAATGAGAAGATTGCGTGCTATGTGACAGTCAGAGGTGAGAAAGCAATGCAGCTCTTGGAAAGTGGACTGAAGGTCAAGGAGTACGAATTGGTGAGAAGGAACTTCAGTGATACTGGCTGTTTTGGTTTTGGTATCCAAGAACATATCGATCTTGGGATCAAGTATGATCTTTTTTCCTTTAATTTATGCATTGAGCAAATTTAACTTACGTATGATCTTTTTTTTTGTTCCTTCAATCTATGCATTGGGTAATTTTAATTGCTGGGTTTACCAATACAATCGATCTGTAAATTTTGCGTCGTGAGAAACATTCCTAGAACATCAATCTTCCGAACCCACATTATGTAGTTGAATAATTTTAATTGCTTTCATTTCTGGAGAATCTTGTATGAGAAGAGTTCTCTGTAACCCTCAGCAGAGCAGGACATCACTCATCTGAACCCATATTATGCACAAGTACACAATACACAATTTTCATGTCTGCAATACAATGATAGGCCCTGTCAACAGGTACCCGAAAAATTTGAATTCTGTTCGCATCCATATCCGAAAATATCAGAGATAATCAAAAAGCGCATACAAATATCAGATATCCAAGTAAGTTGTCGGATATAGATGGAGATGTTATGATATATATCCAAAAAATGAATTTCCATCCAGTATGGCATTAAATATATTTTCCACTATTTGAAATGAAATTTAGTTAAAACCATTAAACATATTTTCCACATTTTATCGTTGAAGATTATTTTCTTGTTAAAAAAATAGCAAAAAACAATTTTATAATTGTTATTAGTGTTAAAATGTTTATTTTAATGTAAGTCGGTGAACACCTAGAAATATAACATCACTTCAATTGGGAACATTTTTAAATTATACACACTTTGCTCATACAAGTATGTATGTATCCAGTGTGTATGGTACCGGATAATTTAGTAATAAGATTTATTCACTTCACTCTTCTGTTTGTCTCTCTTCTATTTTTCTCTCTTATACACAATATCTTAATATTTCATAAAAACATCTCCATACATTTGGTTGGTCCTCCATCTTATTACTTACGAAACTTCTTGCTTCTTTTATAGTGTACTGCAAAGATTTTTCTCTTTTATATGTTGAATTCTTTGTCCCGTATTCATTACTATTTTAATTTTGATCATGTCGACAATGTTTATATGTATTAGCAAAGTAAATTACAACAGTTTTTTGATTATCCTAACTTCTAAGTGGAAAAACACCATCCATGCAGTGGTGCAATTATCATACAGAAATGACAGGCTTTAAGTGCTGTACGTCAGCTGTTATTAAGGCATGTTGTAGGTTGTAACCCCATGGTACATGCTAGGGCTATTATTAAAATCAGTTACCATTTTATGAGTACAATCGGCATACGAGCACAACTGGTATCTTAGTACAATTAGTAATGGTTAATTTACCCTTTTTAATGGTAAATATTGATAATACTTCTTTAAAATCAATGGTACCTGAATATTCACATTAGTTGCATTATATGCACATTTAGAAGCAAGTGAAGAATGAGACTTTGTTCAAGAATTCAATGCAAATGATGTTAGTTGAGGTTTTTATTTTTATTTTTCAGCGAAGTCTTCAAGTGACACAATGAGATGCATGATGAAATACCAATACAGCGAAAAAAAGAAAGTCGATCTTTTAAAAAAAATAAATGGTAACCTTTATTAGTGTAATAGTCATCAGTTTATCAGTATATCAGCATTTGCTATGTATTGACAGATCAGCAACGGTAACATTATGCAGTTTTCCCTTGTTAGTAAAAATAACACAATAACAGTAGTTGCAAAATGGTAGCGGTAATCATTACCTTAATTGCCCTAGTTCATGGCAATGGTTAGGAATCATGATACTAAAGTCCCACGCCAGCCAGATTGTGAGAGTGCTGGATTTTTTATTTTATTAATTGAACATGCCTGCTGCAAACTAATAATTGTTTGGTTAAAAGGGATTCAATGGACTGGCCATCTCTCGTAAGAGTGCCTATGGGATAAACAGGTGAACAAATGAACCTGCCACGTGGAAATTATTTTCTATTTTAAATTTTTTGCAAAATCCATTAGAGATTAATTACATAGAGTGCAAATTTTGAGTAAAATTTGTAATTATTTGAATATGAATTTTTTAAATATTGGAAGTTTATAGATGTCCATGCAGTCCACAGATGCAGATACACATTCTCTAATATCAACGAATGGTGGATGTGCATACTGATGTTGATTTTCGGATACACTTAAGTTAGCAGTATTTAATTCTGTTTGCATCCGTTGAAAGACCTACACCATGTTTTGAAAAGTAGTACCACGTTACTGACATGATGCCAATTTTTTCTAACATCTCTTGGATGAAATTTGTTCTTACAAGATTTGGTCCTTTATAATTAGAATATTTCTAAGACATCTCCAGATGTCTACAAAACAGTTCTTTTAGGAATCAAGTTTTTTTATACTTGTTTCTCGGAACGCCAGAAAATTTATAGTTACAATTGAGAGAAGTGAGGGGGAAACTAGAAGTTAATATATTACTGAGAATACCATATAAAAGAAGAGTTAAATGCTGTAGATGTAGACAAAGAACACAAATTCACCAGTGAAAAAAATATTAATATTTGCATTGAAGGGGCAAAACAAAAATGATGATTCAAATTGACATGTGAAGAAAATATTAAAAACGAATTAAAATTTGTTTTTTTAAACTAACATACGACACAATACAAAAATATGAAACATGAGAATTCAAGTGGCCCTTAATTAGTATGCGTCCTGATTGGGCATTTATATCATATGATCTATATGTTGCAATACAAGTACTCAATGCCTTAGTGGGCATTATACTTGCATTGAGTGTATTTATAGCAATGTATGTATTCTTACAATTCATTTGGCCGATCTTAATTAATGTGTCGTAATTGGTATTTTTTATGAAATGCTTATATAGATGTGAATACAATTTGAAATATGTGATATTTGAATGGTATAGGTATGACCCATCTACTGGTATCTATGGAATGGACTTCTACGTGGTTCTAGAACGTGCAGGCTATCGCGTGGGTCGCCGCCGTCGCTGCAAGTCGCGTGTTGGAATTCAGCACCGTGTCACAAAAGATGATGCCATGAAATGGTTTCAGGTTAAGTATGAGGGTGTTATTCTCAACAAAGCTCATGCCATGACTGGTTAATCAAACTTCGCTTTACTGACAAGGAAGAGACTGCCTTTATTTGCTGCTTCATTTGTTTTTTCCCCTCTCCTTATGAACTGTTTTATTTGTTAGTTTTGTCGTCCTTGCTGTGTAGAATGTGTTAATTTGTCGCCTGAGATTAAATTATTGATTAATGTAAGGGTGAGATTTGTTGATCAGGATTTTACTAGGTTGAGTCCTTTTATTGTTGAACTTGGTTAGTTATGATGCTTCGATTTGGACATTGGCAGCTGGATAATTCAAGCATTTATAGGTCACGTTCTGCTGTGCTTAGCCGTTTTGGAGGCATCTGTTAGAAACTATTGATCAACTTGTTGAATGGTATAAGTATGATCTATCCACTTGCAGAATCCCAATAGCTTTGGTTTTGAGAAAAGAGGGGAAATTTCTATTTTTTTTCCTTTAAAGACGATTCATTGATTTGAGCGCGGAAAAGAAAAGAAGTGGGGTCGTTTCAAATTTTTCTTTTCGAGCATACGGTGCCAGTTGGATTTATTTATTTATTTTTGGTATAAATGGTTTTTTAAAAATCGTTTATATTCTAAACGGTTTAAATGCTTTTTATTAAATCGTTTAATGTTTTACATATACAAATTTTTATATATATTTAGCGAATGCCACTCATTTTCAAGATTAATAATAATAATATCATTTTCAAAATAATAATGATAATAGAACATTAGATCATTTAATAAAATACAAAGCAAATCGGTAGAAACTGAAATAAGAAAATATGTAATTACTGTTATCCCGCTTTTTGGCAAAGCCGTGATACCAAAAGATTGATCGAAAACAAAAGACAGTTCGTCTCAGAGATGGGTTATACTTCACTTTGCTATGGATATTGATGAATTTTGTCCGAGTCCAGAACGGGCCAAAATTGATAGAACATAACAAGAAAGGACGAAGGAGTCGTCATTTCAAATTTCAAGTCAATCCGAGTTCGTTTGCCCAAGTTATGATGGATTCAAGTTGAGAGAGTTGGGCCTTGCTCGGTTCGAATCCATCACCCTTTCAGTGTTTCGAACCCATCGTCTTCGAAACCATCTGCTCCGAACCCAACCGGTGTCCTTCCTTCAAATCCATGAAGTTCGAACCCATCATCCTAGCAGTAGTTCGAACCCACAAGACATGGCCGTGCCTCGAATCCAGCAGCCATCATGTACTTCGACTCCATTACATTCGAAACCATCGTCTTCGAATCCATTCAAGCCCACCAGCTTCGAACCCAAGTCGCTTCGAATCGATCTTGTTCGAATCGATCGAGTTCGAACCCACGAACACCTTGGTTCGAAACGGTCACATTCGAACCCAGGGACATTCACTTGTTCGTACCCACCAAGTCAGCCAACTTGGATGACGTGTCGCCCCACGATACGAACGAGGCGAAATCCATGGGTGCGAAGCGGTCAACTCGGAGACAAAACATGATCGATTCGAGGAGCACGCGCCACGTCACTGCAGAATCACGTGTGTCCATGGATTCGAAGTCATGGTTTCGAAGATGATGGGTTCGAACTCCACAGCCAACCGAGAAACACCATTTCGAACCGATCATATCTCCTCAACCACACATCCAAATGCAACCAAATTTTCACAGTAGCCTCCATACAAGGTAAAGATTGTTCCTGCCAAGTTTCAGCTCGATTGGACCATTTCTTGAGTGGTTCGAAATGACTTCGAATCGATGTCAGATCGAGACGAAACTTGGTGGGGTCGGTCGCGTGGGCCCACTCACGTGCCAGAAGAGGTCTCCCGAAGTTTCAGCCAGATCTGGGCCTCCAACGCCTATAAATAGCACCCTGAAGCCTTCAGAAAAGGGGATCTTCTTCCGAGAACTTCTGCCATTGAACGCTGAGACTCTGCCGGATTCAAGTCTATTCACCAGAATCGCTGTTGTATTCAGATTTCAAAGCTATTATCAATTGTAATCCGCTGTAATCGATTGAATCGAGCAAAGCAATAAAGAGAAATCCTTCAAAGTGGACGTAGGCACGAACGCCGAACCACTATAAATCCTGTGTTTGTGATTGTTGTCTGTGAATTACTGTGATTTTTTACCTAGAGCTGAATTCTATATTGATTGTTGCTGAGTTCTGTGTTGATTATTATCAAGTTGAATACGCAAACGGGTGCTTCCGTGATATTGGGTGTTTGTGACCAATTTTGACGCAAACATTTTGGTGCTTTCACTGAGAATTGAACTCAGGAGTTCTACCAGTTGATAATTGATTCAGAGAAAGTTTGAAAGTTTAGATTTGAGAAATTATGACGAGACAATCGAGTAGAAGGCCAAGGCCAGAGAGGAGTGAACAGCAGGGGAGTCAGGAGGCTTCCTCAGGAGCGAATCAACCATCGATCTACATCACTAGGGACGAGATGGAGACGATGATGAAGAAGCAAGAGGAGTTGATCCAGAGTTTATTTCAACAGATAGGACAGCTTGGAGCACAGAATAGAGGAGCCAATGGAGTCCAGAACGAAGCAGGACCATCCGGCGTCGCACCCGGATTAGGGGGCACACCCATGGAGAATGTTGGTCCAATTTCGGAGGGAGAAAGAGGAGTATCTGCGCAACCTGGAGACAGCAGAGGAATGAACGCTCAGTCAAGGGGGCAGATTTCAGAGTTCCCTCGTGAACTCGGGGGGCAGGATGAAAGTAACGAACGAAGGTTACATCTCGGAGACACCGACAAGTTGGCAGAGATGGTTAGGCGAGCAATGAGAGGCGGTTTGGTGAACAAAGACCTAGAGGATGTTAATAGGAGTCCTTTCACTCCGGCAATCAGACGAGCTAGAAACCCGCCGGATTTCAAATTACCATCGCTGGATATGTATGACGGGAGAACGGACCCCACGGTCCATCTGACAAAATATACGAGGCATATGGAAGTGCTGGGGGCATCAGAGGAGGTCATGGCCCGGTGCTTTCCACTGTATTTGGCGGATATTGCGGCATTATGGTTCAGGCAATTAGATAGTGGATCCATTGGAACATGGAATGATTTAACTGAGAGATTTATGAGGCAATTCAGGGTTCACATTACAAGACCCAAGAATGTGATGACGTTAGCAACTTTAAAATAGAGGGCTGGAGAAACATTGAGAAGTTTCCTGACACGGTTCAATGCGGCGGCAGCTTCGGTGGATAGACCGGATCCATCCATGGTTATGATGGCGGCTGTGTCCGGAATAGCAGACGGAACGGAATTCAAAAATTCATTAACTAAGGATCCACCCGTAGATCTGGGAGAATTCTACCATGAGGCGGAAAAGTTTTTACGATTAGAGGATGCGAATGCAGAAAGAGAAGAAGGAGATGGGATAGAAGTTTATGCACTCGAAGATGAAAAGCCCCCTAGAAGGGACTCGGACAAGGATAAAGGTAAAAGAAAGATTGAGAATAACGGAGACAGATCAAAGCGGCAACGGAGGGAGCCGCGATTCACCACCTACACTGAGCTGAATGAGAGCCTGGAACGAATTTATCAGGATACCAAAGAACAGATTCCGTATCGTAGACCAATGCGAAGGGATCCAACTTCTAACGAAAGGAAATCAGATAAGTTTTGTGTATTCCATGAATTAAATGGTCATAACACTAATGATTGTAGGCACCTGAAGGACGAGGTGGAAGGGCATATCAGGAACGGTATGCTCCTTCAGTATGTAAGGAGGCGAGCTCCTGTGGCGGAACCAGAACGACCACCGTCCACATCGGCTAGAGGCGATCCTGAATCAAGGCACCGTTTGGTTATCAATTGAGTGAGATAACGATGAACAAGTTGTAAGCTTCCACTAACGCAATTAAATCATTTACACATGTGCGAGATCGCGAACGATCTCCAGGCATGCTCTGAATGATCATTGACCGTTTCGTAGTGGGAACTTACGCTTCGACATCCATGCTTTGCTTTCATATCATTTCGATTTGAACATTTAGACTCTGTTTGTTTGGACATTTCTGTTTTGAAAACTCATCCATGTAATAGATATTTGATTCTGATAACTCTGGAATGGCTAAGCTACTTACAGATGTATGGGGTCGCGAACGATCCTTAGGCATGCTCTGAGATGGCGATGAACCGCCCTGACAAACGATCCAGGATCTCACCCGAACGTGACCCTGGCATCGATAACATCAAGCCCTCCCGGGCACACAATTCGCCTCGAACGACACTCGACTTCGAGCAGTCACAACTCACCACACCTCAAATGGCTTGATCGCGAACGGTCGTCACTTGAGGTCCAACACCCGACCGCGAACGTTCACAAATTCACCTCGAACGGCACACGATCGCGAACGATCACTTTCTGCCTTGAATGGCACCGACCGCGAACGGTCATGGTTCACTAATTGTAAAATCCGACCTCGAACGGTCACCATTCGCCTTGAACGGCACTTGGTCGCGAACGATCATCAATTGCCGCGAACGGCATCGACCGCGAACGGTCCCATTCAATCTTTTGCCATGAATAGTATCGACCGCGAACGGTCCTATTCCATCATTTGCCGCGAACGGCGTCGACCGAGAACGGTCCTATTCCATCCTGTGCCACGAACGGCACGGACCGCGAACGGTCCTAATTCGCCTCAAACAGCATACGATCCCGAACGATCGACGCATGGATTTATACGCTCGACCGCGCATGGTCGCACTTCACCTCGAATGACTCGATCACGAACGATCGTCATTTGAAGTTGAGCGCTTGACCACGAACGGCCGCGCTTCATCCCAAATGGCTCGATCCCGAACGATCGTCACTTGAGGCCATATGAAAACTATCAAGTTTTTTGCAGGTTGATGATCGGATACGAACATCCAACTCGAAGCATTACAAAACACACCTTCCTACCGCAAGGCATGTTTTGGGGGGCAAAATGTTATCCCGCTTTTTGGCAAAGCCGTGATACCAAAAGATTGATCGAAAACAAAAGACAGTTCGTCTCAGAGATGGGTTATACTTCACTTTGCTATGGATATCGATGAATTTTGTCCGAGTCCGGAACGGGCCAAAATTGATAGAACATAACAAGAAAGGACGAAGGAGTCGTCATTTCAAATTTCAAGTCAATCCGAGTTCGTTTGCCCAAGTTATGATGGATTCAAGTTGAGAGAGTTGGGCCTTGCTCGGTTCGAATCCATCACCCTTTCAGTGTTTCGAACCCATCGTCTTCGAAACCATCTGCTCCGAACCCAACCGGTGTCCTTCCTTCGAATCCATGAAGTTCGAACCCATCATCCTAGCAGTAGTTCGAACCCACAAGACATGGCCGTGCCTCGA
Source organism: Allium cepa (assembly GCA_030765085.1). Taxonomy (NCBI): domain Eukaryota; kingdom Viridiplantae; phylum Streptophyta; class Magnoliopsida; order Asparagales; family Amaryllidaceae; genus Allium; species Allium cepa. Next base: position 188,393,792 of record CM060944.1, read on the forward strand.
ATCCAGCAGCCATCATGTACTTCGACTCCATTACATTCGAAACCATCGTCTTCGAATCCATTCAAGCCCACCAGCTTCGAACCCAAGTCGCTTCGAATCGATCTTGTTCGAATCGATCGAGTTCGAACCCACGAACACCTTGGTTCGAAACGGTCGCATTCGAACCCAGGGACATTCACTTGTTCGTACCCACCAAGTCAGTCAACTTGGATGACGTGTCGCCCCACGATACGAACGAGGCGAAATCCATAGGTGCGAAGCGGTCAACTCGGAGACAAAACAGGATCGATTCGAGGAGCACGCGCCACGTCACTGCAGAATCACGTGTGTCCATGGATTCGAAGTCATGGTTTCGAAGATGATGGGTTTGAACTCCACAGCCAACCGAGAAACACCATTTCGAACCGATCATATCTCCTCAACCACACATCCAAATGCAACCAAATTTTCACAGTAGCCTCCATACAAGGTAAAGATTGTTCCTGCCAAGTTTTAGCTCGATTGGACCATTTCTTGATGGGTTCGAAATGACTTCGAATCGATGTCAGATCGAGACGAAACTTGGTGGGGTCGGTCGCGTGGGCCCACTCACGTGCCAGAAGAGGTCTCCCGAAGTTTCAGCCAGATCTGGGCCTCCAACGCCTATAAATAGCACCCTGAAGCCTTCAGAAAAGGGGATCTTCTTTCGAGAACTTCTGCCATTGAACGCTGAGACTCTGCCGGATTCAAGTCTATTCACCAGAATCGCTGTTGTATTCAGATTTCAAAGCTATTATCAATTGTAATCCGCTGTAATCGATTGAATCGAGCAAAGCAATAAAGAGAAATCCTTCAAAGTGGACGTAGGCACGAACGCCGAACCACTATAAATCCTGTGTTTGTGATTGTTGTTTGTGAATTACTGTGATTTTTTACCTAGAGCTGAATTCTATATTGATTGTTGCTGAGTTCTGTGTTGATTATTATCAAGTTGAATACGCAAACGGGTGCTTCCGTGATATTGGGTGTTTGTGACCAATTTTGGTGCAAACAATTACTAAAATGAACGACTATTTTTTTTATATTCCAAAGCTTCCCTCTTCTTTATACTTTTTTCGTTGAGTCCTTAAAACGTACTCTAACATCTTAGATAGATGAGAAACATCATTGCTACTTTTACTTTTTATTACTTTGTAAACATTTTTCACAAGTCTTTTTCAGTCCAATTCTTTTTCTGAGAGCTTCTATTTGCATTTTGTTGAATCTGCGCTTCCAAGATCATTAACTTTTGCTCTTTTAGCTTCAAACGTTTTTTTGAGGAAGATGCAATTGAAATATTACCGAGGAGTACGATTAATCTGTAACTAGCCATTGCAAAGTTACTTGCTTTTTTGATTCTCAGCAATAATCTCTTCTTTACTTTTATTCCTACAGGACGATTTGTAACCCCATAATATAACATTCCTGAAGTATGCGTTATTAGATTGTCTATCATCCTCCTCCGCGTCTATTGACATTGGAGTATCATTTGACTGATCAAAAGATGAATCTATTGAGAGTCTTGAAGATACGAAATTAACTTCTTGGTATCTCCTTCGACATCTTTGATGAGGGTTTGCCCAACGCTGCCTCAAACGTAGAATTTCAAATGCTTCATGAGCTTTGAAACTATTTTTGTAAGCATCACGATATATTTTATCACAATAGTCTTTTAAGTCTCTAAATGATTGTCCACTTCTTAGCATATCCCTACTCTGGTCTGTTATACCTTTGTATTTGGTGCACATAGTATTCAAGTTATACTGTGCCGTCTTCGTACTTTGAAACGAACGCTTTGACTGACGTTCCAAGTCTTGTTTGCAGCTCTCATTCACTTTCATATACAAGAACCTCCCTCCAGAATGTCCCGAAGGAACTTTGAATGCGTCAATCCATGCATTAGCCGAACCTTATAATCATGTGGTCTCCATATCTTCGCACTATCACCGTTTGCATCAACATAATCTTTGGTTTGAGGTTCTTTTGGGTTTTCTTTTGATGTAAGGTCTTAGTTCTTGCCTTTCCCCTTGTCGTTAAGAGCAGCCTCTGAAGGGGTCTTTGGTTGTTGCAGGAGTAAGAATTATCAATTGTACCAAACATGTTTGAGTTCAGAGGGATTTGATTTAAGTGTACGAACTGTTGTGCAAAATTTAGTTGGTTAATTAACTAACTTTGTTGTGGAGTAAGGAATTGTGAAGTTCGAAGCTGTGAAGCTTCATGCCGCGATAGTAATTCGCTGAAGTTTGTTAGGTTATCATCATACAAGTTCATTTTAGGGATATTGCTATTGTTTTCACTATTTTTTTAGTAGAGAAAGATTTGTTTAAAAATAAAGAATGTATATAATACATTATACGTCACATATATAGTATATATGAAGCAACTGACTAACCATACTGAAATCAATTGCCAAAAGTAATTCGTCTCTTTGCTCTTTAACATCACTTCAACTATCTTATGCAGTGCATAGTATTTTCAACTGTAAAGAATATTGTCCTCCAGTTTGTTAGGTCAACATCATTGTTTTGCACAATGATGTCACTTCAAAAAAATTTCACATATTTTCTGCAGAAATTATTATGTATTTTCAACTCACTTAATTTAAGAAAAAATTGTGCATAAATTTGTGCAGAAATTATTTCTTTGCTCTTCACTACAATTTCAACTGTTTTCTGCAGTGACTAGTCTTATCAACTTTGACCAGAAATTCGTGCAGGAATTGCTTCTTTACTCTTTAATATTATTTCAACTATTTTTTTCAATGACTAGTCTTATCAACTTTAAGCATAAATTCATATAGAAATTATTTTTTTGCTCTTTAATATTATTTAAACTATTTTGCGAGTGTGTTATATATGTATGTTTGTTTGTATGTATGTATATGTGTTTGTACGGCAATATTAATGCTACGATGAGCTATAAAGTTTCATAATGATAAATGAAGTATGTACTCTAACAGATTACCTAGTGTTGATAGAAGTATACATTGAAGCAGATAGATTTCACATGAAAGAAGAGATTGATCAAGATTTCTGGGTTACTGTCAACGTAGCTTATAACAATTATTTAGAGTGTTGATTAACAAGGAGGATTTTGGAAATTAGAAGTACGTTTGTCACATTTAACAAGTCATGTAGGAGAAATCGTAAAATCATAGCTAAGGTGAAAGAGGATATCTTTCAGCCGTCTTGTTTAACCCACGACTAATGTTACTTCTTCGAATACTAAACTAGTTTTGTCGAGTACAGTGCATACGAGCTTTGGAACATCTATATGTTGCAATTCAACTAACAACCTCAAGAGCGTCGGTTAAGTGTAGTATCTAATTTTCTATGTTTATATTTTGCAACGTTTGTATTTTAAGCGCCCATATGAATTAATTATTTATTGAAATATAAATCTCCATTCGTAGAACCAAGAAGAGTATCGAACAATGATAAATTGTCATACATCATCATCCTAAATTTTAGATAAGAAAATATGACCTTACATAATTAAACATAAACATAAATTAGCCTTTGTAGCCTAATTTGTCTACAAATATTTAGCCCATGAAGATCATTGTGAAACCTACTAATTTCGTTATGCCACCCAAACGATTGATTTTGCAATGTTGTTATTTGATATATCTAATCCATTGATGTCCTCAGCGGCTAGTTGAGGAAAAGGATCGTCAATCCATTTTCAAAAGCCACATCCATTTGGATACATGTGGCATCTGAAATGACGACAACCAATACCATTTTCTCTTCGAATGACATCTTCTATAGCGTCATGTCCACATGTACATAATATAGGTGGTGAGTCCACTTCTTACTTGATGCTACGAAGTATGATTCGTTGTTGTAGCTGTCTTGAATCACATCTATGTTGACGTCTTATTCTTTCTTTATGATGTCTTTGTTCTCTTATTTGTCTTTGAAGTTCTTCTTGTTCTCTCTCATGCTCTTGCAAATCTTCATAGTCACTTTTTTGCATTTCGATATAAAAACCAATGCTTGTTTCTGGTAATGAGGGATTGAAAGGCATCGGGTGCCCAATGGGACCTCGTAGTCGTACAATGAAGGAAGATAAAGATGACTATATTCACCATGGTTGAATGGATTTATGTTTTAATTTAGTATGAGGAGATGTTATTTATAGTAATATGCAACACACAATCCATAATATTGCACAACTAAAAAATATGTTGATGAGAAATATCACTGTCTATAAAGGAAGTTGAACAATAAAATGTTAGAAAAGCTAATACTTGAATTGATTAGACAATACACTACGTAACATAAATAATAGTCCATAATATTGCACAACATAAATAATACAATAACCATGATTTAATACACTGCACGATATAATAAACTAGTACACAGTTAACACAATGGATTACATCAGTGATTTCGCTTCAAATGTCATAGATACTCAATAAGATCAACTTGAAGTTTTTAATGAATTTCTTTAGATTGGCAAACGTCCCAAGAAAACATCAATAATGGTTTGGATATTTCTCACCAATAACCGTAGTTGTGTTATCCGGATTGTAGCCTAAATAAGATGGAAACTCTCCTCTTTATTCTTCAGTCATGTTATGTAGTATCACACATGCGATCATCACAGTGTTCAATGCTTGTGGCTTCCATAGTTTAATATGATTTTTTGCAATGACAAATCTTACTTGTAAAACCCCAAAATCATGATGTACATTCTTTCTCCCAGCTTCCAGTTTTTTAGCTTAATGCTTATGTTTCTCTCTTTTCCGATCTGAAATTGTTTGGACTAGGATACCCACGATGGATATATTCCATCTGCTAAATAATATCCTATGTCAGCAATACTATAATTGTATGTAGAGGCGTTTCGTATGTGAGATATTTAATTAGGTGTGATTGGTGTAACACATGGAATCAGGAAATCTGAAGTATGCATGCCAAAACCAAAGGTTCATGTTTAGAAACTACTTCTAGTATCATTGTTGCTTTGGGATAATGACCAATAAATTGACCAAGTCAAGCTTTAAGATAATTTTTCCATTCTCAGTGCATACAGTCAAGACTATCTAACATTATGAGAAAACCTCATTTAGCTCCTAACTTTGCTAGTTTTGTTGACATCATTTTGCATTGGAGATCACAAGTATTCTTCACCATATGATTTATTTTAGCTATACTATACCATTATAGACTTAAATGTATGGTACTTTCACCATTTGACCACCTAATCAATGAATCAAAAACTATCTCGTAATCTATAACATGTAATGCTCCTATTATTTTTTGATGAGGTTAACTTTCAAAGGTCTCGGTGTTATTATATTTTGAACAAAATAACTACCATGACCAACAACTACATTAAAAATGCGCATATATATTTTCTTACTTATCCGGAATTGACGATGAAAATCATCAAGGCCATAGGTACAAGAAGAATTGAAATAATCTTTAAGTAATTGAGCAGTTCTGCCTTTATTTTCACGCGGCCTCCTTTTATCTACACGTCCAAATACACTTCCTCCATGAGATCTACAACAAATTCCTTTGAATATGAATTTTTCGACCCATTTTCTGTAAACGGTTACCACTTACATCATTAACTCTTGCCATCACTATCGGTAGTGGTTTTTGATGATAATTAAAAAAAATCTCTTTGTTGATATATCTCATTAGCTTCATCAGAATCAATATGACTTTCCTCCATGTCGTTATCGCTAAAATTGATCGTGCCTTTCGATTTCACATTTTCATTTTCAAAATCTTCACCGTTATAGTTATGTTATGACAATTTTATGAATTTGATATGTTGATGTAATAAATCTAATTTTCAAAATGAATTTATGAAGAAAAATATAGCCGTTTATAGTCGTCGGTGGGAAAATGGTCATATTCTTTACCATAAACGGTAAACAAAAACCCATTTATATGTTAAAGTTAAAAGAAACCCATTTAGGGTTTAAACGGTTGGAAGATAACCGTTTATCACCTAAATGGTAATCTATTTGCCATCTAGGGATATTAAAAATTATTTATTACTAAACCTGAAGCATATCACATAGATATCATACAGAGATATATTTTAACATTAGTACAACATATATCAAACACACTGTAACCAACATTCAAGCTTATTATGTCAAGCATTCAGCAAATCAATAATAATAGATTACATCACAAAAAATTATAATACCATCGACTCATAAATTTATGCTACAATGAAATAACCTAAACCACTAAAATTCCTTCAAACCTAATGTTTTCTTTGCCTTTCGATCTTTAATCCCTTCCGCTTTGAAAAAAAGAAGTCATCTAGAAAACAGTTATTGAACTCTTCTTTTTACCTTTCTCTGTCACCTTTCCGCGGTTCAAACATGTAAAAATCTATCGAATAAATAGTAAATACATGGACCGTGATTGTTTTTGAATATAAATAAAGATCATACCTATAATAGAGGATGAAGGGGTTAGAGGAATGAATTTAACACCATATCAATTAGTGCAAACAACTGTATCGTTGTCTCCATCATCATCGTCTTCAGTGTCGTCATCGTCTTCAACGTCGTCATCATCATCGTCGTCATCATCGTCTTCATCATCTTCATTACTCTCATCGCTACCCTCTTCCCATTCTTCATCATCTTCATCGTCATCAGTGGTTTGCTTTTGATGAATTGTTTTTCTTCCTTTTTAATGGTATTTGGATCATCCCATTGCTTTAGTGGCAAGACACAACATAAGTTTCCTTATAATCTCCATATTCAACATAAAAGAAAAACCAAAGAAATAAATATGTTGTAGTAAATAGAGGAATACCAAAAAATAAGAACTAGAGATTGTTAACTTACGAAATTATTTTCCACTTCAATTATATTACGTAACCTATCCTCAAAAATACTTCATTTCTTGAAGGACTGGATGATGCATACCCATGTTCATCTCCATAAACTATCGACTGAGTAGTGGGATGAGATTGGGGGTAAGTCAGAAAATGAGAGATATACATAAGATCCCTTGTATTCCACTACATATACCAACCATGATCCTTTACCCAATCTACTTACACGGGTAGGGAATAAAACTATGATGAATAATTCACTTTTGAAGACATAACGACGGAGGATTGAATACCTGATTTATAAGAAAAAGGACCAAAAAATTCATATTCCCAATTGGAACTGTAGCATATAGTAATGGACTGACATCTGTAGTGATTAAATTCCAATATGTGATATAGTCTATTGTCTTGTCCTTGATAGATGTACTGTTGGGAGTCATCTTGATATAAGTCATTTTGTATTTCAACATAACTACCATATTTCATTCTACGGGACATGTGTATAGGAGGATCTATAGAGATAACTAATAAGGTCAGTCAACTGCTGCATGCACCTCTCTTCTAAATATAACCATTGAAGTCTCCTAGAGGAACAAGTAGAGGCAGTCGTTCCATGGATATGTTTCGAGCAACTACCACCTCATTTAGATCATACACGATTGAGGTGTTCCATGGATTCCAATCGATATGACTAGCCCACTAATGATCAATACAATAACGTGTGCTAGAAAAAAAAATGAATTGTAGTATCATGTGTTTTAGCTCTTTCCCTTTTTCCCATGCTTTAAGTCTTAGGCAAGCTGCTCGCTTCACAATTTCTTTTACAATATAGCCACATACAGTCATATACTCAAAGAAATAGTACATCAAATAAAAATATAATTATGTTAAACAAATAAATTTTTTTGACCAAGATATAAGAATTGATTTATATGATAAGTTAATGTACATGCAAAAACTCGATAAGACCGATGATATGACCTCCACTAGTTATAGCTAATTAAATCTAGACTGATGTAGATATCTAAAAATAGCAGAACCCTAATCAAATTATTGAGCTAATTTCAATCGACTTGAAATACCCACTGTGTCATTTGTTATTGTAAAAAAAGGTCTCCATCATATACAACACAGATATCCTAGCAATGCGGTCCAGATTCTCCAATTTTTTCGTTAGATAATTTTCACCAAAATATTTTACAAGATGGGATAAAACAATATTTATGACCTTGATATCGAATTCAATAGTACCGGTAGAAATTCACTAATATAGCCAAACCAATTTCAAGGAGCTTACTTCATTTCAAAACAAAAACAAAACTCCACTAAGACTCTATGTCAGCCACCATTTCAAGGGAAAGAAGAGGGAAAATCAAGTTTCAAAAGCTTATATAAGTAAAATTTTCTTTGAATTCCGAAGACATTTTGGTTTGGATGCTTTAAAACATGTTTTAATGACTAGAAATGATTTTGTATTTGTTTAATGATTTAATGGAGTAGAATTTGATCATGTTTTGGGGCAAAATATGATTTAATCCTCTCCAAATGTCACAAAATTTTAATATGATGTTTTCAATATTAGAATATAGATGTGTTTTAATTTTCATAATTTTTGGATGATGCAATAACTAATAATGAAATTTCTAAGTAGAAAGTAGGCAATTTCGAGCGTAATTAACACTAAACTTAAATATTTTGATTAGAAATTTGACTAGAGGTAGATGATGATGATGTTTACAAACTTTGTTAAATAAATATTTAGGAATTTTTCTATTAAATTCGAATTATGAATTAATTGGCAAATGGAAATATAACATAATTAATAAAATAATTTAGGAAATCATTAATTTAAGGGAATAATTTTTGGCATTGTCAAAGAATTATGTTGCAAATTAAAAGAAATAAGTAAGCAAATGACATATGTACAGGTTAGGTTAAAAATTATCGCTTTATTAAGAAATAATATCATATTCTATTTAATTACGGATTTATCATTACAACATGCGGTTTCTTATAAAGGCCCAACACTCGATAGCTTTAAAAAGATAGCATGCGATAGCTTATAAAAGTTCAATGTTCAAAAGTTTTAAAAAGAATGCAAGCGATAACTTTTAGGGCTCAAATAGATTTAAAATATGGCATGTGATAGCTTAAGTCTCGATAGCTTTTAAGTATGATCTTTGATAGTCTTAGTTTTCCATGCAATAGCTTTGTGATGCGATAATATTAAGATGCGATAAGCCAACATGCGAAAGCTTTGTGGTGCAATAACATCAAAGTGTGATAGCCTTGCGTACGATAGTATATAACATGCGATAATATCAAAGTGCGATAGCTTAATAGTGCGATGGTCAACATATGATAGCTTTGTGATGCTGTAACATCATGGTGTGATAGATTCAAGGAGCGATTGCTTTGCCACGAGATAGCTTTAACATGCGATAGCTTTGAGGTCTGATATGTTGGCATGCGATCGCCTTAATATGTGATAGCTTTGGCATGCATTGGCTAAGGGTGCTAATTTCTTTTAAGTAAAACAAGAAAATACTTAGTTTCATTTTGGAAGTCAGTTTCCAAAATGTTGATTGCTTCATAGAGTTGAAATAAAGACAGAAAATAATAAGTTCAACATAGAATTATTGAAACTTATTTTTGATTAAATAATGAAGTATGCTTAGGAAAGCAAAGAAATGATAGTTGCATCAGTTAAATAAAAGATAAAAATGTTTTATCTAAAACTATGTAAGGTTCACAATAAACAAATAAAGGAAATAGATTGAACCCAAAACCGTAAAAGTATACCGACTCATCCAATTATTGAATGGCATGGTGCCAAGATTAATGATGCCTAAAATTCAACGGCATATGACAGGGTGTCATGATTTGGGAACTTTATAAGGTTATGTTCAATAATTTAACTCTATGGAGAGTAATAACATCAAATGGATGTGCTTTAATGAATGAATTGACAACGCGAAATGAATTCTTTTCTAGAACTAGAAGGGATTATTGACGCTTAGTAAGAACGCTTGCTAGAATGTATTCACAGTGCTTACATTCAACCTTCTAGGAGATTTAGGTGGCACTCATAGTAGAATGAGTGTCATTTCCTTAGAGATGTTGTTCGAGAAAAGATGAATAAGTGATAGACGAGCCTAAGGAGGTAATCACTAAGTAAAATTAGTGATAACTTTAATATATTAACACCTAAATAAGATAGGTGATTCTTGTGAATGGATTTCATGATCGTATGGCATGGCTTATGACTAAATGACAAGTATAAGGTTTTTTATATTGAACTGATGTCATGTTGTGATGATTGTTTACATAATAGGAGGTAACTGCTGTGATGAATTAGTGAGGGAAAAAACTATTCCATGATTTAGTGGCATGATCTTACTATATTTATATTTAAGGTAAAGTATTACTTATACAGACTTTATGACAAACCTATATTTATTATTTTTCATAAAATTACGAGTACTCATTCAGGTAGGTTAAGTTTATGGATTAGAAAGTTTACTTTTGGAAGATTAATATAAAGAAGCTGAATACGAAGTAGGGGGCTTCTTGGTAATAAAAGTCATTTTTATGTCCCACTGTTGAAAAACATGGGTATATAATTGATTTAGTGTTCACATCAACATCTTCGTATGTCTGACGTGACACTATTATCTATGTTTATTATATTTTACCCCTACGTGGGCAAGACTGGGATTATGAAAAATCTAATTTGATAACGTGTGTAATGAAAAATATTTATTCGTTTCTTTACTAATGTTGTGAAAAAATGCCGATCTTATTTTATCGCTAGAAAATAATTCTGATGATGACTATAGCAACATTGGCGTTCATTTTTATGTCTCAAAATGTGGGATATTATATGGTAGATTGCGTGTTCCTGAGGTGGAAGATTTAATACATGAGGTGCTTCGAGAGCGTCATCATTCTAGGATGACTGTTTATTCTGATGGCAACAAAATATATAATGACATGAAGCACATCTATTATTAGAAGAGTATGAGAAGACATGTTTCATATATTATACAGAAGTGTATGACTTGTAAACAAGTTAAGGCCGAACAAAAGAAGTCTGGTGGTTTATTATTGCCTTTGGAACTTCCATGGAAATGGGAACATATTTCCATGGATTTAGTAGATGGTTAAGATGAAGTCAGAGATGAAATGAGAGCATATGGATCATTATGGACCGTTTGACGAAGAGCGCTTATTTCATTTCATTGAAGGTTTGAAGAACCGCTCCACCTCTAGCAACATTGTATGTATAAGAGATAGGGAGGTTACACGCTACGCCTTTTAGTATTTCGAGTAATCGAGATCCACTATTCACTAGTGGGTTTTGGAAGAGCTTTTAGTATGCATTGGGCACATGATTGAACTTGAGCATGCCTCGTCATCCTTAAATCGATGGCCAAACCGAAAGGGTGAACCATGTACTTGATGACTTGTTGAAAGCTTGTATTCTTGATTTTTGGGGATCGCAAGAGGATCTCTTGCCTCTTGTTGAGTTTGCATACATAATAGCTTTCAATCTAACATCAATATGATGCTTTTGAAGCTTTGCAAGGAAGACTTTGTAAGTTGTCCATGTTAGTCGCAAACGATCGATAAGGTGATGCTTGGACCAGAGATGATCGGTGAGATTTTGAAGAGGGTCGATTTGATACATGAAAGTACGAAAGCTTCTCAAGATTGGAAAAAGTCTTAAGCCAACAATAAACAGATTGACCTTGGATTTGAAGTTGGTGATTTGATCTTTGTGAAAGCATTGTCATTGAAGAAAGTTGTGAGATCTACAAATTCCCTAAAGCTTGCACTAGGTTCATTGGGTCATTCCCATCGCAGAATGTATCAGAAGCTTGCATACCGGGTTGATCTTCCGTTAAAGATATCCAGTATACACAACATGTTTCGTGTTTCATACTTGCCAACGTGTGTGCATGACACAAGTGTGGTGGTTGAACCAAGTAAATTAGAGGAAGTGAATGTGGAATCATAGGTTTGTATGCCTAAATGACTTATTCAGACTATGGAGAATAACATCTATAGAATGTAAACAATATCGCAAATCATGTTTGGGTCTAATGGAATGGAGATTCTAGAATTAGCACTTAGGAGCTAGAAGAGAAGATGCGTGCTTCTAATCCGGAAGTTTTTACCTGTATAACTCCATTTACTCAAAGTATTTTTTTTCTATTTAGTTGATTAGAATTACATGCCACTATATAACTTGACTTGTATTTTTATGTTTTGTTAGCTAGTTTTGGTTATGTGGTATTAAGGATATATGGCGGGAGGTACGTGAGTGTTGGTGCGATACATTGTTCAACTCTTGATGATTTAAGAGAATAAATCCTTTTAAGGGAGGATGTAACAACCTATAAATTCCACTTAGTAATAAATTATAACTAGTAGCTTAATTGAAGATTTAGCGAACTAATAACTTAAATTAATTTTTATTAAGATGAATTGGGACTCGATGCTTATCCCATTGAGTTCGTAATGTTATTCATATATGAGATACGTATTAAATTTTGTTAAAATCGGATTATATTACTAAAAAGGGGAAGAAAAGAATAATAGGGGCAAAATGGTCATTGGGCCATAAAATTTTTATAACTTACAAAATGAATCCACGTCCTTTCATTATTTCATTCCTCTTCCTCTTCATTTATTTCTTAAGGAAGAAAATAATTTTACTTAATTTTAAATCCACATATCCACATAACATATTCATATCTCAAACAAAAATTCTGAATTAAATATGTAAATTCAAGTTGTAATATTTTTTACAAATACATGCCATCAAGCTTGTATTTAGGAGAAGATAGAGGATAAGTTTTAGAAATTATAGGAAATATTCATGTTGGGTTTCATTAAGTTGGGTTTCTAAGGAATTTGGTGAGTGAGATCTCTTCTATAAGATATATGATCATTTGATATGCTAAAATCATGGTCGATGCTAATTTTGATTAGGAATTGAGTAATGAAGTTGATTAGGGATTTTAAATATGAGAATTTTATTGAATGAATGTTTTAAAATATAAACTTTATGGTTTGTTGTGTTAGGAAGTGGTAGATATATAACGATATTTGATATGAATGTATAGTTTGATTGTTGATTAAATTGTTAGTTATAATGATAGGATTAAATTCAATCATAGTTGAATTTGTCACTAAATAATGAAATATGGAGTTGGAATGATTGGTTGAGTGGTTAAACTCATATGACTTGTAAAGCGTTTGAGTTTAGGGACAATTCACCAAATTATCGCTTAGCGGTTTTCGTCCAAGATGTGAACTTGAGTATGAGGCATAATAGGCAGACATAATATCGCAAAATCGTGAGGCTCAACGATGGGGAGAGGAAACAAAGGCAATGGTTGAGTAAAGTTCAAATGGTAAGGTAAATTTCCGTAGAGAAATTTACCTCATCCAGGTTTAAACCCATGTTTGTAGGGCGAATGGTCAACTAGTCAAATATCATCAGTCGACTGATCGTGGTAGAGTGCAATGTTTTAAGGCCAAAAGGAAATATGCTAAAAATATCCTATAATAATTGACTAGTCAGTTTCAACCAGTCCATTGTTCAAGGAGTCAGTCTACTATAAAACTGGATCAATTGACTATTAAACTTTAGCCATAATTGGGTACAACAAGTTAGTTGACTAACCATATTTGTTTAGTCGACTGGTCGACTTTAGGCTATGGAATTTGGGGTTTTCTCCACGATTTTTGGTTGGGACACGATATCTTTTGCATACTAAGTCTAATCGAGACACGATTTAGACCAGTTTAATTTTTTCTAAGGTAAATGATCCAAGAAGTTTTGGTGTGGTTTGGAGTAGTCTAATTTCATGGTCCATGCAGGATCCAATCCGACATGAATCCAAACCATAAGGTTTAAGATAGACTGGGGTGTGCATCAGGGATATTAGATGACGTTAAGGTCATAGTTGAGGAGGGAAGACGTATTTTGATTTGTATAGTAACTTTGCAGTGTCTTTGGTGATTTTAAGACCAGACTACTAAGGTATTTTGATATACTATTTCATGCGATATTGTGCATGCAGAGTAAGTCTATGTTTGTTGGCTTTGGCCTTGGACTAGATATTTATAGACTATTTGTGGCATGAGCGGTTATGTAAGTATGCACCTTCGGGTGGACCGACACTGTTGATAGAAGGCGTTCAATCTCGGTAATGCAATTATAACATGGGACTACATTGGAGCAAGGGTTATAGACTTGGGTTTACTTATCATATTGATGATAAATGAATGGTAGCAGTTACGTATGCATACATCGATTCTAGTTCCATACAGTTGTAAGTGGAGGACAATGCATTGAAATCGTCATGAATATGAGTCTTACGTTTGTGACCATACTTGGCGGTTTTTGGCCTTACTGGAAGACCCACGACCCACTAGCCTAGCGTGTGACATTTAGGTCATGACTAGTATCGTTTTGTTTTGCATATGATAGTTTTCTCGTATAATTTAGCACAATAGTAGAAATGTGCCAATTTTTCAGATACAGTTGAAGATGCACATTGAGATATGATTCAATTACCTCGAGTATTACCACTTGATATTATTCATGATATATTGGTAATCATGCAGATTAGTAATATTTACTTTTCACCAAACTTTATATCTGATTCACACCATGTTCTGTCTTTGTTATCTATACTTTGAGTAAGTTGTTTTAGGGATGGGGATATCTGATAGTTGGAGGCTATTCATAGAGCCATTGTTATATTACAGCTATGATTATATATATTCAGTTTTTGGTTTGTTGATGTCTAGACATATGTGTTACTTTGAGACATGTTACATGTACTAGTATGAGATTTGATATACCATTTACACTTTGTGTTGTGATGTTGGATCTTATGTATATGCATCTTGTATTCTACATATTTACATTGATATTATATTTTTGTATCATTCTTCTATGAGTATTTAGCAGGGCTAGCTGACTTTATAATGGGCTATACACTTTTATAAAATAATATTTAGAACAACTTAAGAACAAAACAATACAGGAGTTTAGAAAAAAGACCAAAAATACTAAAAACTAGACAACATCATGCTTATCCCTCCGAAAAAGTGGATCCATTGTCGTCGTTTGAAGAATCGAGCACAAAAACATGAAAATACCCTAAGACTAAAGCCGCTAAGGAAGGGACATAATCCGCTAAATTAGAGCAGTATAGATATTTCCTATTTCAAGAGACATCGGCCAAAACAGTCATAATTCTATCACCAAGTTAAACAAGGACAGAAAGTGACAGGACATCATCCACTGCATGAGTATCAATTGTTGAGATATATATGCTCAGTGATATTTGTTTTGTTTTGTGCAGTTAAAGCACTTAGCTGTTATATAGCTGTGAAGGGACAAAAAGTTATAGCGGGGATATAGCAGAAAATAGCAAAGGTGTGAAAAGCTTTATTAGTAACAAAGCCAAATATTTAAAATTAATTTATTCTCATTATCACATCATTTATGTAGGAAAAACATATTGTTTAATCTTGTTATCCCTTTAATTTCCAAAGAATATGGGCTAAAGAATCAATGGTAAAGTGAAAGGATTCACGTCAAGGCTTAAAACTCCAGATGCTAAGATAATGTTGAAGATGGATGTCAACATTAAAGTCCCCATCAACATCAAAGACCTCAATGTCGCTTCTCAAGTACGCCAACATTCTTCTAAGCCACGTCGAGTTTAATCAATGTTGCTCCTATTCAATATCGTCTCCATTCGATGACATCGAGTCACCCTGAAACATGCTATCTCTTGTCGATGGCGATGCATCTAGCCTCGTCGAAAAATTAGAATTTTCGTCTCCATGTCACCACTAATCACGGCCACATCAATGATAACCAGGGGTCATGAGCATCGCCGATGACTAAGAAATAACATAGCATCAACCTTATTTAAGGAATGTCGACAATTGGTGTTGTCGATGTTCATCAATACCATCAATGCCACACTTCATTGGCATCGAGGATTATCAGAGAAGGACGATGCCGAACATTAATAACACAAGCCTAATGCCGAAAAACATAAACATAAACCTTGGAACGTGACGACACCATCAATACCGAGGCTGATAAAGTTGCCGTCATCAACACTTGATGACGATTAAGCATGGCGAGGTTAAAGAATGGCAGCACCTACCACCCGCCAAAATCTATAAATAGGGGCCAACGGGCTCCAAGCAAGGGGCCTATTTTTTCATTTCTCTCTCACTTGTTCTTAAATCGCACTCCAGCGAACCCTAAATCGAATTGGGGAAAGTTGAATTTGATTTCAATCATTTTTTATTAATAACAACAAAGGCTTGGATTGGCTTATGGACTTCGACTATGATTTATTCAATCATTATCAATTTGGGCTTGCAAATACAAAGACTCGCCGAGTTTGAAACTCGATATGATTAGCCTTGATGAGCTTTGAACTTCACGATGTTTTTATTCCCCGGTTGCATAGTTTGATATGGGGCGGTCGTAAAGTTCAAAGCTCGAGATGACCATAGTCGATGAACCTTTAACAACTGCATATGCATAGCCTCGACATGGTCATTCTCGTCGAGTTTTGGGTAATAGCGAGCTTATATGCACATGACTATATGAGCATTGAATTCTCGAACATGAAAGCAAAAAAGGGCATATGATCTATTATCATGCTTGATAGATCATATCCCCAACTTGCTACATCTTCTAAATTTTCCTCTGATCATATGATGTGACATGAGTCCTCGAGAGAATATTGTACCTAATAGTTCATGTAAAAGGATGCAACATTGCCATCCTTGCTATCTTTGATGATGTCGAGTCCCCTTTGGGACATCGAGCTTAACAATCTAAGAATGGAAAATGAGTTTAGGTTTTCTTTTGAGGATCTATCGTATTCCTTTATTAATGATTTTACCAAACACGTGGTCTTATGATGAAAAGTTGGATCTTGGTGCTTTTGACAGTGTCATTGATCAATGACATGTGGTTAATTGCCTATATATGTTAAAGTCAAGAGCTTACTTTTCATTATCGGCATCGGGAGTGTTATACAATTTTTGGGTTTAACATTTTAGTGTTAGAAGGTGGGCACGAACCTCCAACTTATTTAATTTTACTTTTCGGAATTGATGAATCAAAATTTTATTTCAAGAAAAATGAAATCAAAATGGATTAGTCGTATGAATGAGGACATAGTGCACCTGAAAACTTTGGAGGAAAATGTTGCTCCCACTTTCAACTTAAAAGGCATGGAAACGGGCCAACCATCGGCTCCAGTGCAACCCAACAACAACGAAGCTAAGATAAAGAGCTTGGAACAACAATTGCTGGAAATGAAAGGGCTTTTAGAAATGGTGCTTACTCAAAATTCATCCAGAGTGCCAGACCTACGATGGGAGACGAGGTGAACTCTTCAAAGAGGGATTTTAATGCTTTTATACTTTGAAGCAAAAGCAAGTTTAACACAACTCCACAAAAGAAAAAAGACGATCAATCTGTTAAGATAAATTACCAGGGTAGAATAGATAAGAAGTCGAAAGAGCGGTCCAGGAGCTCAACCATTGAAGGATACAAACCCAAAAGGAACAACTATCACGATGAATATGCTTATTTAAAGCACATGGTTGAGAAGATAGTGATATATGTATTCAATGATAAAGGAAAAAGGAATCTTGATGGGAGGGCCAACGACAATCACAGAGGGCTCCTTTCATCGATGAAATTATGTCTATTGGGATCCCATCTCATGTGAAGATTCCATTCTTGAGGTATAACGGAACTATCGATCCTGGTGATCATCTGATGGCATTTAAGAGTCGGATGGATCTCTATAACACTTCTAGTGTAGTACGATGCAGACTCTTCCTTGTCACTCTCTAAGGAGTGGCTGCTAAGTGGTATTGGGAGTACCATGAAAAGACTATCTACTCCTAGAACAGTTTTCTTATGAGTTCTTTGCTTAGTTCTGCATTTGCAAAGACCTGACTATAGATTACACGGTGCTAACCAACATAAGACAAAATCTAGGAGAGCTGTTAGGCAATTACCTCAAAAGGTTCAATATGGAGGCTTTAAAAGCTAAAGGGATGAACAATGGAGATAAGTTGATAGCAATGCATTCTGGACTAATTTCACACCCTCCATTTTGGAAGGAACTCTATATCCATGGATGCAAAGATCTCTAAGACTTTAATTTTCAAGCAGATAAGTTTATTCGAATGAACGAGATGTATCATGCTAGGAAAAATAATCAAACTAGGAGGGAGACTGGAAAAGCTGGCTTCGACCGTAGTCATAAGAGGTCGAGTGGGGGAATAATCCAAACACCAATTCTATTGTCTTGAATAAACCACTATCCTATATCTATGCAATGACAAAGGAGAAGGTTAATTTTCCAGTCTCATTCAAAGCCAAAACTTATCCAGAATATAAAATGGAGGTAATTACTGCGCCTACCATAAGGCGAATGGGCACAAGACAGATGTACATGCTAGCAGGCATTATGTAGAAGCTAAACCATGGAGGACACTTGAAGGAGTTCACTCAAGAGGGACAAAGGTTGCTCGCACTGATAACGGTCAACAGAAACTCTCTAGCAATGTTGTGGACATCCTGAAAGATAAAGATCAGCTAAATCTCAATCCGCCTCTCAACTGGATTGATGTGATCCATGAAGGGCCACATTTGACCGGAAGCATCAAAGGCGCACGGAAAAAATACATTATAAAAGCAAAAGAAGGAGTACTTTCTATCCGAGAAGAGCCACTGCACAAGAATCCTCGATTCAATATCCAAATGCCTAATCTTACTATTACTCCGCAATAATTAAGGGAATCTGACATTCTCATAACGAGCCTCTCGTGATCACTACTCAAGTTGGACTCTTCATAGTTACAAAGATTCTTGCAGACACTTGAAGCATTGTCGATTTGACATTTAAACAACTTTTGACCAAATGAGAATCCCAGAGGACAAATTAGAACCAAGCCTTTTGCCTATCTTTGGATTTAACAATAAAGGATCAACACCAGTAGGACAATTACAACTATTGGTGCAAATAGGGATGTTGCTGTGCTGCAATACTTTTGAGATCTATTCGTGATCATTGATCATCCTTCGTACTACAATGCTTTCTTTGGACACCCAGCCCTGGATGAAGTCGATGCATTCATCTCACTTAAATATTTAATGGTGAAGTTCCTGATAAAAAGTGGTTAGGGAACTATAAAGGAGGAGCAATTCAGCTCTCAGAAAATGTATTTTGCTACTCTGGGACAATATAAATGAGAATGCTCTTCTTACTATGATTCATTCACTATTTTTCAGCCTTTGGATGAAGGATTTCTACATCTAACATCCAAAGAGAAAGCGAGACCCAATAGAATAATTAAGAATATGCTTAATAAGTATAACTCTTCTGAAAGAAAAAGGAAGAGAGTGGATGCTAACCTAGTGGAAGAAAGAGTAGAAAATGCGGAGATAGTCATCGAATAAGGCTGTCGAGGAAAAACGGAAAAAATAAAGCGCATAGAGGATCTTAAGGAGATATGTGTAGATCCAACCGATCCAATAAAATATTCAAAATTATAAGATGGTTAGAAAGCAACCTTAAGGTAGAGTTAATTCGGTTTCTTCAAGCCAGTAAAGACATATTTTCTTGGACTCATTCGGATATGGTCGGGATTGATCCAACATTTATGTGTCATGCTTTGAACATTGATTCAAGTATAATCCATGTTCGGCAAAAGAAGAGGCAATTCGACAGAGTTCCATCCGATGCTTTGAAAGAAGTAGTAAAGAAGTTACTTGGTTTATCAGGGAAGTAATCTATCCAAGATGATTAGCCAATCCCATATTAGTCAAAAATTCAAATGGAAAAAGAAGGACCTGTGTTGACTACACCGACCTGAACAAAGCATGCCAAAAAGATTGTTACTCCTTACCAAGAATAGACTGGCTCATTGATGCAACCAATGGGCATAAACTTATATTTTTCATGGATGCTTATTAAGGTTATAATCAAATTCTCATGTTCAAACCGGATAAAGAAAATACAAGCTTCATTAAAGATTGGAGAACTTACTGTTACAAGGTGATTCCTTTTGGGTTGAAGAATGCAGGTGCTACCCATCAGAAATTGGTGAATAAGATGTTCAAAGAATAGATCGGTTGGAATATGGAAGTATATGTAGATGACATATTGGTGAAATCTAATGAAAAGGGAAACCATTTAAAAGACATTGAAGAAATGTTTAAGGTGTTGCGAAAGCATCAAATGAAGCTTAATCCACAAAAGTGCTCTTTTGGAGTGCAATCGGGAAAGTTCTAGGGATACATGGTCAGCACTCGACGAATTGAGGCTAACCTAGATAAATCCAAGCTATAAAAGACATGGCAGAACCGAAAACCAATAATGATGTAATGAGTTTAAATGGAAGGGTAGCAGCCTTGAATAGATTTATCTCTAAAACACCGATAAATGCATCTCATTCTTTGATGTAGTTAGAAAGAAGAAAATTTGGAATGGGTGCCAGAAATCTTTCAAAGAATTGAAAGAGCATCTTAAGAAGCTACTGAAATTATCCATAGAAGGAAAAAATATTTACCGATACATGGCCGTCTCAGAACATGTGGTTAGTTCGGCGTTGATGAGGGAAGAAACGATACTCAACTTCCTGTTCACTATGTGAGTAGAAGGCTAAAAGATGCCAAGACTAGATATCCAATCATAGAAAAGCTAGCATATTGCTTGACACTTATGGCATGGAAATTAAGAACTTACTTCCAAGCACATTCAATCAAAGTGTTGACCAATTTTTCATTCAAGCAAGTCTTTAGTAAACTAGAAACTTCAAGGAGATTAGTGGATTGGAGAATAGAACTAAGTCGGTACAATATCAAATTTATACCCCAAGCAACCATCAAAGGGCAGGCTCTAGCTGATTTTGTCAACGAATGCGCAAGTTTGATCAAAGAGAAATCAGAAAAGGAAAATGACCAAAAGCCCAAATGGTAATTATTTATAGATGGAGCGTCAAATGAATAAAGTATGGGAGCATGATACGTGATTATCACCCCTGATGGGCATCGCTTACATTACGTAATGAAGTAGGCTTCCATGCTACTAACAATGTAGCGGAATATGATTCGATGGTAGTAGGGCTTACTTTGGCCTTGCAACTAAAGATCCCTAGAATTTAAGTTATTATTGACTCTCAGCTAATGGTGAATCAGCTGAAATAGACATATCAAACCAAAGATGCCAAATTGGTCTTATATGTGAAGAAAGTGTTAAAAATGCTAAACTAATTTGAAGATTTTTCTATACACCAGTACCAAGAGGAAAAAATTCCCAAGCAGATTCATTAGCAAAGTTTGCTGGTTCAAAGGGAGCCCTAGAAACCCGAATTATATCAGTGGGCTATCAATCAAATCCCAGCATCGATGATAAAGTACCCAAATCAGGAAAATAATTCCTATTACTAACCAGATCTCAGGCCCTAGTCTATGAAGGAGAGAGAAAAGAAACCAAAAATGAAGCTCCTTGGGAGGGACTCGTTCATACAGAAATGGATAATCAGGACCAAGATAATTGGATAACCTCGATTGTCGAATACGTTGTTAATGAGACATTACCATTTAATAAGGCAGATGCAAGAAAAATTAGACATCAAGCTCTAGCTTTCTCCATGATGGATGGAATACTTTATATAAAAGGATACGCTCTTCCTTACTTGAGATGTGTAAGTCCAGAAAACGAATCGAGATTATTGAAGGAAGCACATGAAGAATTTTGCGGAGACCACTCTAACGAGATAAAGTTAGCCAAGAAAGTGACGAGACAAGGTTTTATTGGCCCTTGATGATCAATCAAGCCATCGATTGTGTTAAAAGATGTGAAAGGTGTCAAAAGTATTCTAAAATACCTCGTTTTCCACCAAGAAAATTAATTACGATCTCAAGCCCATAGCACTTTGATATACGGGGAACTGACTTGATCAGATCCTTACGAATATCTAAGGTAGGAGCCAAGTATGTGGAAGTCGCAATTGATTACTTTACCAAGTGGGTGGAAGCAGAACCACTTCCAAATATTACCTCAGGAAAGATGCTCAAATTCGTGATCAAGAATGATTTTACTAGATTTGGGATCCCACATAAAATAATATCTGACAATGGCATGCAATTTGAAAGCAAAGAGTTTACTCGATTTTGCAACAAGAACGGAATTATCAAGGGTTTCTCTTCCTTAGCACATCCAAGGGCTAATGGAGCCTCGAAGTAGCCAATAAAACTATCAAAACAACTCTTAAGAAGCGGTTAAACAAAACCAAAGGAAATTGGATAGAAGAACTGCCACTTGTATTATGAGCATAAAGAACATCCGCTAAAACTACAACAGGTCATACTACATACTCCTTAACATTTGGGTGTGAGGCAATGCTTCCATTTGAAGTCGAAATACTGTCACATCGAAGGATCGCATATGCATTTGACCCAAACCAAGAGCTGAAGAAAGAGTGTTTAGACTTAATCTATGAATTAAGAGATGAAGTGACCATACGAACTGCTGAATATCAGAAAGGATGACCAAATACTACAATTCGAAAGTAAGGACAAGATCATTCCAGAAAGAGGATATAGCACTCCGCAGAGTGATGGCTAACACCAAAAAATCCGATAGATGGACTCGCTTGGACTAAACTGGAAGGTCCGCTAATTGTACACAAAGTGATTCCACTAAGAGCTTATCAATTATGCCGATCAGATGACAACATAGTCCTTAGAACATGGAACGTAGAACATTTACGACCATATTTCCCAATAATGGATAAATAAAGATCGGATTATAAGTGTATCCATATGATCGGGAGTAGGATTCTTCTTAAGCATTGGAACTACCTAAGATGGTAGAAAGCTTTTGATCGCACCAAGATGGCCAGGTCAAAGCGCTTTCTAAAGGGAGGTCAGAGTAAGTTTTCATTCGCGCTAGAAATGGCCAGGATAATGCGTCTACAAGCCCTTGATACCGCCTATGTAGCTATATCAAGACACCTCCTATGGGGAGGACATAATAATCCTTTAACATCGCCTAAAAAAGGGTTGGGTCAAAGCATCGAAACCAACCTTCATTCCAACCTATAAGGCATGTTTGAAGCGCCTCCTAGAGAGAGGATAAAATAAGCTTTTGGTCACGCCTAATAATGCCATAGCCAAAGCACCAAACCAGCCTTCATTCCCGCCTATAAGGCCTGTTTGAAGCGCCTCCTGTACGGAGGTAGAGTAAGTCTTTGGTCCTGCTTGATGAAAGTTAACCAAATGCACCGAACGAGATGATTCATCGCCTAAGATGGTGGCAAGGGGTCAAAACAAAGGACTAACAACATCCATTGCCATAAGAGTGGCACACAAAAAGGATTAACAAAATCAAAAGCCCGAAGAGTGGCACAAAACAAAGTATTAACAACATCCAAAGCCCGTAGAGTGACACAACAAAGGAGTCATACATCTGATGCCCGTAGAGTGGCACAACAAAGGATTCAAACATTTGAAGGCTGAAGGGTGGTATAGAACAATGGATTCCGACATCCAAGGCTGGAGAGTGGTGCAAAACAAGGGACTTCTATTATTATTTTCAGATGATGATTTCTGAACCTCTATTATTATTTTCAGATAATGATTTCTGAACCTCTATTATTATTTTCAGATGTTTACTTTTGGTCTTCTTTAATTATTACCAGATATAGATTTTTGGTCTTCTATTATTATTACCAGATATGGATTTATGGTTTTTTATTATTATATTCTACTCTTCTATTATTAGTGCCAGATGTGGATTTCTAGTTTTCTCTTATTATTATCATCAGATATGGATTTCTGGTCTTCAATTATTATTGCCAGATGTGGATTTCTGTTTTTCTCTTATTATTGCCAGATATGGATTTCTGGTCTTCTATTATTATTACCAGAGGATTTCCAATCTTCTATTATTTTCAGATAATGATTTTTGGACTTCTATTATTACTCCCAGATATGGAGTTCTGGACTTTTGATAATATCGGGTATGAGTTTCTAATCTCTTTCTCTTATGAGAATTGGATTACTAATCTTAACCCGTCCTCCTGAATTTAAGTCCCTGAACTTTTATTTGATTCTCTCCTTAATGATGTCGGTGAATGATCTACTAAACATACTTTTTTTAATAATAAGAAATATTATATACTTTGTGTTTTGCAGGAACATAAGGCTGATAAGGAAGATTCACTGAACATGAAACGTTACAAATGATTTCTAAGATTTTTTTTGTCCTACAGAACAAAAGCTTCTTTTACACTTCGAGGGGGGGGGGGGGGAGGGATGGATGTCAACATTAAAGACCACAATGTCGCTTCTCAACTACGTCAACATTCTTTTATGCCACGTCAAGCTTAATCAATGCCACTCATATTCAATATTGTCTCTATTCAATGACGTCGAGTCACCTTGAAATGGGCTATCTCTTGTCGATGACGATACCCTAGCTTCGTCGACAAACTAAGAATTTTTGTCTCTATGTCACCACTTATCAGTATCACATCAATTATAACCATGGGTCATGAGCGTCGTCGAGGATTAAGAAATAACATAGCATCAACCTTATTTAAGCAATGTCGATAACTGCTTTTGTCAATGTTCATCAATACCATCGAAGCCACGTTTCATTGGCATCGAGGATTATTAGAGAAGAACGATGTCGAGCATTAATCACACAAGCCCAATGCCGAGAAACATGAACATAAACCTTGGAACGCGACGACGTCATCAATACCGAGGCCGATAAAGTTATTTCTCTCTCTCTCTCTCTCTCTCTCTCGTTCTTAAATCACACTCTAGCAAATCCTAAATCGTATCGAGGAAAGTTGAATTTGATTGTAATCATTTTTGATCAACATCAACAAAGGCTTGGATTGGCTTATGGACTTCGTATGATTTATTCAATCACTATCAATTTGTGCTTGCAAATACTTAGACTCGTTGAGTTCAAAACTCGATATGATTAGCCTCGAAGAGCTTTGAACTTCACGATGTTTTTATTCCCAGTTGCATAGCTCGATATGGGGCGGTCGTAAAGTTCAAAGCTCGACATGACCATAGTCGATGAACCTTTAACAATCACAGATGCACAACCTCGACATGGTTATTCTCGTCGAGTTTTGGGCAATGGAGTGCTTATATGCACATTATTATATGAGCATTGAATTCTCGAACATGAGAGAAAAAAGGGCATATGGTGTATTATCATGTTTGATAGATCATATCCCCAACTTGCCACATCTTCTACATTTCCATCTGATCATACAATGTGACATGAGCCCATGAGAGAATATCGCATCTAATAATTCACGTAGAAGGATGCTACCTTGCCATCCTAGCTTTCTTTGATGATGTCAAGTCCCCTTTGGGATATCGAGCCTAATGGCCTAAGAATGGAAAATGAGTTTAGGCTTTCTCTCGAGGGTCTATCATCATTCTTTATTGATTATTTTATCAAACGCTTAGTCTTATGATGGTAAGTTGGATCCTGGTGCTTTTGACAACGTCATTGATCAATGACATGTAGTTAATTCCCTACATATGTTAACGTCATGAGCTAACTTGCCATTATCGACATCAGTGACGTTATAATTTTTTTGGTTTAATAAATCTTGCATAACAAAACCAAATAATATAATGATTTATGCAGACTAGATCTGGTGACTACAATAGATTACTTACTTATATTAAACACTTATGTCTTAAAATTATGTCTTTACTCTAGTTTATTGATCTGCTTTAAAAGACAACCAGTCAAATCAACTTTTGTATATGAATGTTGCTAAAGCGGATGTTGAAAAACTTGATTTAACGGATGTAGCAGAAAATAGCGAGGCTTAAAGCGGATCTACTGTTTAATAACGCCAAATTGAAGTAGCATCGCGGTCGAAGAGCGTTATGCGATATAGCAGGGATTTACGAAGATTTAACACGGCTCTAACTACGTAGGTTGTGTTTCATATATTTTACCCTTAATGGAACGTCGTCCATGACACGGCTGAGGAATTTGGTTGCTTGTATGCATTAATTCTGAATGTTATGGGAGGTGGGTCATTACAACATATGTTGGATATTCCGAGGTATTACCTACTATGTTGTTCATGTCATAATGGTGAACTGGATATCATATTCAGCAGTGATATCTCTATTTCATCGGACTTTATATCCGATCATCTTTATGTTTTTCTTTTTATCTATTCGTTGAGCAGGTACGGACTGGAGATTCGGAAAGACATTGCTAGCTAGAGCGGGTTATGGAGCCATGACTATATATTGCTATGTTTATCTATCTAGTATTTTTGCATATGGACGTGTTAGACTTTATCTTATAAATGAGGCATTATTTTGGGATGTCGTATCATTTGAACTTCGTACATTTGAAGTGTTTGTATCATGATGATGAATCCTATTATTTTCATATTGTTATGATACTGATAGTTTTTTGCACATGCATATTGTTATTATTATATTTTATCCTGAGCTCTACGTGAATCAATGATAAATATGCTCTATTTGTTTTCCTTTTACCAACCTTAAAAGTCGTCATTTTCTATACTTAAGCGATCATGGTGTATGAATTTTCGGATACAACATTTTGAAAAGATATCTCTGCTTTGTATATTCCGAGTTAATGGATGAGCAAATTCAAACAAATAGTCCCCTGTATCCAAGACCGGCTTAAGTAGTTGAATTGTCCAAAATTTAGACAAAAAGAAAAACCAATTGAAATAGTGTTGCCCCAGGCGACTAGAAGGAAAAAATTGAAAAAAATGGCTCAAACAAGGAATTAAATCTAGGACTTCAATTCTAGCATTGCGTATCGTGTGCTAGAACGAAAAAATTAGCATGAACAGTGCAGCTCTGATGAATTTATGGATGAATTGTACCACCTGTGAATAATGAGAGTTCCCACTGGTAAACTAAATGATTAAATGAACAGTAGACAGAATGAATGACCATGTAATTAACAACTTAGAAAAAAATAATAAAAAAACATCGTTCAGATCTGATACAATAATTCCAGATTGTAAATCGCACATGCATGGTTTTCTACTACAATCTGGTATTAAGCAGTTCAAATTTTCAGTTTAACAAATTAGTAGATTTGCTCTAAAAAACAACAAGCTAAAACACAAATACTCAGCAGATGAAACCAAAGATTAATAGAAGCAAAATAAAAGAATCTGAAGAACTTGGTGAAAAGATTTCATGTTCCGAGCCTAAAAGAAAATGAACAATTAATGGGGGCAGAGCAACCTAACATTCATAGAAAGATGATCCAATTATCTCAATATATAACAATGGAAAGAGCATCAAGCATTGGAGGAAGAATCAATCAATAACAAATCCATGAGCAAACCTCAAGAGAATTAAGTATAATCAATTAGAATGCAATCTTAATTGACAGTTGGTTATTTTTGTTACTTTTCGTCTCTTCGTTCAAGTTTTAACTAAAACTTACAGTTCACTACTGCTATGATGACCAGCCAAAATCAACGAGCGAAGACCTAAAACATGTGTAAAAAAATGACTATGTACCCTAAGCAGCTTTGATTGATATAATGCATAAAAGCATGGTAAATACAGGTAACGGCATGCCCAAGAAAATAAGCATTTCCATTGAATGCTCTGATAAAAGATGAGATGCACAGAAAATGGAAACAAAGACAAAATGCATAAAGCACGAGAAACTTGCACATGTCCAAATGGACTGAAAACAAAGATGAGATGCACAGAAAAAGGAAACAAAGACAAAATGCTCTGATAAACTAAACTGCTATCATCAAGATGAATAATATAAAAATCAACTTAGGAAATGTTTTACATAACAAAAAATTAACCAGAAATAAATAAATAACTAGATAAATCCTGCTTGTCCAAACAGTCGACAAATTCAGGTTGTAGCTTTCTATAAAAGTCGATGCTACGTTTTAGTTTAAGTTATAGCATTCTGAGCTAACATCGACTCTATTCTTATGAATTTGGAAGGCAGGAGTAACCCAGGTACCACAGCTACATTGAGTACCATACCAGTTGTAGTAGCCCAACCGCGCATCGCATTTGATGCATGATAGCTTCCCTTGCACTGCACCTTCTTCCACTGTCAAATTTTACATCAAATTCTAACTTAGTCTCCGTAATCAGAGTACAAATTTTATTCTCTTTTTATTACTTGAAAAGTGCAAAATAATAGGCATGTAAGATCATGGTTCGAATAATTCCATGAACATATTAGGGTTTACCGGTAGTCATCCATTTGAGAGGCTCGACAAACAATGAAGTGCACCCCACATCCTTGTATGTGTTTCCATTCTTTTTCCTCTGCCGCGAAAAGCATTTGCCTTCGCTAGGTGTGTGGCTAACGACATTTTCTTCCACTGCTACAATTCGTCGACATTTTTTACATCGATACACACTTTTTAGATTGGAGTTGCAATTGTTTGAATTTGTATGTGAGCCAGGGTCTGTCTCAAATTTGGAGCTGTCCACTTTCTCTCCTTGATTATATGAATGTCCTAAAGTTTCACAGAAAAAAATATTGATGAGATGATAGGCCAATGGAGAATTTCTTGGAAAACCTTAATATCAGAAGCTTATACAGCACCATATTCAATCAACATATCTTGAACACAGCAAAAATCTCCATCATCGTATTTAAGCTGTGGGAATGGTGGAAGAATTCAGAGGAAATAATACATCTACAACTAAGAAACAAGTATTTAGTTATTCACCTAGCTCCTTAAGACGAAAGCTCTTATACAATGGGCTGGAAGTATCTACTTTAAAACCCATGTTTTCAAAGAGATCTAACTGCAGTCAGGAAAAAATAACAATCAAACATTCATAATTCAACATAGCTCAGATTTTAGCAAGCTTAATCCTTAGAGTTCCACTTACCTGCTCAAGAAAGCTGTCATTTGGGCATGCAGATTCACAAACTTCCCTGAGAGAATTCAATGCATCTGCAACAAGGAGTTCTTATCGTGTGAGATGAACCCAAAAAAAAAGTAACATAATATAGAAGACGCAATAGAAATCGCCTTTCATAGATATAGGTATGTAAGATCAATTACAGAACCAGTATAAATATTTCAAACCTTCTCGAGACTTCTGTTCTGTTCTCATCAGATAAGCAGTAACAACAGCAGCACTACAGGGAATAGAAACACAAAAGGATGAATTTGTAAGGAGGGCCACACAACAGAAAGCAAAAAGATATTTTAGCTAGATTGTTTAGTGAAGGAAACATTAAGACAAAATGTTAAATCAAATTAGTTGGAAAGTTATTTTTCACAAATGCACATGGCAAAAAAGAGGCTTGCTTCAGTATTCCACTAGTACGTAACTCGTGCGTTGCACACGATAATATTTTATGTTCAGTGTTAAAATTAGAACTTTATTATGCAACGTACGATAAATTCAGTGAAATAAGTGGATAATAAATTGAAATTGTTGTTATTATTTATGTACAATTTATGTAGCTTATATCTTTATATTTAAGTAAAAAATAATTTTATCATTTTTGTTAATATGAATATGGCATGCATGTTGATAGTATTAAGTAGCTTAAATTTAGGATATTTAAATTAATATACGGATTTAAATGTAAAAAAATATAATAGAATTGAGTAAGACATTGTAAATAACTGTTGAAATTATAAAATATAGGTATCTGGGTGTAAAGCGTTGGATAAAATTAATAAAACATTGTGATTTATTGTAAAGATAATAATTATACAAGAATTTTAAAGTAAAAAAATCAAAAGAGAACTATGGAGAGGGGAGAAAATTCATAGAACTAATGGGAAGGTTTGAACTTTGAAATTCTTCCGCTTTCATATTATCTAATCTAATAGATTAACATATGTACCTTATTATTTAATTTAATATATTAATTGATATATAATTTATTAAGATAAATGAATTACGAATTAAAACTATTTTATTAATGATTTATCGAGATAAATGAATTAGAAATCATAGTTTTATCATTGTTTATGTAAATGATTTGTTGTGTTTTATATATTTTTATACATGAATCAAATTTTACCATTTTTGTTAATATCAATGTGATATACATATTGAAAATGTTTTTTTTTTTGGGATTTATTAGAAAAATTAGTAAATGTTGGTTAATTAAGTTTATTCAAATAGTTTATACTAAAATTGTATAACTGATTGAATATATCAACTTAAATGTAAAATAATAGGAAAGAATCTGGGAGAACTTTGTAAAATTGTAGAATTTACAAAATGTAGGCATTTGAATGCAAAATGTTTTGAGAGAATAGAAATACATTGTAATTAGTTGTCAAAACCATAAATTATGTGGGGATTATGAAGTATAATATCACGAAAGAATTAAGAAGAGAGAAAATTCCTCAAATCAATGAGAAGATTGGAAATTCTTTTGCTTTACTATTATTTATTATTAGATAACTAATTTATTGAGACAAATAAATTATGAATTAAAGTTGTTGTTGACGATAATTTAGTGAAAAGTTGAATAATAAACTAAATTTTTTGTTATTATTCATATATATAACTTTTGTTATATGTTTTACATATTTCCATATTCAAATCAAAATTTGATTTTGCCATTTTTTTTTAAATATGATTGTAGTATACATAGTCAAATTATCAGTTTTAGGATTTAAAAGACAAATCAATTACCATAAATTAATTAAGTTTATTTAAACAGTTATATGCAAGATTATTTAAGTAATCTAAAAATATGGATTCAATTGTAAACTATAGGAGAGATTTGACGATAATAATGTAAATAACTATAAAAATAATAAAATTTAAATATTTGAATGTTAAATAGTGAAGAGAACTAATATATACTGTGATTAACTATAAAGTTCATGAATTATATGCAAATATTAAAATAGAATATCAGAGAGGATGAAAAAGAAGGAATTTAAAAAAAAAATAGATATCATATTGAGGTAAATGGATTATAAATAAATGTTGTTATTATTGAAAATTTATTGGAATTAGTAATTTATAAATTAAAGTTGTTATTACTGTTTATGTATATAATTATTTATGTGATATATATATATATACATATACATACATATATATATATATATATATATATATGAATCAATTTTGAATTTTCAATAATTTCTAAAAATAAATTAGTCATATGCATTGAAATTGTCGATTTTAGGATTTATTAGATGAATTGATGAATACTAATTAACTAATTTTATTTAAAAATTTTGAACTATATATAATACATTTAAATACAAGGACTTGAATTGAAATGATATGAGAGAACTAAAGAGAACTTTGCAAATAAATTAAATTTATAAAATATAGGTAATTGATTGTAAATGTTTGAGAGGATCAACAAAACATTGTGATTTATATTAAGAAGTACAAAATTATTACAAGGATTTTAAAGTAAAATTTTAAGGGAGAATAAGGAGAATAGAAATCTCCCACAATTAACGAGAAGGCTAGAAATTCTTCTACTTTACTATTATCTAATACTATTATTTAATAGATGAAAAATATCAATTTTATTGTTTAAATCCGCGCAAGCATTTTATGAATCCAAAGAATGTACTTTTCCTTGCTGTTGAAATACCAATAACATTATACTTAATGCAAAATATATTTAGCACTAATGACACTGTCGAAAGATATGTTTTGAAAAAAAATCAGTGGAAGGACAAGAAGTGGTCCAATCAAGGAAAAAGAAGAAAAATGTGATATCATCTACATTGACTAAAAATTACAATAATATTTTCCCACAAGCATGTAGCCCTAAGAATGAGAACTCGGTTGTTATCAAAAAATTATGACACTTGTGATAGACCTCTTAATTGAAACGGGACTGGAATTTGATCAAAGGGAACACTGTCTGGGCATAGTGATTGAAGAATAGGCATTTATGTAATATAATTTGACCTAGTCAGGGCACACTGATACCAAAGACGAGTAACATGCTGCTCAGGCTGATGAAAAATATAAGAAATTTGTAACATGATACACCACACTATGCAGAGAATATTATTCAAGATGTGAAGTAATAGCATAACAATTATTAAGAAATCCACAGTATAGGCTATCAGCTGCACTACGATTCATTTGTGAGAAAAAGCTAAATATGCCGTCTGTGTAAAATGGTTATAACTGAATTTCAAAATTTTGCACAATAACATTGTTTTCCATAAAGGTTCTAAGAACAGGATGTTTTGAGAAATTGGATAATTTAGTTCCAGACTAAATGCATCTCCAGTGCTACCATAAACAAATAAAGATTCTTCTGTTGTATATAAGTACATCGACCAATTAATTAATCCTTATCTGAAAAATAAACAGATCTTTAAAATTCCAGATAAACAACTTCCATCTTCACCTCAACTAAAGGAAGAAAGATGCATTTTTATATTTTTTAGTAAACATAATTGCCAAGTAGATTCAATGTTGAGACCGTAACTGACCAATCAATTTGCTAAGGTTATATGCAGCCAAACAACTCCTAAAGTAAATCAAAAATAAATTTTAACGCGAATAAACCTCTAGTTTACCTTGACTTATACATATGTTACACAAAACTCAAGGAGTTAATAGATGCACATTAATTCATATAAAATCAATAATGGTTAAATATAATGCTCTGGGTATTTTTTCCCCTCTAATAATGCATAAAAATACTGTGGATTAAATATTAAATCCAGCAAAAGAAATAATCATTGTACCTTCTAGAAACACCAGCAAAACAATGGACTAAAATAGCATGGCCATCCTTCCTCCCTTCTTCGATAAAATCCAAACAAACATCCAAATAATCCAACAGATTCTCCTCCTCAACGTCTTTTAATTCCACAATCATCCTCTTCATTCTTAGATCTACCCCAATTTTCTCCAATTTATAAAGCAAGCCCTCTTTTGGCAAACATCGCCTCTCGTGATCATCCATATCTGAAACAAACACCTTTTTTATTTCTTCGGCAGGGGTTGACAGATTCGATGTCAGGAGAGAAAGAATGTGAGTAACCGAGGAAGAATCTACAGTTAAGGTTTGGTTGGCGGCGATGATGTCACCGATGTATAGCCGATCCCGTACCAAGAAAGGCATGTTTTAGCTCCTAATATATAAAATTAGCCGGGCCTTGTTTGGTGGAGCAACTCTAGTCTCGATCTGAAAGGGAGAAAAAGGGTTTTGTGAGGACAACTTTTTTTGGTTCTTTAATCAAGAAAAAACAATGCTCAAATTTCTAATATGACTACTGCTGCCCAAAAGAAGAAAAAGAAGTGGTAGTGGTGGTAGCTTGCAAGTAAAATTTAAATTTATAGTTTTGGTCCTTTGGTTGACCGAGACATAGATTCATACCAAATCAAATATGCATTTTTAACAAACAAAAGAAATATTACAAAAAGATCAATGCACATATGTTGTTAATAGATAATACACAAGAAATATTTTGTTGATTCTACTGTCTTGAACAGGAAAATAGGAAGAAAAAAAGCTTATATTTATCCTCCTATCTCCCTGGATCATTAAAAAGAAGCTCCAGATCAAAGCGAATTTATAATATATGTTATATTAAGCACGATCTCAAATTTTGCTTAGTTATCTTGCTAATGAATATAACATATTCACAAAAATTCATATCGATCCGCAATTTCTCACACAAAAAGATGGAGGGGGGATTTTAGGTGATTTATAAGAAAGGTGATCCAACGGCGCCACCACCCCCCACCCCCCACCCCCAAAAAAAGGAAAAAAAAAACCTAAACACACACGCATATAAGTAATATATATAATGTCGTGTATAGTACATTAACTTTTTTAGCAGAAATTAGTGCACATTACTTGTCAGATATATAAAAAAAAGTTACATTGTGAAAAAGAAGAGAAAGGGACGATGCTAAGTCAAAAAATAACAAATAACTAGACCTGTCAAAATATGACCCAACCCATTAACCCAACCCATTTACCCTACTTTTAAGTGGGTTGGGTCAACCCATTTATGAATTTTATTAAATGAGTTATGGGTTGGATTGACCCATTTTTAAAAGGGTTATAAGTGGGTAACCCATTTACCCATTTATTAAAAACATTAAATTTTAATATAAATTTGAAAAATAAGAATTTTAAACATACAATGTAGTTTTCATGAAAATTGACATTTGTACTTAAAAAATAACAGGCCACTACATCTTCATATTTGAACTTCACCGACTGTAGAAGCCGCTATTTTTTCTGTTCAGACAGCAATTAAAATTTCTAATTCCAAGTTATAAATCCGAAATTTCCAAAAATTTCAAAATTTAAATTTCAAATTTTAATATTCCAAATTTCAAATTCGATATTTCCAAAAATTTGAAAATTTAAATATCAAAATTCGAAATTTCCAAAAATTTCAAAATCCAAAATTTCCAAAAATTTCAAAATTTAAATTTTAGAATTTTCAATTTTTAAATTCAAAATTGAAAATTTAAAATTTCGAATTTTAAAATTCAAATTTTCAAAATTCAAAATCAAAAATTTGAAAATTTAAATATCAAAATTTCAAAATTGGAAGCCTCCAAAAATTTCAAAATCCGAAATTTCCAAAAATTTCAAAATTAAAAATTTCGAATTTCAAAATATCCAAAAATTTCAAATTTAAAATTTTCAAAATTTCAAAATTTGCAAATTTAAATTTCGAAATTTCAAACTTCGAATTTCAAAATTTTCAATTTTTAAATTTGCGAATTTTAAAATTCAAATTTTCAAATTTCAAAATTCAAAATAAAAAATTTGAAAATTTAAATATCAAAATTTCAAATTTCAAAATTCGAAATTTCCAAAAATTTCAAAATCCGAAATTTCCAAAAATTTCAAAATCCAAAATTTCCAAAAATTTCAAAATTTAAATTTCAAATTTAAAATTTTCGAATTTCAAAATTCGAAATTTCCAAAAATTTCAAAATTTCAAATTTAAAATTTTCAAAATTCGAAATTTCCAAATTTAAATTTCGAACTTCGAATTTCAAAATTTAAATTTTAAAATTTTCAATTTTTAAATTCAAAATTTAAAATTTCCAATTTTAAAATTCAAATTTTCAAAATTCGAAATTTCAAAATTTCATAATTCAAAATCAAAAATCTGAAAATTTAAATATCAAAATTTCAAATTTCAAAATTAAAAATTTCAAAATCCGAAATTTCCAAAAATTTCAAAATCCATAATTTCCAAAAATTTCAAAATTTAAATTTCAAATTTAAAAATTTCAAATTTCAAAATTCGAAATTTCCAAAAATTTCAAAATTTCAAATTTAAAATTTTCAAAATTTCAAAATTCGAAATTTTGAAATTTAAATTTCGAAATTTCAAATTACAACTTTGAATTTCAAAATTTAAATTTTAAAATTTTCAATTTTTAAATTCAAAATTGAAAATTGAAAATTTTGAATTTTAAAATTCAAATTTTCAAAATTCGAAATTTCAAATTTTAACAAATTTCAAAATTTCGAATTTTGAAATTTGAAAATTTAATTTGAAAATTGGAATTTGAATTTTTAAATTTCAAAATTTTGAAATTTCAAATTTTAAAATTCAAAATTCGAAATCTGAAATTTTGAAATTTGAATTTTGTGCTGTGAAATTTTTAAATTTTGAATTTTGAATTTTCGAAATTTCAAAATTTGAAATTTGAATTTTGAAATGTGAAATTTTGAAATTTGAAAATACATTTTTTTTGAATTTTTTCATATAAAAAATCGACTTATGTGAGTCGAAAAGCAAAAAAAAAATTGCTTTTGCAATAAGTTGAAAAATGACTTTTAAAAGTCGGTAGATTTTGTTTATCCATATTGACTTTTTAATTTTTTCATTTTATAAGCAAAAAACAACTTATTTATTGTAATCCAAACGGCCCCTAAATTTTTAAATGGGTTAAGTGGGTAACCCGCTTATTAAACGGGTTGGGTCATATATGGTTAGGGTTATAAGTGGGTAAAAAAGAATGGGTCGTAAATGGGTTGGGTCAAACTCAACCCAATCCATTTTGACCCAACTCAACCCATTTGACAGGCCTACAAATAACACAAAAAAGTAAAGCAAGGAAATAAAGAAATATGAAAACATGGAGAAGTAAGGTTTCCCTCAAACGATGAAGAAAGAGAAAGCAAGAATCTACTTAAAAAGAAAACACAATAATGATTTCCTGCTTAATCATCAAAAGGATGACATTGTTTTCCTAGGAAGATAATAGGAGAAGAAAAAGGTGAATTTTATCTTGAATTGCTGGTTTGGTGATGAAAGTCATTACTGCTGGAACACAGATAGGTTATTATGCAACTATATGATTTTTAAAGTAATGTACTATAGTATCATGGATCTTTCAAGGCATGTGAAGGCTTTTGCTCTTTAATAGGGGTCTTTCAAGGCATGTGAAGGCTTACAACATGGTTTGAACAACATATTTTATTAGGTGGTGACCTAAGAAAAAATATTG
Organism: Allium cepa; assembly: GCA_030765085.1. Taxonomy (NCBI): domain Eukaryota; kingdom Viridiplantae; phylum Streptophyta; class Magnoliopsida; order Asparagales; family Amaryllidaceae; genus Allium; species Allium cepa. The sequence continues at coordinate 188,430,216 of CM060944.1, forward strand.
CCAACTATTATTGCATATATATTTTATTAATTTAAACCATCATTCTATACATTTTATTAAATTAAACTATCATCCATCATTCCAAGCTTGTAACCAGCCACTCCACGGTTGACTTGTTACATGCACATTACATTATGATCAACATTTCAATATAGAACTTTTTGTACTAATTAAAATAATTAAATTTATTGATTTAAAAATGCAATATAATTACTCTAATTAGCAATACAACATAGATACACTATTCCATTGTAAAAATATGACTTCTAAAGTAAAAGTAGCATGATATTTGCTCTTTAACATGGTCTTTCCAACGTATTTGAAGGACTTTAACAAATATATCATCGTTTCACAGATTTAGTGTCCTCTAAAAAAATGCTGACTCTTGAAACAAATCCATACAGATAAAAAACATGAATTAGTGAGACTTTTAGTGAGCCCACAAAAATTATACAAGCTTGATTCAAGATCAAAGTAGTTGGTTTTTACTTTTTCATTTTTATCCTCAACACTACAATCGCAATTTTACATATTAAGTCTTATTTTATGATATCGTTTATAGCGGCATTATGTATGCATATAGTTTGCTATATCAAATCAGAGTTTCAAATAGTCGTTTGGTATTCCAAAATTATAGCTAGGGTCTGCCAATGGTTTAGATTTCCCAAGCTGAACAAGTTTTTTTCCTTCTGTTTCCCTTTTTAATGCAAGTGTACTACTTTTTTATGTATGAAATGAAAGACAAATTCTATAAATAACTTAACGTTGAGCACGAAATAAATCCCACTAAACCACTTAGATTACATATCAACATATTATGATATTCTAACATATCGATAAGCATACTTATTAGCATAAATAACGTCTTCCACTTGCGTATGTTGAAGTAAACTCTTCACTTGTTACTAAAAAATAATACTGGATAGCCATAATTGATTGTTGCATTACTGAAAAAAGTAATGATGATTGCACTGCTGATTAAGCAATCGCAATAGCAAGCATGAGTCATCTACTGATTAACTCAAAAAAAATGAACCAGTATGTCGATTGAATAACTCAATTGGTACACAAATAAGCATTCTAATTAACTAACTAAAGTTTGTTGAATATGCGCTTATATGATTTTTGTTTGATGATAATAAACATATATTCATTCATTTAAATGTATTTGATAATATACTATTTATTTTCACAGATTAAATAAATATTTGCTGAATAAAATAAATAACAAAGAATTTGAATTCAAACGAATATTTTATTCAAATAAATATTTATTACAATTTTGAATAGTATACAAATTCAAGCTCTCACTATTCACTATACAACTTTGATACAATTTCAATTACATCACTATTTTACATCAGCACCTCACTACATATCACTCACACTCGTATTTATCTTCAACTGCATTCAAGTTTGAATCCAGCATCTGAGCTATCTGCAAAAATATAAACTAACGCAGTAAAATTGAAAATAAAATATTTTTGCAATATAAAATAAAACGTGAATTTTGAAAATGATATTTGCCTCAGTTATTTGGGTTGTTCGTCATCATTTAAATTTGAATTCATCATACACGAACAACTTGTGACATACACAGTATATTACTGTATATGCCACAAGGCCGTGCACGCCGATATATACACTTGATTGATTTACAGGGACAGGCAAGCACAGGTCAAACCCAAATGAAAAATCGGGTTCAACTCACGTGCAATAACATTGAAAATCACGACACAAGCACAAGGTCAAATCCGAGTTTTGAAACTGGATTCAACACAAGGCGTCATGACATGAATGCAACGAAGACCAACATCAAAATGGACTGCAACATGGATATCACAATCAAACTGCAACAAGGCAACTAGGAATGAACAGAACATAACAGCACCAATGCATGTAAGTCAGTGGCAAAACACAAACTGTAGTGGACAGACCAGAGTACATCAGTGCCAAGAAACTCAAGTGCACGACTAAACTGACGATGAATACAACTTGAAGCATACAAGCTCAATGAAGATTGCAGCAACAACAGTGAGCACACTCATATGAACAAATGCAAAGAACAATGAAGTATGCACAGCAAATATCATACTACAAGTACAAGCAGCAGTGTGCAACTCGAAAATGTACACAAGTAAAAACAGGAATAAAATAGGAGACTCAATGGTGAAGCAGACTCAAGTGAACAGGTAGCACAAGAACCAGAAACTACTGAAGCTACTTCTAAGAGAGAAGCCAAAGCAAATGAACCAACTGCAAGTGCAAAAGTATCAAGTACAGTATGCACAAGAAGCAAATGACAGTAAGCAATGAAGCAACAAGCTCGAGCACAAGAACATGACAGCAAACAGAAGTGCACAGCAACAGTAAGGCAATGCACAAATACAGGTGAATCAAGTGACCAACATACTACAGTGAACCATCAAAATGCAAGCACAAAGTGCACAGCAACTATTAACTGCCACAAGACCACCATGCAAAGACCAGAAGTACAGAATGGCCAAGCAAGTACACCAACATAAGCAACAACATGAACCAACTATATGAAGTACGCAATAGGCCGAGTTTCAAGATACTAAGCAACAGCAACATGAATGTCACAGCTACACGATACCAAAATATCAAGTTCAGGTGACATCAACCAAACAGTGACAATGCAGACACAACTGAAATGAGACAGGTCAAGAAATGGAGTATCAAAATGATGCAAATAACAAGTACAGGCCGCAACAGTATGCACCAGTACAAAACAAGTCAATGCAACATGAACCAACTCCAAATGTATCAGTAGCATATATTACAGAGATGAACAAATTGTAACAGTGAAAAGATGACAATGCCACCAAAATTTCATATCAAGCAAGTGCAGTCAGTTCATGTTAAACCGATCAGAAGATGGCCAGAGACTATAGTTCTCAATGAAGTCGAAATCAGTGTCAAGGCCGAAGTCATAGTAAAATCGCCATGTCAATGTTAAACAAGTCAACAAAGTATAAATTCCAGAAATCAACAAAGCCGTGGTTATCACGAAAGTAAATTCAAAACCGTGTCAACCAAGGAATGCAAAAGATACGAAGATGACAAAGTCAGTTCGATCATCAATCGTTCAAGCATAATCAAACGGCCAATCAAAAGAATGTGACAAATTCAAATTATTTTATACGAACGCAAGAATAGGATTTACAAACCCTATATAAATCAAATTCACATCATCGGCAAGATGATTGAATTCCAGAAAGCATAAAATCAGTAAAAGAAAAAGCATACAATTACATACCGAAGAAGGAATTCGATCAACGAAGCAGCTGCAAAGAGCATCGAAGTCGAACAATTATCAAAGGTCGGCGCTTCAATTTGAAAAGCCCTAAATTGCATCAAAGGGACGAAGCCCCAATTTGATAAGAACGAAGCCCTAAAAAGGAACGGCCGCCATTATAAACAGAGAAATAAAAGAGACGGGTCAAATAGCAAAGGAGGCCGGCCTACTTTCAAAGGGAGTTTGTTTTAAGGGGTTTTTTAAAATTTAATATTAGGGTTATTTCATTTTAATTGCTTTTAATTGTATTTTCCTTTTTTCTTTTTAAACCGTTTTATTTTTTCTAGTCGTGTGACTAGGGGACAAGCTACGTGGCGTAGCTTGAGAATTCGCAACTCGGTAGTTGAGTTGTGGCAGGGTTTTGAGCGTAGAGTTAGATTAGTCAATAGCGGGTATAGCGAGTTTACGTGTGTAAGCGAGGGACTATCTAATTTCTAGTAGAAACCTTGGGGGCAGCACGTAGGCAGGGTTTTGCCGAAGCTGGGTAAATTCTGTGTTGTTCTATTTTGTTATTTATATTCTGCTATATCTGTGCTGCTATTCTGTGATCTGTGTTAATATAAATTAACTTCTGCAATTAAGTTTTTATAATTTACACTATCACCCTATTCACCCCCCCTCTAGGGTGAAATCGATCCTACAAGTGGTATCAGAGCTAGGAACAAAAGCCATTTTTGTTTTAAAATTTTGATTTTACAAAAACCAATTTTTAATTTAAAAATTCGTGTTTCAAAAATCAATTTTTGTTTTAAAAATTCGTGTTTCAAAAATCAATTTTTGTTTTAAAAATTCGTGTTTCAAAAATCGGTTTTTGTTTTAAAAATTTGAATTTTTTTAAAATGACTTCTTTTAATAATGCTTTTGCAGAAGGACAATCCATAGTTAGACCACCAATGTTCAATGGTGAATATGCTTACTGGAAAAATAGAATGCAAATTTTTCTGAAAACCATTGACGCTTGGAATATTGTTGAGACAGGTTATAGTATACCAACTATAACTGTAGATAATCACGAAATAGAGAAACCAAAGGAACAATGGACAGAACTAGAAAATAAATTACAGAATACTAATGCCAAAGCTATGAATTCTATTATCTGTTCATTGGATCAATTTGAATTTAATCGTGTCTCACATTGTCTAACTGCGCAGGAAATATGGCACATACTAGAAGTGACTCATGAAGGAACATCTCAAGTCAAAGAATCTCGCCTTGCAATGCTAAGCAGCGAATACGAGAACTTCAAAATGGAGAAGGAAGAAAACGTCAAAGAGATGTACGGACGACTCTCCAATATCGTATACAAATCAAAAGCTCTCGGAAAAACATACACCGAATTAGAAATAGTCCGGAAAATCCTCAGAGTCCTTCCACGAAGCTTTGAAGCAAAAGTTACTGCCATACAAGAATCGAAAGATTTAAAACAACTTAAAGTTGAAGAACTCATCGGAAATCTCACCACTTATGAGCTAGAAATGAAATTCAAAGAAGAGCGTGAAGGATGTGACACTCAAAAGAAATCAATAGCTCTCAAAGGAACAACCGAAAGTGATGATGATAACGATGAAGATGATGGAGCAGCAGAATTGGAGCTGTTAATAAGGAAATTCAAAAAATGGAATCAAAAACATGGAAATTCAGCTCGAATTCAAAAAGCAAAAGACAGAATAGCCAAAGCACTAGACTACTCGGAAGAACAAAAGTTTATTTGTTATAATTGCAACAAACCCGGCCATATCAAGCCCGATTGTCCACAAATTAAATCCAGCCACGGAAAGAAACAGAAAAAGAAAAGTTTTGCAGCCACTTGGGATGAAATAGACGAGAATGATCAAAGCACTGGCAGTGAAAGCGAAAAGGCAGAATTGTGTCTTCGAGGTGATACAACTGACAGTGATGATGACGAGCCAAGTGAGGTATCAAAACTTACCCATTCTGAGTTGCTTATATATTTTCATGAAGTAAACGGTTGTTTTGAACGACTTAGGGAAAAATACGCCAAACTTGAATCTCAAAAAGATACTTTGATAGAATGTAATAAACAACTTGATCAATTAGTTAAAACCTATCAAAGTAGGATCCCTAAGTGTGATAAGTGTCCAACATTTGATGAAGAAATTAAAAAATCAGAAATTAAAATAAAATCGCTTGAAAATGAAATTCTGATTTTAAAGGAGAATGAAAATACTAGGAGAGAGAATTCTATCAAAAAGTGCACTCAATTGTTGAATGAAAACGAATCTCTCAAAACACAAGTCCAACATTTGTCAACGACTTTAGATAAATTTTCCAAAAGTGAAAAATCGTTGAATATGCTATTAGGAAAACAAACTGTTAATACGGTTAGACAAGGACTTGGATATAATAATTCGAAAATTGTTGAAAACAAGATTAATCAAGTTAATTCTATGTGCACAATTTGTAGAAAATTTGGACACAGTCACAATAATTGTTGGTATAGACCCTAACATGTGAAAACTATACCGATTTGGGTTCCAAAAGGCACAAATATAAAATCTCTCAAAGTTAAACAAATTTGGGTGCCAAAGGGAACAATTATAAATAGTTTTGGGTCTACACAAAATTATTTTTCAAAATTTTCTGCCACTAACAACCATGGACCTATAAAAACAAATAGGTCACATAAATCCTTTTCCGTGTAGGTGTGGTGGCAGGCTAAGGAACAACAATAGTGTTCTCTGGATTTTGGCTGTTCCAGAAACACAACGGGCGACAAAGCTAAGTTCCTTAGCCTAGTATAAGGGTGACAGAATCACAATGGACAACGACGAGAAATATCGTAAAGGTAAAGACAGGTAAAGGTATATTTATTTGTACGATATATTAAATGTGATAATCTGTACCATTTTCTGAATAAAATCAGCCAATTATGCGATGATGATATGATGATGATTTAATGATGATTTTGATTCTGACTTTATTCAAAATTGTTAGCCATTTATATTCTTATGCCAAAAACACTATAAAATTCTCTAGAATTACTTGATATATAAGTTTGAGAGAAAAATAGTGTTTTGATTGGATAATAATATTGTTGTTATAATATTTTTGGCTAAATCTATATTCATGTTTTGACACGGCCTAGATTTAAAATCCTAATGAATTCTATTTTAAAAATTGTAAAAAGGATTTTAAATTTTTTTTTGAAATTGTTGAAACTTTTAAGAAATTGCTTTGAAATAAAAATAATGTTTGATGGCTTCTAAAATTGACACTTTAATATATGTTTGATTGTTGACACGGTTTTCATTTCAAATCCAAGAGAATTTCATTTAAAATTTGTTGATAATAATCATGAGAAAATTTGTTGAAATTTCTTAATCTGGTCTTTGACATTCAACGAGTGAATTTTGAGTGAAATTTAAATTCAGATGCAGATTACACTGGTAATATGGTTGATAGAAAAATTACTAGTGGAACGTGATTAATTTTTGACACATTCATTTGCTGCATCGTTTTTTCAAAGAAAATATCTGCATATTTTTCACTTGAAATAATTTTCAAATAAAAGAAAATTTTCTTATAAAACCCCCTCGAGAAAATCATGTTTGACCATATTTACAGATTAGTCATTTTTGAAAAATTATTTTTATAATTTTTGGATTTGATTTTAAATGACTATTTTGACTAATCTAACCCCCTAATGATTATCGAAAAGATCAATAGTGATTGAAAAAGTGATGAGTGTCGATATTTGTCATACATTACTCAAGATAATATATTTAGAAAAATTTCTTTAGAATTTCATAACAAAAGTTATAAAAAAATTTTGTTGGGTAAAAATTCCATGGTCATTTCTATTTCTATCATCTTTCTATCGACCATCACTCATCAAAATCATATATAGTATGTAAATTTGTGGTAGTTTACAAAGGAAATTATTCGTTCTTCAATTTGTTTTATCTTCAGATTCATAAAGGAAATTATCTGTGCTTCAATTTATTATATTCTTCAATAAAAATAAATATCCAAAGTATTCACTCTCATTTAAAAGTCCTCACGGTTATGCATGGATGAATTACTTGGATTTTTGATTATGTGCTTTCATGCTCATTTAAAAGTCCTCACGGTTATGCATGTATGGAACGCATATCAAAATTAATTGGTTAAATAGACAAGTTGATTCTAATTCCATTTAAAAGTCCTCACGGTCATGCGTGGTTAGAAGATACTTGATTTCATTTTTAAAATTAAATTGGAATACTACTAATCTCATTTAAAAGTCCTAACGGTTATGCATGGTTAGTAGATATTCAAATTTCCCGAAATAAATATACCACAAATAGACAGAACTGTATGATTTTTATGAATTTATCCCCATCATTTCTGAAAGTGGAATATGCGTCTGACATGGGTAATTATGATTTTTGTTTGAAGTTTATTGAAATTTGATATTTATATTCAATTGAGTTAAATGTTTGATTCATGCCGATCACTTTATCTCTATTTTCTCTAACACTATTATTCTTTTGCTGATAACAAAAGGGGGAGAGAAAAGTTAAGATTTTGTCAAATAGAATCAAGCAAAGGTCAAATAATTTTCCATTTGCATATAGGCTCATTTATATATTTATATTTGTATGCATATATGTAGGGGGAGCTTTGTGTAGAGAGGAAGCATTTAAATAGGGGGAGCAATTAGGATATATCAATGATCAAATACATTTAACATATTCAAAATCTTAAATATATGTTTGTTATCATCAAAAGGGGGAGATTGTTGAATATGCGCTTATATGATTTTTGTTTGATGATAATAAACATATATTCATTCATTTAAATGTATTTGATAATATACTATTTATTTTCACAGATTAAATAAATATTTGCTGAATAAAATAAATAACAAAGAATTTGAATTCAAACGAATATTTTATTCAAATAAATATTTATTACAATTTTGAATAGTATACAAATTCAAGCTCTCACTATTCACTATACAACTTTGATACAATTTCAATTACATCACTATTTTACATCAGCACCTCACTACATATCACTCACACTCGTATTTATCTTCAACTGCATTCAAGTTTGAATCCAGCATCCGAGCTATCTGCAAAAATATAAACTAACGCAGTAAAATTGAAAATAAAATATTTTTGCAATATAAAATAAAACGTGAATTTTGAAAATGATATTTGCCTCAGTTATTTGGGTTGTTCGTCATCATTTAAATTTGAATTCATCATACACGAACAACTTGTGACATACACAGTATATTACTGTATATGCCACAAGGCCGTGCACGCCGATATATACACTTGATTGATTTACAGGGACAGGCAAGCACAGGTCAAACCCAAATGAAAAATCGGGTTCAACTCACGTGCAATAACATTGAAAATCACGACACAAGCAAAAGGTCAAATCCGAGTTTTGAAACTGGATTCAACACAAGGCGTCATGACATGAATGCAACGAAGACCAACATCAAAATGGACTGCAACATGGATATCACAATCAAACTGCAACAAGGCAACTAGGAATGAACAGAACATAACAGCACCAATGCATGTAAGTCAGTGGCAAAACACAAACTGTAGTGGACAGACCAGAGTACATCAGTGCCAAGAAACTCAAGTGCACGACTAAACTGACGATGAATACAACTTGAAGCATACAAGCTCAATGAAGATTGCAGCAACAACAGTGAGCACACTCATATGAACAAATGCAAAGAACAATGAAGTATGCACAGCAAATATCATACTACAAGTACAAGCAGCAGTGTGCAACTCGAAAATGTACACAAGTAAAAACAGGAATAAAATAGGAGACTCAATGGTGAAGCAGACTCAAGTGAACAGGTAGCACAAGAACCAGAAACTACTGAAGCTACTTCTAAGAGAGAAGCCAAAGCAAATGAACCAACTGCAAGTGCAAAAGTATCAAGTACAGTATGCACAAGAAGCAAATGACAGTAAGCAATGAAGCAACAAGCTCGAGCACAAGAACATGACAGCAAACAGAAGTGCACAGCAACAGTAAGGCAATGCACAAATACAGGTGAATCAAGTGACCAACATACTACAGTGAACCATCAAAATGCAAGCACAAAGTGCACAGCAACTATTAACTGCCACAAGACCACCATGCAAAGACCAGAAGTACAGAATGGCCAAGCAAGTACACCAACATAAGCAACAACATGAACCAACTATATGAAGTACACAATAGGCCGAGTTTCAAGATACTAAGCAACAGCAACATGAATGTCACAGCTACACGATACCAAAATATCAAGTTCAGGTGACATCAACCAAACAGTGACAATGCAGACACAACTGAAATGAGACAGGTCAAGAAATGAAGTATCAAAATGATGCAAATAACAAGTACAGGCCGCAACAGTATGCACCAGTACAAAACAAGTCAATGCAACATGAACCAACTCCAAATGTATCAGTAGCATATATTACAGAGATGAACAAATTGTAACAGTGAAAAGATGACAATGCCACCAAAATTTCATATCAAGCAAGTGCAGTCAGTTCATGTTAAACCGATCAGAAGATGGCCAGAGACTATAGTTCTCAGTGAAGTCGAAATCAGTGTCAAGGCCGAAGTCATAGTAAAATCGCCATGTCAATGTTAAACAAGTCAACAAAGTATAAATTCCAGAAATCAACAAAGCCGTGGTTATCACGAAAGTAAATTCAAAACCGTGTCAACCAAGGAATGCAAAAGATACGAAGATGACAAAGTCAGTTCGATCATCAATCGTTCAAGCATAATCAAACGGCCAATCAAAAGAATGTGACAAATTCAAATTATTTTATACGAACGCAAGAATAGGATTTACAAACCCTATATAAATCAAATTCGCATCATCGGCAAGATGATTGAATTCCAGAAAGCATAAAATCAGTAAAAGAAAAAGCATACAATTACATACCGAAGAAGGAATTCGATCAACGAAGCAGCTGCAAAGAGCATCGAAGTCGAACAATTATCAAAGGTCGGCGCTTCAATTTGAAAAGCCCTAAATTGCATCAAAGGGACGAAGCCCCAATTTGATAAGAACGAAGCCCTAAAAAGGAACGGCCGCCATTATAAACAGAGAAATAAAAGAGACGGGTCAAATAGCAAAGGAGGCCGGCCTACTTTCAAAGGGAGTTTGTTTTAAGGGGTTTTTTAAAATTTAATATTAGGGTTATTTCATTTTAATTGCTTTTAATTGTATTTTCCTTTTTTCTTTTTAAACCGTTTTATTTTTTCTAGTCGTGTGACTAGGGGACAAGCTACGTGGCGTAGCTTGAGAATTCGCAACTCGGTAGTTGAGTTGTGGCAGGGTTTTGAGCGTAGAGTTAGATTAGTCAATAGCGGGTATAGCGAGTTTACGTGTGTAAGCGAGGGACTATCTAATTTCTAGTAGAAACCTTGGGGGCAGCACGTAGGCAGGGTTTTGCCGAAGCTGGGTAAATTCTGTGTTGTTCTATTTTGTTATTTATATTCTGCTATATCTGTGCTGCTATTCTGTGATCTGTGTTAATATAAATTAACTTCTGCAATTAAGTTTTTATAATTTACACTATCACCCTATTCACCCCCCCTCTAGGGTGAAATCGATCCTACAAAAGTTTTCCAACAAAATAAATAAATAACTCAACTGATACCAAACTTTTCTATAACCTCATGCTAAGATTGTGCCCATAAAAAAAAGGAAGAAGTGCACCCTCTGAAATTTGCAGTTTACAAATTACAACATAACTATTTGATACATAATAATCTACTAGGGTGTAACCTGTACATTGCACAGGATGGTATAATGAAAAAAGATTCATTCTTCCACACAATATTAAACAACGAATTTTATTTTGTTAATAAATTGAATTCATGATTTCCGTAACTATATTGAATAAAATTAATTTTATTTTGTTAATTCATCATGTAACTTTTTTTGTTTTACTGAGGTTTCGGCCGGTACCCCGAAATTTCGGGGGTACCGGACCGTTACCGTCGTGCACGATCCGAAACCGACAGTCAAAATCGATTTCGGATCAAGGGCGAATAAAAAATGAATCGAATCATTTTTGCTCAGAAAAAATTAAAATCATCAATGCGCATGTGAAGAAACAGTGGGATGAAGACCGAAAGCAAACAAAAATCAAAAGAAATCGAATAACATACCAAATCAGAAACTTTATTCACCAAAGGGTGAATCAACCGGAAAAGGCGAATGATTAATTCAAGTCGAAAGCCTATAAAATACAGTGCTTCAATTACATACTCACAACATCGAAGAAAAATCAATTTCTACTCGCGCTTCAATAACATAATCACGGTAACTTCTTCTTCCTTATCTGAGTTCGACGTCGCGATTCTTCTTCAGACGCCTTCGTGTTTTTTTTAAAAAAAATCGAGTATTGGAAATCACGTTTTCGTATTTTTTTTAATCGAGAACTGGAAATCGCGATTTAGGGCCAGGGAATGGAAACGTGAATTGTAAAAGAGGAAGAGGAGACCGTAGGCTGGGTTGAAAAGTTGAAATGAGCTGCAATTTGATTAAGTTTTATAATTTAATACTTTCGGCTGAAATGGGAGAGGTAGTTCGGTTGGGCTGGTTTATATTTAATAAATAATTTAGTTAAGGGAGTTTGTTTAATTCAATACTTTGGGCTGAAATGGGAGAGGCATTTGGACTGGTTTATATTTAATAAATAATTTAGTTAAGGAAGATTGCTTAATATAGTTTAACTTGTTTGTTTAATAGTAAGTGCAATTTGATTGTTATAATAATTATTCACACTTTCTGATAATATTGTTCTCAATTCACACGTACGCTATGAAAAACCAAGCAAACACTACATAGATCGTTATCAGAACGTTTATTTACAAACTATTGAAAACCAAAGTTTGGACCGAAACCGAAACAAAATCGAAACTTTCGAAATTTATGAAATCATCTGAAACTAACAAATTTTCAAACGGTCGAAACCGAGACCAAAACCGAGTTCTCTAACCTTGGTATATTCAATTAGTTCAAACTAATATATGTTTTAAATTTATAGATAAATATTTATATCATTGAAGTTTGAATTTATCATTCGTTTAGTGCAACTGATTAATTATTGGAACTGGACTAGACCACGGCGGAGTTAAATGGTTAATTTCAAAAAACATCTTTATTGAACCTTTAATGGGCCTATGAAGTCTAAATTCATTCAGAAACTTTTCTACTTTTCTTTTAAATAAACCAATATTTTATTTTATTTCATAAGTAAAAGGAGATTTTAAATTTAATTTGAATTATAATATATATTACATTACATATAATAATGAATGTATCACATGTAGGAGCACTCAATAGCACCCCTATTTTGAATTAAATAATAGCACTGGTGGAAAGAGAAAGAAAGTGCTATTATTTAATTCTGAACTTTGATGGAAATTTCAAATGGGGCTGGAGGATACTAAAGAACAAAGATCCTATTGAACGTTCCTCATATGTGTGTGTGTTAAATTTCAAATGTTTCTTGATAGAGTGATGGAAAAATCTAAATTAAAGTATAATTATAGTGAATCAATATATTATTATGCATTTAAAAGGTCCTGCAATCATTATATTTATCTAAATGGACAACATTATCAAGTTTATTATTGAAGTATTTATTTGAAGACTAAACTAAATGGAAAGCGAAAATAAAATTTGTAATGTGTACTTCAATGATTTTCATTTTTTTATAAAACCTTTGAAGTAACAATCAAAGTTCAATTTAAAGATAATTTTCTAACATAATAAAAAATATTTGATATCGTACCAATACTGACACTTACTGAACCAGAACTGAGCATAATATTCGTTTTCGGTTAGGATAAAAAAAATCAAAATCAAAAGAAAATCTACCTCTCGCAATCAACTTCATCGTCGGCAAAGCAAATTATCACTGTCAATTTTGTCTTCGGCAAAACAAATTGAGCTTTCATTTCGACAATTGTAGCTTCGTCGTATTTTTTTTTCTGCTTTGCCCTAGCACATCGACTCAGAGGAATGTAGTGGGAGTAGGAGACGATGTATCATAATGGTTTGAGGAGCAATGCATTTACATGATTCAAGATCATCTCCACAAAATTTTAATCTCCACATATGCAAAATAATATATCAAATTGACATTTACATTAAATATTTTAACGTTGATGTTGACTAAACATTTCAATATGGCAGAGTTTCGAAATGATCTCATTTTTCGTGGGTATAATGTTCATAATGTAGTTAAACAACCCAACCTTTCATTTTATTTCAAATAATGTAGCACTAAAAACGTAGGGATGTAACAAAAGAGGGGTCATACATACATTAATACATACACATACACGCTATTTTATCATACAGCCTATGAACCAAATAATTAGAACAAATATCTTTATGAATTTAATTATTTTTCCAGCTGGTTGAAATTTAAAGATGGCAATACCGTACTTACATTTCATTGTACAATACACTGTGGAGAGTTGCAGCAAAAACATGCGGAAAAAAATTGTTCGAATTGAAAGCAAGAACATCCAAAGTTAATCATGCGATCAAGTGCTTATGGATGTCAGACAATCATAATTATATTTTGTAAGCAATCAAAATAATTGTTATACCCTACAACTGAAAATAAAATCAAATTGCTTTTAAGAATAACAACATGATAATGTGTTATAATACAAAAATTACTCGTACTTTAGCACAAATCTGTTTATATCCTAGAGCAAAACTGGAATAGAAAAGGGTCCTAGGGCATATGAATTTATCCCAAATATCCACATAGTTATTTTGACTAATCAACACATGATCGCTATAATGCTATATGAAGATGGCTTTAAATAAAACCATACTTTGTTTTGGATCAAGATTCTTCTTCTCACTCTAGTCGCAGTTGGAAAGGTTGTTCTACGCTTAGACCAATTCCTGAAGGGTCAACTGAGTTTGGTTCAAGAATATTTTTTTTCTTCCCAGACATAAGCTGGGTAAATTATGATAAAAAAAATGGTGTTTATATTCCATTTATGAGTTATCGAAGAAAGAAACACTGAGAGGATCTCATCTCAGTTGTATAATACTTTGGTAAACTAATTTATATGTCCTAAAGCTGAACCACTTCCTTGTAGAGAAACTACGTTGTTCTTTTCCCATAAAATATACTTCTCATCTACGAAAAATCAAGCATCTGCAAGACATTTGATATAAGCATGTTTTCATATAATTCAGGAAAACCGTAGCGTAGTACAGAAGTGTCAAGACTGCATGTAGAACGCATGTATGGAAAGCTTGACTGGCATTCCAAGCCTTAAAATAAGAGCTCAACCATTGTTAGTCAAAATTAAATTACACAAAACATTTTGGAAAACCTCATGCCTCTGAACACGCTAGATAACTCTTTCATCAAGTTTCCTAAATTATAAGTGCAACGTTAATGAATTCGAAATAAACAAATTGATTATACACCTAGTGCATATCCAATAGAATACTTGGCTGCATACAAAATATTCAAAATAATAATGCCATTTTATAATAGTCCAAAACCTATATAAATACATGATTTGAAACTATAATAGAATATATAACTGGCGTTGAAAGATAATTCTGGAAGATACTGTTAAAAATAAAACAATAAAACTATGTGAAAGCATTTTTTAAGAGGGAAGTCATTTTCCACCTCATATATCAAGGATGCTGATGATAGGGACTGCTAAGGCCATAAACTAATTAACTACTCCATGAACAATTTTTTTAGCTCATGATTTGGATTTATGAATGTCATTAATAGGAGAAATAGTAATTTATTACAATGGATCAACTTGTTTCTACTAGAATTTACAAAGAAATAAAGCTTAGATGCAATTGTGCACACACAAATGCAATTGTGCATACGAAAATGCAATATATCAGTGTTGATGTTAATATGATACTCATTAATACTTACAACAAAAGTAAGGAGGCTATCGTTATGTTAAACATAACAGTACATGCAGTCATCGATTTAAGTGGTTAACTTCTAAGTAAACCTGTGCAATTCACACATTAGCCTTGCAAGGGACACTAAGAATCAAATCCCATGTGAAAATTGTGCACTGGTTGCTATATGTATTAAATTATAATAAAAAAAATAAGCAGTTGTTATTTATAAGCACTTGAAAATTCATACATTAGTTTAATATTTGCTGCCATAAAAGTTATGATTTGCATTTATAAAAGTTTCTGTGAATACCACTACATAATCAATTACAGCCATAATTGTTACTACCATAGTTATGCATTATATGTTACTACCATAATTGTTACTACCTTGATCACCATTTTATTTGTTTTTGTTTTTAAAAGAGTAAGAAAGAAAAATCAATTGCTACTCGAAAGTAATTACAGAAGTATCATTTATCCATCGTGTATTTTTGGTAGACAGTACAAATAAGACACCATGGAAAATGTACAAAGATGAAGTTGAGCAAGAAAATCGGAGGAACTTAAACGAGGATAATAGTACAAACCACGGATCAAAACTGATGCAAAATCATGTGTGGGACCAAATCGTATTATGAATAACAAACATTAAAAGCATAATCAAAGTAGTTTCTATCCAAAATAATATATATTTATATATGTATGTATTATATAATAATATGTACCTCAAAAGGTATATATCAAAATAATTTATAGTGGAACATGTAACAATCGCATAGAAATGCCTGCTAGTATACAAATATCAAATAAATAAGCTCCATTAATCTTTTGTTTACTTTTAGAAAAGAAAGAAAAACATATTATGCATCACTCCGAAATAATAACAAAACTATATTCCAGCATAACTAGAACATTGTTTCCAGTGTATTAGTTAGGTACCGAAAATAAAACACCGAGTGAAGATTGCGTAGTGGTTTTTCTGTATGTACTAAATCTTATCAAAAATAAGCAGGTTCTGATTTATGAACATTCTAAAATTCCTAAACTTCCGTTTTACGATCACAAAATTTATGATCCACACATATAATTTATTTTATTGAATGGTTATAACTATCATAATTATGATTATTATAATTATGAATGATCGGTTATTACCATAATTATTGCTACCTTTATTGTTTTATTTAGTAAAGCAAAATAGACAAATTAATAACTACTGCAGAACAAATACAAAAATATCATTTTATCATTACTTCAACATAAATTTCTAAACGTATTAGTAGGAAGTACCACAAATCAAACACCATGTACAAATGTACAAAGAAGAAGTTGAATGAGGAAATCAGAGGAACATGATAAAGAAAGAAATAACAATCATGATATAAACCATGGATCAAACCTCATGCGAAATTGGGCAAGAATCAATTTGCATGGGAACGTGTAATATTCAAATGGAAATAACCACAAAACTATTTTTTTAGCATAACTTGAATATAGGTTTATCTATGTAATAGTAACGACAACAAAAAATCAAATCTCATGTGTAGTGGTTTGTATATGTATTAAATTATACAATTCAGAAATATAGGTTTCATTGGTATTGGTTGGGTACACCGAAAATAAATATCATGTGAAAATTGTGTGGTGGTTTCTATATGTACTAAATCTTATCAGAAATTAGCAAGTTCTGACTTATGAACATTCTAAAATTCATAAACTACCATAATCAACACGAGCACAAAAGTTACGATCACATATATAATTTATTTTATTTAATACACACGCACACACACTATTTTCATGATGGGTTAATACCATGATTATTAGTATTATAATTATACATCGCCAGATAGTACCATGATTATTATTCCGCTTATTATTTTATTTTGAGAAAAGTAAAATAAACAAATCATTTACTATTAGAGAACAGATAAAAGTTATTTTTTTTGGTGGAATAATAATACAATGATAACAAAATTATGAGAAAAAGATCCAAAGTGAAAACATGATCAAATTATGCATTGTTCTTTTCTTTCTTTTAAGAAATGATTTAAATATATACACTTGATTCATGGGTTGCAAGTTTGCCGATTTCTAATAATTTTCTTTTAATTTTTCACCATATTGTTGTTATCCTCATTTTGAGTGAAAGGTAACAACTTTCCAAATAGTTTATCTGGACAAAATTATAAAGGTAAAACTGCAATAATTTGCAAACATGTCAAACAATTTTGAAATAATGTGTATCAAAAATTATATGAACATGCTAAAATTAGATTTGTAAACTAACATAACTATTACTTCTATATGAGCCATAACCTAAGTGTTAGGTTTTACTTTATTTAATTTTAATACATGTCAATACTTTTATATTGACATATCTAATATGACTATGCCTTTTGGTAGAACTTTATGCCACAAAATGCTCAAAATTTAAGAAAATTTAAAAGATTAATTAGCTTCAAAAGAAAATATAGCTTAAACCGGGTAATGTACAATGTAACAGAACAATATTTAATTGCATTCAAAAATTGACCGTTCTAGTTGGGTAAATTAGACAGAAACCATGTTATTGCTGCTCATATGTTTGAGGGGAACTCTAAATATAGTTAAGAGGCAAGAGCATTCATTTGAACAAATTAGAGGATAAAAAATAATCGCAAGCTAAAAATAAGACATTATGTTTTATAAGAGAACGTAACAGTCATGATTAACACCAATAGAACCAAAATCACCGCAATCCCGTGACAGACCACAAAGTAACAAAACAAAATCCTTCATAATTAGGATTTAGGACCAATCAAATCATTCTTAATTGCAAAAATAACTAAATCTGAAAATCAAATGAAGTAGAAGTAACTAACTAGTATGCAATTACCTGACATGAAATATAAGATTATGAGTTGTATGTGAAAGGTACGATCAATAGTCAACTTGCTGCCGAGTTCATAAAAAATTCAAAGGAGGCTTTTCAATTTCCTTGCAACCCTTGTTTTACCAATCTTAGATTCTAGAGAAGTGCCTTGGGAGAGATAGGAAAGTGATTTTATTTTCCGGGTAACTAAAAATCATAATCTAAATGAAGATTCTGGAGATGTGAAGAAGGAGAAGAGAAAAGTGGAAGGTGGTTTTCTTTTTGATGTAACTAAAAGCTTTAAATTATTGGCTTTTATCATAAAGTTTAATTAGGAGCTTGAATAGTGTAAATCACAGGAATTTAGGATTTGATTCCTAAAAATTTAGAGAAAAAGAACACGAAGAGTTGATGTTTCAGTTTTATAAAATATATAGAAAGATATGCAAAATTCAACATTTGCATTTGTGTATAATCTTGATGGATATAATTATCGATTGACTACAACAACATGTTCATAAGGTTTCAAAATACGATCTCTTCGTATACCTTTTCATCAATTGATTTCAAACCATGGTTCGAGAACTCGGTTTCGGTCATTTGAAATTTTGTTGGTTTCGGACGATTTCGAAAATTTCGTTTGTTTCGGTTTATGTTTCAGTTTCGGTCCTAATATTGGGTTTTTGTGCTTTTGTATATGAAAAATGAAGTGGCTTATACATTTAAGAAAGTTATTAACATACAAAGTGCTTGAGTACAAAAATGAAATGACAGGCCAATGCCCATACGCAAGTTATTAACATGCACGAGTTATTAATATATCAAGTAGCACAATTCCCGCATTAAAAAATAAAAAAAACCATGCCCCAAAAGCCCATGTGCATATATCCTTCGTTTCATTTTCCCTTATTCAATTTCAAACGCAGCGAATAGACGAAACAGAAAACAAAAAAAGGAGAATGGTCGATGATGAAAATGAAGGCGGAAAAGAAAAAAAAAATCACATGCGCGTATGGAAGATCTTACAGTCGAAGCCGAATTCGAAGCTCGCCCCGGATTTGCTCTATGGTATCACAATCGCTTGAATTGGGAAGCTGAAGATCGATTCTGGTAATTTAGTATCTTCGAATGAATTTATACACGAATTTTGATTCTCTTCTTACTGTTCATTCACGTTCAGTAAACTGGGGTTTGCTTTTTAGCTACCTTTTGATTAATTGATTCCTTGCGTTGTTTTTTTTGTCGCTGTTCTCCTCTGCATCAATTATGCGAAACCGATTTTTTTTCTTTTTTTTTCTATGCTGGTTTGAACGGGACAGGATTTTGTCCTAATCCCGTCCCGCCACCCGCCGGAACCGATACGAGATAGTCGGAATCTCGTGGTTCTGGCCGGATCCTCAAACCATGTTTCAAATGCAAAATTCACTAAATCAGTTAAATCACGTATTCTAACTGATATATCAATGAAGCCATATTGCTAATTACATGTCAAAGTTAATTTTAAATATTAAAAATGAACTCAAAAAGAAAAGCATCATAAATTTACACTCGCATGGCCAGCTTCGAAACTAGGATTGAAGTTTGCGGTGGGCGAAACTAGAAAAATGTCAAAATATTTTACGAAAACAATCAAGTTTAACGAAATTGCATTAGAATGTGCAGCTTAAAAAAACATGTACATGCACAAAATAAGGCTTGAAATCTGCGTCAATTTAGGCAACCTTAGCAAGTTTGCATAAAAATAAGGTTTTTGCTGGTTTCTTGGATATAGCTTCAAAAAAAAAATCTTACGAACAGTGAAACTAACTATTCCAACTTTAAGGAATTTCAAATTTTTAAGGTCAGCAAGGTCGTATAAAAAAATCACATACTTCAAAGTTCAAGCAAGGTCAACAAAGCAATTGCAAAACATTCACATACTTCAGTCAGTGAGTTATCAAATTCACCTAATGCTATTCAAGCCTTCAAACCGTTACACGAAATAAAATAAAAAATTTCAAAAATACCTCAACAGTTCTAGCAATAGATTGAAACTGGAAGTCTGGAAGGCAAGAGGCGAAAAGGCAGGAGGCGCAGAGGCCGTGAGGCGTGGAGGAGAGGGAGACGCGAACGTGCTTTTTTAGGTCACTGAAGAAGCTTAGGATTTTTGCCTATTATTATTTACAGCGCTATTATATTTTATTTGAGGACCAAGTTTCACAGTGAAAATGAAGCTAGTTTTCGAACCAATTTTGACTATCATGATGTTTTGAAACTTATCAACAAAAAAAAGTGCAACTGTCAGTAGTGGCTTCTTAGAAATTTTTTTACCGTGCGCAACTCTTAGATGCGTACAATTTTTTTATAACTGTGCGCATCTAGAAGTTGGACGTAGGCTTTTCAATAAGCAGGCGCACTAGCCGAATACAATACAGATACACGATTATTATGTGCGGGAGGAAGGATTAGGTCGTGATGGGATAATCTGTTTTACTCTAGCGATTGGTATTGTTATGGGCTTAATTTGGTACTTATTTTTTGGGATCTTCGGCTTAATTTTTGCCACTGACAAAGTTTACACTCATCGTTCTGCCATCGCGGTCCAATGTCTTACCAGACTTGGACTTAGACTAGGTCTTCTCGTAATTGGAAATATATCATTTACCAATGCATTCATAACATTCAAAAAATTTAAATATAAATATATCTCTGCTTCTACGGTGTCCTTTTGAAATTTCGAAAATATCCTACATCCATCAACGGAATTTCACTATCGTTTGCAACCTCCATCATCGCTTCCTTACTAACCAACCATCAACAAAATTTCAATGTCAATTTGCTTGAAACAAAAGTACTATGACTATCAAAGCTTCTGCACTAATAGCACACCAAATCAAGTCATGAGAGTTCGACGTTAGAGATGCCATACAAATCTGAATTGCTACGTACCTTGTTCGCGTTCAAACTGGTCTAACAAAGCTGGCTTCACAACCCTATGATCGAAAGCAACGACCTGGTGTCTACCTGGATGGAGATCGAATGTGCCTCATTGAGGATGATTGGAATTACCCCCCAACTCCCGTTTAGTCGAAGCAAAGAATCAACATCTCTCTGTGGGTTTATTATATAGAAAGTAATATTTCTAGCTATTATATGCACATACATTCGATTTACACTAGTATTAAAAATGAAAATTAGCTACTTAAGTTTATATCACTGTATAAGTTGTGCTTTTCACATAGAAAAATTGTTTTACACATATTATTTAAAAACATAATTCATTGTGCAAGTGAATTTCATAAGATAAGTGAGGTTTTTTTTAATATAATAATAAGATAAGTGAATTATAAATTGATTTTTTTCCAAATATATAATTTTAGTCCGGTGATTTATATATTTGAATAAAATTTGGTTTTTTCCATTATTATTTTCTATGAAAATGAACTACCTTCTAATTTATTATTTTTTAGGATTTCATATTTATTAAGAAAATAAATATAAATAAATATAATAAATAACATAAAAATTGATTTTTTGGAAACGCTATAAGAAAATTTTTGTGTATGTAAATTATTTTTAATTTAACAGTTGGTCTTAGGTACATTTGACTAAAAGAGAATTGATACAAAAGTTAAATTTCAAATGTTACCCGAGAGAATGACTAAAATACATAAAAATGAAAGTGTTGTAGTAATAAACCAATATGTTTTTACGCATTTAACGTTCTTGCACCAGTATTAAAACATTTATTGGAAATATGTAGATAACAAAATGATATCAAAATATTTATTTCATGACTAAAAGAAATATGTACCGATATGCATTTTTGACCCCCAAATGTCGATATTAATACATCTATGGTATTCACTTGTCGAGCATTTAAGTGTTGGAAAGACAAATTGTTATAGTAGATAAAAAGAAAAAGAAAAAAGAAAAAAGAAAGAAAAGGAAAGGGAAGAAGGAACACAATATCAAGACCTCACAAAAGAACAATAACATATAATATCAAAAGACAGTACAAACTGTCATCTAAGATACAAGCATTTTAAAGTTACGGTCCTATGTACTATCATCAGCGTTGACAGTTATAAGATCACGTCTTCACAATTGCTGATATATACACACACACTTCTAATGGAGCAGAAACAAGAATGCTACTCGAAATAATTTTATATATATATATATATATATATATATATATATAAGTACTAAAATCTACCGTTTCAAACTACTCAAAAGAGCACCCGAGGGATTAAGGTTAAAAACCACGAGTAGAAAAAGTCCGATATGAGAAACTTAAGAAATACGATGCATTTATATAACAACACCTTTTGAGACTAACCAAATCATCGGAATGTTTCCCCCCTCAAAAGAGCCAAAACATCTAATAACTACATCTTACGATATAATATATAATGACTAGGTAAAAATATAAATAAGAAAATAGTTGTGTAGTGTGTACACCATAACAATATCACGTATATAATCAAAATCACTAAAGTACATTCACGTGTATGAATTTCCCATTAAAGGTGCCCTCAGTACATTGAGAACGAGTCTTCCGACATGGATCGAAGATATCCTTCCAAGCAGCATATACCTCTAGATAAATTATATCATAATAAACATAGTTGGTCCATGCTTGATCACGTGGCACTGAGTATCATCGCTCTCGTTAGCTATCCAAAAACCTCTCTAAAATAGAGAAGATATAGCCTTTGGGTTAGCTAAACCCTTTGGTTATATATCCTATTATGTTTTTTGTCATTGCTGATGGTGAAGTCACGTTCAACATCTCAATACGCGAGTCTTCGTCACTCGAACAGATCTCGAATCTCTCTCCAGGATTCCAGCATCTCAAATAGACCATGAATGTTTCCATGGATTCGATCATATCGAACAATCCAAGAATTCCCATGGATTCCAGTATAAGCCCTCAGATGAATGCTAACACGGTCCTCTCCATTGGAATCACCCTCAAGATACATAGTCCCACATGATAGCATCGTTCAAAATGTAATGTCGGCCTCTCCCTTGGACTTAACAATAGGATAGGCAATGCAACTCTATAACATTTTGCTTCATAACCGCTTCCAAAACATAGAACATGTATATCGGTTTTGAAGTGCCTATGGTTTGGAGTCATCTCATACAAGTACACTCCCCTACTTACCGAATGCTCCAAAATAAATCGATAAATGTTCGGTTAACTTAATCCCAGTTCTTTCATAAATAAACGGATAATTCATAAGGGTAGAGAGCATTGCCTATCTAAATGGATTTCCTTATCATTTTTCCTAAAAGAGTAAAATGAGTTTATACGTACAATTATAACATCATCAAAGATAATTGCACCATGTAACCCCTGTGTTTCTTGTGCATATTTCCTAAGTTAATTTTGGTCAAATTCAATGACGATTAGACCGATCGTATATTGAAACCAAGTCTCATATACTTATCGCTTTTCTGACCTTCTCAACTTATATTATCCCTCTATCAAAAGTGAAGCTAAGTAGATTAGAGCACTATCTGCATCAAAGCCCTGCATATACACTTCATTTTTAACTCTCACGGATAGAAAGTCTACTTTGTCGGCTTTTAGTGCTAAGCATATGACTAAATACTTTCCATAAACGAGTAAACGCATAAAGTATAGTTAAATCACACAAAACACGATTAAGTCACACAAGTGACTTCAAATCCCTTTTTATTTAATTTATTCATTAATTAATTAAAACTTCTTTCATCAAATAATTACTTTCTTCAAAAATAAGCGAGCTATATATAGGAGTCCTCTTTGGGGAATCTCTAATGTGTACATTCCAAAAGCAAGAGATGATTCAAATGAATGAGTCCTCCCCAAGGGATCTCAAACCGTACGAATAAGTGATGCTTCTATTCACTTCCTTTTTCTATTTGTATATATACTTAAAATACCATTATAAAAGGTATATACATGTATTCTACTATTTCACTGTTCATTCGTACCCTTTTTAATACTTCGAAAGGTATTCATATACTTATCTCAAACGGTATAAGTATATTCACAAATCTTTAATAAGATTTCTTACTTTGAAATATAATCAAAGAGGTTAAAAACAAATATTACTCAAACATTGTTGATATAAACCCCTCTCTTTTATAATCTAAATCTTTAATGTTTGTAACCTTTTTTCCAAAACATTCCACACTTAATCATTATCTTTAAAGTTTCGTTCATAAAGTCTAAGTACATTTACAAGTCCATTCAAAAGGGTTTAAGAAAAATGTTAATTAAACATGATCACTAAAACCGAAAACCATTTCGCTTTTAATTACCTTTGAAATATTCTTTTTAAAGATCGAATTATATTCATAAGTATAATTAAAAGGATTAAAAACAAATGCTACTTACACATGGTTATTATAAACACAAAACCATTTATACTTAACATTACCTTTATAAGGTTATTTTTAAAGATCGAATTATACTTATTAACAAGACAAGATAATACTTTTAATTCACTTCTCAAAACAATTTATTATAACTAAGTGTTATAATCGAACCACCTTCATTCTTTTTATAAAATACTATACTTAACTTCTCCATGCTTATATATGTGTGTCTCTGTGTGTGTCCATGTGTGTAAAAATACTTTAAAAATACTTATAAAGAGGTTCTAAATATCTATGTAAAATATTATTTAAAGATAACTAATTTATAATTTAGTAAAAACCTTTTATTTTAAATGCTGCAAAGGAAATCTATTTCTTTAAAAATTAGTACTTGATTATTAAAAATGTATTTAAATTCCCAATCTTTCTTTCAAACTCTATTCCATGTTATGGAACTTCCATAAAAAGCTTCCAACAAGATAATAAATTTTAATCCATTAAAATCACAAAAAATTATGATGTCGCATTTAAAGAGAATAATTCAACGTGCCTAGGAATGTTGTAGTAGACCAAAGACAACATTTATAAATGCCATCTAAAGTTCTGGATAGAGAAAAACATGGAAATTGACAGTCTTTGTGGTCATTTTTAACCATTTAAATAAATGATTTTTGATCTAATTTTTTAATAGTAGGTAGTATACCTAGGCTACTTAAAAACCATGAAAAGAGACCCCTAAGGATATATTTTTATTTAATAATAAAAAATTTCGAATGTATATTTTTAAAGTACATTTATAGCGACCTTTTGCTCCAAACATTAGCTGCATTGTTAAACCGGTTATAAAATGCTTTAAACTCTATTTTTGAGTAAAATGTACACATATATAACTTATTAAAACAGCAAAGAAACCCCTACGTTATCCCTTAAATTGACTTTAATTATCGTTAAACACAAAGTATTTTTAAAGTGCATCCATAGCGACATTTTCGCTTCTAACTTTCACAATTTTGGTATACAATTCCTACAACTTTCCAAACAAATTCCTTATTGTCCCACACACCAAAATGTGTGTAGAGAATAATCAAATTACATCATATCATAGTATATTCATAAATAATCACATTGAACAAATTTAAACATAAGGGGATTCAAAATGCACTTATTGGGGCTATCTTTATACAAACACTTTCATATACACTTTCATTCAATACATAAGCCAGCCCAACATGTAAACATAAAGTCTAAGACATTTTATATATTTAAAAGGGTAATAGAAGTGATTACATAAAATATGAAGCTGTCATTTGCTTTCAAAAGCAAGAGGTGTCCAAAGTTTAAAACTTTAATTAGCTAATGAACTTTATATTTATATACATGCATATATAACACATTATATACATCCAACGGTGAATAAACTCGCTTAGATCCAAGCCAACCACAAGCACAAGCCTTCTTAAAGACATTAATGTAAAGGCCTGTAAATCCGTACCCCTTGAGTCGACCGTAATTCACACCAGAGCCAACTCAAATTGAACGAAAATACGAATCTTTAGGGGTAAAGAAGAAAAAGATAGAAGAAAAATAGAACAACAAACACAGAATCTCACAAACGCAGCGGAACAAAATATAATATATCATAACAGATTTAAATACAAGAACTGTTATGTTAATATACATACAATTATAGAGTACAACATACAACAATCAATCTGGACAGTTTAATAACTTGTCCTCACATGGCAAAAATATACATGAGGTACGGAAATACGTCCGAACTCCTCCTGTTCGTCTCCTAAGCTCCATAGAATTCAAACCAGGAACTGTAATATTCAGTCTGACCTGAGCATTATAATAAAATAACACCCGAGCTAGTTTGGAAAACCAGCGTGAGAAAAACACACTCAATCTGAATTATTAACTTTTCTCAAAATCCTTTGAAAATAAAGGTATCTCGTAAGACCACGTCACACATAAACACGATGGGTTTTTACCCTACGATAACCAAAATGATTTTTTATCAAAATCATTCGAAATTAAAATAGTGTCTATATAAAGTAAATAGAAAATAGCTGAAATGCTTGCATCTCACGTTTCAGCATAATTGAGAACAATCAAAACCATACGGTGCTTATTGGAGGATGGATTCCATACAATGACCGAGCCATTGGGGTACCGCCCATCACAATACACCTTTAGAACAACATATCGAGGGCCCCGTTGGGATCCCCTGTTACACAAGACTGTCCTACCATTAACCTGGGTAACCGAATATGTTATCACTCAGGGTGTTCCCACCCTTACAAATCGAGCGCTCCTTCTTTCATGCATAACCATGTCCATAATATATAGGTTTCCGAGGATATCTAAAAAAGTAATAACATACCCTAATCGGATGCGACTCACTTAGCGTTGCTGCATTTTCCCTGTTTTAGTCATTCCTAGTTGATGAGGCTTGAGGCTAAGCGTTACCTTTCAGGAAACAATTCTACTTAGAATGCTCATCATCCTCCAATGACGATGTTCTGATAGCATTCGTCCATACAAGTTATCCTGGATTTGGACAAACCGAATCACCGTCTTCACCGTATTCATTCGTAACGTTCAAACCGGCTCGAAGTGCTTTTCGGATAATTAAATCTGATCCTGTTCTCTTCGAAACGATTAACGAAATTGGTCAATATTGATACTCGGTTATTTAACTATCAATAAAACATACATAAGCAGTCACTAGGCCTTATTATAATTTTTTCCAAAATGTTTATTTTCAAAATATCTTTATAAGATCAATCCCTTCCAACATTTGATAACAATTTCAAATACTTAAATCTGTCACAGGGTATTTCCAAACCATTTCAATACTTAGAAATATTTCCAAATTTCTATTTTTATATCTAGGAAAAACATTATAATTCTTACTTTCCAAAACATTTCAATATTAACTCTTTAGAGAATATTTCGTAACTTATTCCAAAATCTTCGGAATCAGTAATAAATTTCCTCTCCTTAAAATCATATCCATTTATAAGCCCCCATTTACGAATCTTGAAAGAATTTACAATAAAATTTTCCATCACTTCAAAACTCTATATATATATATAATAAGTATTTAAAAGAATAATAATTTATTTTAAAAACATGTTCAAATAATTATTTAAAATATAAAAAACACTTTTATAAACATCAATAACTCGTTTTTAGATAAACAAATAAATTTTTAAAGTTAGAATTTATTAAAATAAATACTTAATATTTGAAAATCTACTTACCGAAGTATTTCAATCCTAACTAGTTTAAAATTTCATAGCTTTAAATAATATAATTTTCCTTTTAAAAAAAATCAAACTTAACTTCTTAGAATTAAAAGTATATTTTCAAAACCTCAATAACCAATTTAATTTTATAAATTCTTTTCAAATCACATCACATCACTTCCATTCCGAACTCCTTAACCATTTTCACTTTCAAAAATAGTTCCGCTTTTTTCCTTACTCTATTTCCATATTCTAATATAAATTCAC
The DNA here is from genome assembly GCA_030765085.1 of Allium cepa. Lineage (NCBI taxonomy): Eukaryota > Viridiplantae > Streptophyta > Magnoliopsida > Asparagales > Amaryllidaceae > Allium > Allium cepa. Next base: position 188,458,172 of record CM060944.1, read on the forward strand.
CTATGAATTTTTTATTTCCAATTTAGCAACTGATATCACTTACCTTATTTAATAACATCGTTTATAAATTTTTATGCTCCTTTGTGTTCTACTTGTTAAATAAAATGATCTAATTTATAAAATTCCATTTTATAAATCCGTTTCTTTATAAATCTATTTATAACGTCCAATCTTTTTTTAATATCGACTTCAACTCTTTTTTATTTCCAGAATACCATTTATAAATTCTTTATATAATTCATTTTTAAAATCTTCATTTAAAAATTTACAATAGTTAAGTATAACCAAAATCAAATATATTTCTCTAACTCGATCTATTTAAAATATCCCTAATTTCAATATAAATATTTTTTATATCAAAAATTCCCTATAAATCCTTCAATTTAAAAAAAAAAATTTATGGTATTTAAAATATCAAAATTTAGGCCAATGCTACAATAGCATTCAAAAATTCCAATCACTACAATAATCTATAATATATTATTTTACACAAATCATATATCACAATATATGAAATTAAATTCAACATTTTTGAGGAATCCAGTTGGATCCCTTCAACCTGTTTTCCTGCATCCATGGATGTTAATACAAAAAAAATACCAATCCCACTTAAGGGGGATATTGCGGTATATAGGGTCATTCTCTATTATGCGGAGCGCATAGGGTCTCATCCGCTATAATGTGTGGGAAAATCACTCCAACTACTAATATATATACACTACTATATTTATTATATCATTCAATAGACAATAATTTATAAATTCAACAAGCATCCAAAATTTAATTTCAACTATTTAAAATTTAAATTTTGGTAATCCAAATGAGTGAGAATTTTCTTACCTTGATTTTTATTTGTCATCCATTCTAATTCTAAATCAAATTGAACAGCGTTCAATTTAAATTTAAAATCCCAACTATTTTTAAAAATTCCCGAACCAATTCTATTGCGTGATATTCTTCAATACTATCTCAATGCTGCTTGTTTCATAATTTATTGACCTCACACGAATCGAATATTGCATTTATAAAAATTTTAATTAATTAATTAATTAATTTGTCTCTAATCTTTCGTCAATTTAGATAATTACCTATAACAGCTAAACCCTTCTTCCCGTTCGAGCTCATGCATCCTCTTCCTGCTGCGTTTCTTCGCTGAACGACCTCTACTTCGGCTCGCCGCCGACCACCACTGACAACCATCCCACCACCTTGCCGATACCTACCGCCAACACGAAGATGCCTAAATCGATCGAAAGCATCCAGCCTCCCCTTGCCGCGCTCAAGCAAAAAAACAGCCACGACATCACTTCGCAGCCCTCCCTCTCGCTGCCGCACACTATCTGGAATCGCGAGCATCCCCTCCTCCCATCACCGTGACTTGACCGATGCCTCCAACCGACATGCATGCGAACCCTAACATCGCGAATCTCATTCCCACTTCGTCGCTTTCGCCTGCCTCCATTTTCTCGCCACGTCGTCTCCCACCTAGCTCCGAGCGGCGTTGAAGTCGCTCACCAATCAGAGAAAAAGATCGCGACTCGTTCGCTCTTTTTTTTTATTCGAATCGATTTTGAATCGGTTTCATTTGAGGAGGAGAATTGCATATGAGATGAATATGCAATCTTTTGATTTCCGTTTGAAAAAAAATTGAAAGGGAATGCCATTTATTCGATCGAACATACTTTTTTATTTCTCTTTTCTTTTTCTAGTCGATTTGTTCTGAAGATTTGAAATGAAGAAAAATGGGGGGGACATGATTTTGAATAGAAAAGATGGAAAGGAATCTTGATTTAAACGAGAAAGAAAGGATAGGTCGGCTTTGAATAGGATGGCTCAACTGTTCATTGATTTTACTTTTATTATTATTATTTTCAAAATATCTCGGATTACATACCGTGAAATCTCGATCTCCTATTGAGGCGTGCCGCCTAGCGTTCATAATATTATACCCTTATTCCAAATACAATGAAATAGGTTTCGAGTCCTAATTCAATCGCATAGAGAATATAGCTTTTTGAACCCAATTATTATATTAAATTTCAATATTAATTTCAACGCGCTTCTATCATGTACGATCAAACAATAACTCCAAACACTATGAAATTTGAAATCCAATAATAATACAATATTACGGATCTAATGAAAATAGTTTCGTCGAATTCCAAGACTGTGCACCGGATCGCTATTTTAACTCGTCGATTAAATCGACGATTTCTAAATTTTACGAAATCGCTTGAAATTTTTAGTTTTAAAACTAACTAACTCAATTCTAATTCAAATAGAATTTATATCAACATTAGAAATCATTTCGATTTCATATTCAACTCCAATTCAAATTTAAACGATTTTTAATTATTAACTCAACAATTAATTTATTAATCAATTCGCTATATTTAGCGCTTAGGTCACACTATGTTTGATCGATAAACTTCATATTAAAATTCCATTCACATTTAAAAACTCACATTTAAAACAAGTTAAATGTTCAAAATCAACGATCAAAAATCCGGGTTGTTACATTATACTTCCTACCGTCACCAAACTTCCAAAGATTCAAACTGTAGCAGACATGCTCAAGGCATCCTTTCTCCTCTTCCTTCATGCTCATGGCCTAAAGTGGTTTGGGGTTTGTGCTCCATTTCTTCCACTTTTGACTTCCTTTCCATGCTTCCTAAGGTAACCTAAGACAATGTTAAAGTTTGGAAGGATTTATAGTTGATTTGCTTAAGGAAAATGAAGATCAAAGAGGAGAAAAGGAGTATGAACACTAGAATTTTTTTTCCCCGAAACTAGGAAAGCAATTTTATGAAACCAAGGACATAGTAGTTTAGGAATTTAGCCAAGGGGATAGTATTTTAGGAATTTAGCCATGGAAAATTACTTCCTTTGCCCCCTCATATGACCGACAAAAATGCATTCCATCTCCCTTGCATGCTTTCCACGTTTCGCCTCACTTTTCTAAAATAAAATATCTAAAACACTATTTATCAAATATCTTTTCGTTAATCCTTCTAGAAGCTTTATCTAATTTTAATAGAAAATATTTTTAGTTGCTAATTACATAAACATTGATTAATTCGACAGTCGCAATAAGTTCGAATAATTTCTATTGAGTATAAAGCTATTTATTGATAAAACGATTTTCGGTCACTTTATTGATATTTTTTTGATCTATTCGTTTCAGTAAATATTTTTCAAAAACAAGCTTATCATCACATGTTATTGATTAAAAGGGAGTTATCAAGGTCGTTAAATTAATTTAACCACGTTTTATCCAAGATTTAAACATTTAAATATGAAGTATTCGAAATTTCGGGTCATTAAAAAATATCAAGTGAAAATAAAAGAAGAAGCATTACAAATCATATTGTTATTGATTATATAATAAAACTAATTTGATTTTCAACCCGTTGGTTCATACCAAATAATTTTAGTTCATAACAAAACCTTTAACTTTTTTCTCGAAAAGAGCTTAAGGGAGCTCAACTCATATATTACGACAAAATACGGTCTGAAGGCTTAAATATAGAAAAATGGCCTTATCAAAATCAGAAAAATTCCTCTCATACTATACCTTGACAATTAATAGGATGAGTTTCATTTCCAATTCTCAGAACATCCCTCATGGTTCGATTGTGAATAACAAGAAAAGTCGTAGTGGTAGCATTACTTTAACCATGTTAGGGTTATCTAAAAGATTCTTATACATTTAGATTTATAAAGTGAAAAGAAGTGAAGAAAAATAACAGATGAAACAGCTTCTTCAAAACAAACTTTATCAGATTCATCCAAATTTACAAAGGAAAAAAACCCCTAAAGCTAAAAGTAGAGAAGAAATCTCTATCCTTAAAACCCTAACACAATAACCCTCCTTCTCTCTCTTCACAATGAACGCTAAACAAGTTTATTTATAGTATCCTAATGCAATCTCGATAACTACAAATATATGTAGAAATCTTCAGTGGAAACTCCAAAATGCCCTTGGAAAGATGAAATGACCTAAAATTTCAATGCCCGCTCTCTAGAAATTATCACTCCAGTCGATTGGAAAAACTTATCAGTCGACTGCTACCGGTCAAGTGGAAGGGATTTCTAGTCGATTGAAAGCATTAGTGCAATTGGGTTAAATTGTCCCAAAGTCTAGTCAACTAGATAGGTTTACCAGTCGAATGGGAGGAGTTCATTTGATTGGTAGCCTTTTCCCACTGATCGAATGTCTGTAGCTTATGCTACAGGGTTTCGATGCTCCATCTTTTCCTTTGTCTCTTTGCTACTCCATCTCTGCTTCTCAAATGGACTCCTTCGACTTGGGAATATCATATCACCAATTCCAATAATCTCCACATTGATATGATATTTCCATATAAGCCGTCTAAACTACACCAACAACCTGAAAGAGTTGGTGGGTATGTCCCAGTATCAGTTATGTAATTTGTTACATATACATAACTTTATAATCAATCTTTTTCATAATAAATGTGTTTATCTTCTTACATATACTTTTTTACATTATAATATAATTAAGTAATTAGTATAAAGTATATAATTAAGAAAACCCTTAAATAAATTGTTATGTGATTGTAGTTACAAAGAATTGCAATCATGAGAAATTAATCATATTACTAAATACTTTATTTTAAATATTCTCGATCAAAACGTTGTAAGAAAAGATATCAATATATTAGTTGAAATCAGAGTACGTAACCCCTTCAAGTGTTGGATATTATATTACTCAGATTATTGGGGCCACCAAGAGATTACATACCCGTAATTAGTGGATATGTTGATGACATTTTAATTGGTAGTGATAATATAAAACAACATGAATGTCATTAAAAACAGTTTTTAACGAAATTGAGAAAAATGGTTTAGTTATTTCAAAGAAAAGATGGAATTATACAAACAAAAAATTTCTTTTTCGGGTCTAGAAATTGGAAAGGCAAAGATAAAACTACAACAACATATTTCACAAAAAATAATAGAATTTCCAGACAGACTAGATAATAAGAAAAATATTTAAGCCTTTCTAGGACTAGTAAATTATGTAAGAAAATTTATACCAAATTTGGCCAAATTAGTTGGTCCTCTTTATGGGAAAATTTCAAAAAACGGAGAGAGTAGATTTAATACAGAAGATATTAAATTAGTTCAGAAAATAAAAGAAGAAGTTAGAAAAATCCAGCCATTAGAATTACCATTATCCACAGATTATATTATTATAGAATGTGATGGATGCAAAGAAGGACGGTGAGCAGTCCTTAAATGTAAACCATCTAGATATTCAGATAAACCAACAGAAAAAATAGCTGCTGATACCAGCGACAATTTTAACTCGGTTTCCAGTTGGACTTCATTAGATTATGAAATCCAAGCTTTAATTAATTCTTTAGATAAATTCAAAATTTTCTTGAATAAAGATTTTACTGTTAGAACAGATTGTGAGGCAATAGTAAAATTCATTTCAAACGAAAATTCAAAAAAGATTAATAAAACTAGATGGTCAAACCTTCAGAACTCAATCCAAGGAAATGGACATAGTATTCATTTCGAACACATAAAGGGTAAAAATAGTTATTTAGTAGATATGCTTTCAAGAAAATTATTATCTATTTTTGATGTTTCTAACAATATTTGTCTTATGAATCAGGAATTAGGCAAATAGCTAAGTCAAACGCCTCAACAAACGAATAAAAGCAAAGAGCCTCTAGTAGAAATGAAAGATAGCAAAACAGTTGTGGATGTCAAAACCTTATTGTTACCGGTTAAGGTTGAAGCACCATCAAGTAATTCAACGGATAATAAAACGATGGGTGGTAATTCCCCAATAGCATCTCCAGCTGCAAGTCCAGTTAGATCACCAATATATAATCAAACAACGACGAGTAATATCTGGTGCATGACCTTTGGTCAGCAGTCCCTTGTTATTTTCAAAAACGACGATCCAAGGAGGTTCAAACCCCTTGTTCGTATAAAGACCCTTCTCAACATTGTTTACTTGATCACTTATGGAATTTAAAAACAATTGAGCCCGAAAGGTGAAATAAACAGAAGGTTGAAAATGCTTTTGCCTTTTATTTTTCCAAGATTCAACAAAAACTGTTATCCAAAAATTTCTTTTGTTATATTGTTTTTAAAGGAAATTTCACAGGAGTTTTTAAAACATATAGCCAAGTTCAAATGGCCATAAATAATTTTCAAAATCCAATTTTTAGAGGTTTCTATAATTTAAACAATGCTTTACAAGAAGCCAGAAATTATTTCGGTCTAAATTACTATGTTGATCCGGATTGTCACCAAAGTTATGCACAAACAGCCTTTTCAGCTCCACAAAACCCAAATGACCTCATTAATTCCCAGGCTAGTCAGTTAAACGATCTTCAACACCTCTACCAAAATAGCCAAATACAAGTCCAAAATTTTATTCAGAAAATTCAAGAACTTGAGCGGCAACTACAACAGTTAGAAGACTATAGAAAGAAGACAAAATATACAAAAAAGACCAACAAGCTTTATAAAGAACGTATAAAGAGATTGGTCCTAGAGAGGGATGAAGTTATAGCACAAATTCCAAAGCCTTACACAAACTTGTCATATGAACAACTTCAGAATCATCTAAAGCTTAAAACTCAGAAAACGCTAGAGCCCCTCTATAAATATTCCAATCCAGATATTAAGCTAAAAATAGACAAGTTAGGATGGCAAAGATGGGAACAAGAGCTAGCAGACTTATAAGATTTATTAAAACATTATAGCAAAATGAGCGGTTTGTTCAAAATAGTCCAAGACAGACGCAGTAACATGTTAAGAGCCAGACTTGATGATAAGGGTCTCATGCTTGAATGGGACACCATAATCAGATTATATGACAATGGGATGCTTAGCAGGATTAAGTTCAACAAAGGCATCACCGACAAAGAACGATCCTTCGCTTTGGTACAAAATTCCAACTTTGCTTATCTACACTTTTAGAGTTTTATGATGCAGTGACAGTTTGTATTAATTCTAATACACCTCAATACATATTCAATGACAACCACGACATAAGACCAGTAAAACATTATATTTCCATGATTGTCCATAAAAATAAAAAGGTCCAGACTATTTATCAACCATACGAAGGACAACCTATTTGGTTTAGTGCTAATACACCTTGGGAATTTCACCAATCTATAGTAACGTTAAATACTCAGAATCCACCGGCAATGTGGAAAGAATTAGTGTTAATGAAAAAATCATCAAGAATGCAAATTTGGGATCCTTTAGATGTTAAGATCCAGATACCCTTACAAGGAGCAGAAGCTACTTTCCATTTCAATGATGATGTATTAAAAACGATGAATTATCTAGTGGCATTAGTGGAGACGAAGAAGAAAAAAGACTAGGCAATAAAGTTAGTATAAAGGGAAAAGCAATTATTGAAGATATTAGTCCAGAACAATCCTACTTTGGTGAAAACGATGAAGATATGATTGAATAAGACAGAAAGCAGAAAATATTCTCCACTGAAGAACGAATCTACCAGCACAACAAAGATAGCCAACTTTAGTCAAATCAACTTTATGTTAGTGGAGCACTTCCATGTAAATTATTAAGTACGATGTGTTTTTAAATATTAAGTGTGGAATCTTACCGCTTAGTGTATGTAAAATATTACTGGAAAACCGGCTTTGTTTTCCTATAGATATTGTTGAAATGTGTGAGCTAAATCCATCTGAAAAAACTGTAAGCCTCTAGAAAATTAATGGAAGCTTAAATTATTCTCTTCATTTGTCTATAACTGCTCTTAATCTTTCCCAAAGAACTTAATATTTTGAGAGATTAATTTAAAAAAAAAAGAAATGCTCCGCATCATCCAAGCTTTCATCTTAGAATTCTTCAGGTATGAATTTTCCTACCTTGCTCCTTTTATCTAATATCGTTGATTATTTGTTCGGAATTTTGGTAGGATATATCTTTGGTAGTCATATTACTAGTGTAGTAATAAAGTACTATTTAATAAAATACGGATATAAATAAAGTACTGTTTAGAAAAAAAAATGTTGGATATTATATTACATAGTCCCCTTGACTTGAGAACACTGTCAAACTTCAATATGCATACTTCACTTTGTTTATAGTTAAATCAATGCACAGTGTCCACTGAACGACTGTATTTTGATCTAAGTTGAACCATTAGTAGCGAAGTACTACTCAATAGAGAATTCATCTTCTATTTGTGTGGCGTTAATATCACGGTCAACCATAGTCAATTCAAATTCAAAATCTTTGATTAGAGTAGTACAATTAATAATAAAGGTTATTATTGAACCAGAGACTTTTTTATGGACTTAAAAAGTTTAATGTGGATAATATTGTAATTTTGACCAGTATCAAACACCATATGTCATATATTGATATAGTGTTGATGAAGAGAACGCATGTAGACTATTGTCCCTATGGGTACCGCTTAAGGAGATGTAAAATATGATTTTTCCAAAAATATATGTAAGCGATGAATTAAGCCCTAATGTCACATCACTTGTTAAAGTGATATGTTAACATTAATATTTGAATTGTTTAAAATAAAGGGTCGACTTATTTCACACTTTCGAGGCATGCTGCTCTATTGTAAATTTTTCAAAAAATCACATAATTTAATTGGTTTACAAAATATTATAAATTAATTAATATTTAAGAAATAAAAAATATTTTTTTGAAATGTTACTTTATATACAACATGTCACTGAGACAACATATCACATGACAAATAAATGTTCGAATCATGCTACGCGAGTTTCGAATTTGTGACCTCTCACACCAAAGTCGAATCACTTAACCACTTGGACAATTGTGCTTGTCATAAAAACTATTAAAAGTTATTATTGTGTTCGATGTTTAGGACATTGTTAGTAATTAAAGTGGCTCTTAGAAATTTTCTAGATGAAATTAATTTGTATTTGGATGAGTATATAAAGGTTATACATACATACATACATACATATACTCACATATACATACATACATACATACATACATACATACATACATATATTATCAGGCTCAAAATACCAATAATTAAGTGCCGAATTTCATGATTTTTTTAATCCATAAATGGACCATGCATGACTGACTGTAAAAGAGGAGGGAATCATTTAGATATTTTGTCTAGAGATAGTTAAAAATTAAAAGAGGAAGTTTTAAAGAGCGAATGAGAAAGGATTTTATTCTCTCGATAAAACAATACTCTGCCATTGATTTTAGAATTGATTTTTCTTTCTCTTATCTCGTTCAAGATTGTCGTCTTCTTCACCCATCCCCCCGTGGCCAAAAAATTTCAACTAAAATAATATCAAATAAAATAAAACAACATGGTTGATTCTAGAAATATTGGGTGGTATCTCAAGAGGGCTACAAGTTTATTCAGAAATAGAGGTGTCACGAAGGGATGGATCTGCAAAGCTAATTTTTTTTTTATGCTTATACATGTTCACACTTGATCCAAATTAATGAACGCAAGATATCTGTAAATTTCCATTGTATATTTTTGAAGTATTATTTATTACATGCATTGTTTATAAATAAAATTTGAAAAAAGAAAAACAACAATGATTTGATGTATTTATTTTGGTCTTATGTATTTGTGAATCAACATCTTTTAAATGTATTTTATGCAATATTGAAAACATGTATACAATGATAATTTAATTTGGCTACAATCAAGCTTGTATTTTGATGTGTATTTAAAATTAATGTCTTATTACACGTGTTGTTTATAAATTTATTTTTTAAATCAAGATATTTTGTTATCCACTTAGTCAAAGAAATAAATTTGATTTTTTAATTATACTGGATTACGCACAAATACATATACACTCGCACTTATAAACTTAAGTTATAATTATACGAAAGCTTTTTGTATACCATAAACATATATATGAATATTGTTTTATATGTAAATCAAAATTAAACACACACACATATAATAGCATGTTCATTTATTTATCTTTTCATATATATATTGTGACGCCCCACCTCTATACCCACACTAGCCAAGGATACTACGGTGTAACGCCGTCAACTAGCACGGAGAATAAGGCTGTTGAGGAGCGACCATCCGTGTAATGGCTTTGTGCGAGCACCGATATGCCAGATAAAATGTGAGGAAATCCGACATACCGACACAAACTCAAAGCTACTACACAGTGGCTATAATATCTTCGGAAACAAATATAGAAATAAACATAACGCAAATCAGTCACAGATAATTCATATCACAAAGGCGGAAAAAGATATGAATATATAACACATGAAAGTGTATATCAGAGTAGTGGTCAAACAAGATCCACAACATCAAAAAAGAATAGTTACAAGTACTACACAAAAGAATAAGTATACATCAAGGAGTCTCTATCTCGAATGTATACTAACAAAAACTACTAAACTAAAGTAGTTAGCCAAAAGTCAGGATAATAATCCCAGATGAGAAGTCAAGCAGAAGCACCTGTAATATCTCGGTCTGACCCAAGTATTATTTAATAAGAAAATAATAAACGGATCAGTCTAGCTATAAATATCAAATAAAATGATAGAATAAGAGATATTGCAAAAACGTATGATAACCCTAAAGCCATACTGTAATAAGTATGCAACTGAAAATCAACAAGAGATTAATCAATATCACAAGAATCTTCTCAAAGATAAAAAAGAATGTCATACTCTTTATTTTTATTCACCAAACCATAAATATTGACAATTATATCAATGCCAATTACAAAAGTCAATGACACACAAATTCACCAACACACAAATATTGATAAAACTTATCAATGTAAATCCGAAAATTGGTGAAACACAAATTCTAGAAATCAATCAATAGAAATCCAGAAATCACAAAAAAGGGGAAAGAGGCCTGTCACTAGAACGGGAGCATAAAAGCTCACCAACACGTGTATCACAAAACGGAAAGCTATTCCATGGTTGCTAACCATTAATTTTGAGCTGAGGCTCCACTAAAATGGCCCGAAGACCATGAGCCGAAGCTCCACTAAAACAGCCCGAAGACCATGAGCCGAAGCTCCACTAAAACGGCCGCGAAGACCATGAGCCGAAGCTCCACCAAACGAGCCGAAGCTCCACCAAACGAGCCGAAGCTCCACCAAACGAGCCGAAGCTCCTCCAAACGAAGTATCGTCCTCGATGTGGACAAAGAGACATCGCACATTGCTAGTCTAAATCACAAAACGATCATCATCGATCATCAAGAAGTGTCAATTACACTAAGCTAGTAAATATATGAGCTTAGCTTCATGTCCCATAACCACTAGATTAACTTAAATATTTACGAACAAATTGTAGATCTCCACTAGAAAATTGTCACAAGAGATTCAATCGAACAAGTCCAAAAATTAACCGACGAAGCAAACGCAAGCGTTTCATACCACTTGTTTTACTAAGTCGTTTAATTAGATTTCTCATACGAGTGAGGTAAAGGTTTGTATATACTAATAGATTGGAAAACGGTTTAAGAAACGAGCTTTGTAATAAAATAGTGTTGAAATCGTTTTGATGAAAGAATTTTGATATTTACTACTAGTATTGGAACCTTTATATTTTTAAACTGACAAATCACAAAAATGATTGTAGGAACAATCAATCAATAAAATTCACATACGAAGACGTGAATAAAATTCAAAGAAATCGATACCGAATCCATCAAAGTGGAAATACCCAAAAATTCCAAAAATAGAAGTTATCAAAGTTGACAAAGGTGGTAACAACTAACCGGAGAAGAAGAATCGATTAACAATTGGAAAAACAAAGCAAAACGAGCATAAATAGGCAAAAAGGGAAATAGGAGCAGGTCGGTCGACTGAACCACTAAGTCGGTCGATCGAAAATAGGCCAGAATTGTTTCGGCTACAGGTTCGGTCGGCCGACTCAGGGAGTTCGGTCGACCGAACCTGATGTCCTGCATTTTGTATCCCATTTTAAATAAAGTTTAACTCAATCAACTTGCAATTGGGCAAGCACGGACGCTAGGGGTTTACGCCAATCGGCAACCCGGCCCTATTGGCTCCTCGATGCATCACCAAAAACATGTTCCAACATCAAAGTTATGATTTTTAAAGATTTGAACCCAAAACACTAAAAATTGGGATATTCACCAATTCAATCCAAACCAAAAGCAAATGCACATAAGTGTTAGGAATTCATACCCAACATTCAAAGATAGATATAAGCATAGATGTGAGATAAAAATCTCACCTTTTCACAAAAATAAGGAAGGAGAAGCTTGAAAGCAAAGGAAGAATCAACCACACTTCAACACAACCCAAATTAGCTTGAATCTAAGCTCAAAAAGAAGAACATTCCTAAAGTTAGGTTTAGAAATTTCTGAAATTGAAAGGAGAATGAGTTGGAGAAGAAGAAGATGATGCTTACCAATAACTTCTCTTAGAATTTGGAGCTAGAGCTTGGATTTTACAATTGAACTAGGGCTTAGAGTTTTAATTTCCCATTCCTCTCTCCATTTTTTATGAAGCTTGAGTGTTAGGAAAACAAGAATGAAGTGAAGAGGAGAGGGGTTGGGTTGATATAACTAGAATTGGGCAAATGGGCTGAACCCAAACCCAAAGCCCTATAGGAAAAGTAGCAAAAATCAACTTACTCCAAACATATCGAAGCTTGTACTAAAAAAGGTTGCAAACGGCATTTTGAACTCAATGGAAAGAGTCTCGAGTCCTAATTCGACTATTTGCAAAAAGTAGCTTTTCGGACCATAATCCGACTAACGATGAAATATTTAAATATACAATTGATAAATATGCGGGTTGTTACAGACTCCCCTCCTTAAAGGAATTGCGTCCTCGCAATACTTAAGAAGAAAATAAATAGTAACAACCATAAAAGCATATCAACATAAAAGAAAAAATTGAAATAAGAAGTTCACCAAAAAGAGCACGAAAGAGTAAGTCCGAACGTATTCGCTCGATGAATTCTTTGGACTCTCAAGATCTATCCTTGAGATTTGAGAACCATCGGACTTTCACAAAAAGAACACCTTTATTTCGAAGGCGCTCAACCCCCGAAGAAATGATGTGAATAGAATGTTTCTCAAAAGTCAAATCTGGTGGAACTTCAATCCCTACTATAACACCAGGCTCAAGAATAAAAATCGGAAACCTAAAAGCATTTCCATAGTTAAAAGACGTGGAAAACGTCAAGGATAGCAGAAAATTGAGCCGGTGCAACGGCGTAGTACAATGACGGTACGCCAGATGAACCAAAGCTTGAATAATTCGGAACACCGACGTAGTACAAAAACGGTACGTCCAATGAACCGAACACCATAAAAGAACATCGGACACAAGCCCATAAAGAAATGAGACGAAGCTCAATAAAACAAGGTACATCGAAAAGTCCGATGAACTCGGTAAAAGATTATTCCATTCGGACATCATCAAAAAGACAACCACTTATTGCTCACGACTAAGGGCATTGGAAACATGATTTCCCTTCCGGGAGTATACAAAGAATATTAAGATCATAAGATGCAAGGAACTCTAGCCAACATTAAGTTCCTTATGAGAAAATAAATATTCCAAAGATTTATGATCGAGGTGGAGAACAAATTTCTCCCCCAAAAATGATGATGCCAAACTCTAAAAGCGAAAACAACAGCCGCGAGCACTAGATCATGAGTGGTATACCTAGTCTCGATCGGCTTTAATGATTTAGAAACAAAAGTGATAGCACGTTCTCTTTGCATAAGAACGGCAACCAAACCGACGCGACTAGCATCGGAATAAAAAATAAAATCTTGGTTTCCCTCGGGAATCACAAGAATAAGAGTGCCGGAAAAGAGTTCTTTTAAATAATCTTCTTTCCCGAAAAGCTCAAAATTTTCAAAATTACATTTATCTTTATGTAATAATCTTTTTAAAAAAATTTACATTTTACAAGTCAATATATCGTGTTTGACTGTCTCATCAAAGCGTTTAGGAAATTCTTATCGATAACGTTGATCAAGCGCATCACCAGAATTCTTAAAGCACTCAATGGGCAATACAATCACAAAATCATCTTCTATATGACAAACATGTTTCTTAAAAACCTTTAAGAATATTCTTTGCTCGTTTAAGAGCAAAATCCAATTGCACTTATAAATAAATCTTATCAAAAAGATCTTTAAAATTTTAAATTTCTATTTTCATCCAAAATCAATAAATGCAAGAATGGAATTATCGAGATATTCATAGAATACTCGATTTATAAAATGGATGAAACAAGATGGGCAAACTGAATGACATAATAAGTCATTCATAAGAATCATAACGAGTGCGGAATGAAGTGGAATGCTAATTGCCGCAACTCGTAGCAAATGAAAACCGGTGGCAAGGTCGAGCTGAAAAGACCCTAACACCACACAAGATACTGCTTAGGTGATGATCCTAAGACAAACTCCAAAAATACTGAAAAATTCTCAAACTACATGAATGAGAGAAATAATATTTTCCTCATCATGTGGGCTTAAAGAATAAAATGATGCCATCAAGTTGGAATCGAAATCACAAAGGAAGAATAGAAATCTGCTTAACAGATTAAGAATGTCGAAGATAAGGAGTCCACTAGGGACATAGGATATGGCTTCATAATAATTAAGTCAATCCTTACAAAAGTCAATTCCGAAGCATAAATAAAAATCGGCTTGGAAAGAAAAAAGAAATCACATAAAATAATTTCGACATCAATACAAGAAACCAACTGAGCGTTGCGGATCCACCAACAGGATTCACAATTCTCAAAGAAGTCATCAAGCCCAAAATATTCAAAGAAAAAGAATCGACAAGTTCTTTTGATATAAAAATGATGAGATGGACCCATATCAAAAAGAACTCAAATAGGAAGATCACGAAATAAAACAACAGCATCGAGGATTGAATGAAAAATACCTTGACCAAGAGAAGAGTCGTTCAGCTCCCTCTCTCTCTTGCTTTGAAGTTTGGGACATGAAGACATATAATGGTCCGCACCTTTGCAATAGCGGCAAGAGATATATCTTGGACAATTATTTATATAGTAGTCCCTAGAGCCACAATTGTAGCATTCTCCACGATTAGGGATTGGAGTCTTTGCCACCGAAGCTTCCAGCTTCCCTTTCTTATTGGAATTGGGGCCTTTGAACATAATAGGCCTCTTCATGTTGTTGTTGAAGTTTTTTTTGGCACCCACAACTTCAACATAACACTCTTTATCGGCCTCTTCAAGACGAAGAGCGATATCAATAAGCTGATCAAAAGAAACTTCTAGTTTCAAAAGTAATGACTTCTTAAGATTCTTATTCAAGCCATAGACAAATCTCTGATTTTTCTTCAGTGGGGTATTAATATACTCGACCCCATACTTAGAGAGAGATTCGAAAGATGCAACGCAATCCGTCACAGAAGATTCACCTTGAACAAGGTCAATAAAACGCCAGGTCAAAGTTACTTTTTCAGCCTCCGGCACAAATTTCAATTCGAATCTTTCCCGGAATTGCTTTCAAGTAAGATCTGCTTCAACGATTTCGGAAACCAAAAGCTCATACCAATCTAATGCTCTTTCTTGGAGCATGCTAGAAGCCACTTGGACTCGATGTAGATCGATAAGGTTCATGCGAAAAAAGATGCGATCGCATGATCTGAGCCAAGCTTGAATTCCAATAACACTCTCAGATCCCTTGAATGGCCTTCCGCCCAAATCGGTATAGTCTCTGCACAAGCGTGCAAAATTGGATCTAGGATGAATAGGCTCTGGAATGGGTCCGACAGCTTGAGCATTCTTCATGAGATCCAAAAGCTGCTGAGCAGACATGAATACTCCATCATGGGGAGTAGCACTAGATTGACCCGCACTGGGACGGTTTGATCTAACCATTTCTCTTCTTTAAGAAAGAAAGAAGGAGAAAATTCATTCTCAAAATAAATATCAAGCAATCTTGATAGATAAAACAAGGAATCATAAATAAAAATAGGATGAATCGGTACGAAGACTCGAATAAAATCCTAAAGTACGACTCCTAAGAAAGACTTAGGACATGATCCTTGCTAGATTACTCTATATTGTTCCGAAGTTTGGCTTTGATACCAAGCTGTGACGCCCCACCTCTATACCCACACTAGCCAAGGATACTACGGTGTAACGCCGTCAACTAGCACGGAGAATAAGGCTGTTGAGGAGCGACCATCCGTGTAATGGCTTTGTGCGAGCACCGATATGCCAGATAAAATGTGAGGAAATCCGACAAACCGACACAAACTCAAAGCTACTACACAGTGGCTATAATATCTTCGGAAACAAATATAGAAATAAACATAACGCAAATCAGTCACAGATAATTCATATCACAAAGGCGGAAAAAGATATGAATATATAACACATGAAAGTGTATATCAGAGTAGTGGTCAAACAAGATCCACAACATCAAAAAAGAATAGTTACAAGTACTACACAAAAGAATAAGTATACATCAAGGAGTCTCTATCTCGAATGTATACTAACAAAAACTACTAAACTAAAGTAGTTAGCCAAAAGTCAGGATAATAATCCTAGATGAGAAGTCAAGCAAAAGCACCTGTAACATCTCAGTCTGACCCGAGTATTATTTAATAAGAAAATAATAAACGGATCAGTCTAGCTATAAATATCAGATAAAATGATAGAATAAGAGATATGACAAAAGCGTATGATAACCCTAAAACCATACTGTAATAAGTATGCAACTGAAAATCAACAAGAGATTAATCAATATCACAAGAATCTTCTCAAAGATCAAAAAGAATGTCATACTCTTTTTTTTTATTCACCAAACCATAAATATTGACAATTATATCAATGCCAATCACAAAAGTCAGTGACACACAAATTCACCAACGCACAAATATTGATAAAATTTATCAAATGTAAATCACGAAAATTGGTGAAACACAAATTCTAGAAATCAATCAATAGAAATCCAGAAACCAAAAAAAAGGGGAAAGCGGCCTGTCACTAGAACGGGAGCATAAAAGCTCACCAACACATGTATCACAAAACGGAAAGCTATTCCATGGTTGCTAACCATTAATTTTGAGCCGAGGCTCCACTAAACGACCTGAAGACCATGAGCCGAAGCTCCACTAAAACGGACCGAAGACCATGAGCCGAAGCTCCACTAAAACGGCCCGAAGACCATGAGCCGAAGCTCCACCAAACAAGCCGAATCTCCACCAAACGAGCCGAAGCTCCTCCAAACGAAGTATCGTCCTCGACTTGGACAAAGAGACATCGTACATTGCTAGTCTAAATCACAAAACGATCATCATCGATCATCAAGAAGTGTCAATTACACTAAGCTAGTAAATATATAAGCTTAGCTTCATGTCCCATAACAACTATCTTAACTTAAATATTTACGAACAAATTGTAGATCTCCACTAGAAAATTGTCACAAGAGATTCAATCGAACAAGTCTAAAAATTAACCGACGAAGCAAACACAAGCATTTCATACCACTTGTTTTACTAAGTCATTTAATTAGATTTCTCATACGAGTGAGGTAAAGGTTTGTATATACTACTAGATTGGAAAACAGTTTAAGAAACGAGCTTTGTAATAAAATAGTGTTGAAATCATTTTGATGAAAGAATTTTAATATTTACTACTAGTATTGGAACCTTTATATTTTTGGTGACAAATCACAAAATAATTGTAGGAACAATCAATCAATAGAATTCACATACGAAGACGTGAATAAAATTCAAAGAAATCGATACCGAATCCATCAAAGTGGAAATACCCAAAAATTCCAAAAATAGAAGTTATCAAAGTTGAAAAAGGTGATAACAACTAATCATCGAAGAAGAATCGATTAACAATTGGAAAAACAAAGCAAAACGAGCATAAATAGGCAAACAGGGAAATAGGAGCAGGTCGGTCGACTGAACCACTGAGTCGGTTGCCCGAAAATAGGCCAGAATTGTTTCGGCTACAGCTTCGGTCGGCCGACTCAGGGAGTTCAGCCGACCGAACCTGATGTCCTGCATTTTGTATCCCATTTTAAATAAAGTTCAACTCAATCAATTTACAATCGGGCAAGCACAGACGCTAGGGGTTTACGCCAATCGGCAACCCGGCCCTATTGGCTCCTTGATGCATCACCAAAAACATGTTCCAACATCAAAGTTATGATTTTTAAAGATTTGAACCCAAAACACTAAAAATTGGGATATTCACCAATTCAATCCAAACCAAAAGCAAATGCACATGAATAAGTGTTAGGAATTCATACCCAACATTCAAAGATAGATATAAGCATAGATGTGAGATAAAAATCTCACCTTTTCACAAAAATAAGGAAGGAGAAGCTTGAAAGCAAAGGAAGAATCAACCACACTTCAACACAACCCAAATGAGCTTGAATCTAAGCTAAAAAAGAAGAACATTCCCAAAGTTAGGTTTAGGAATTTCTGAAATTGAAAGGAGAATGAGTTGGAGAAGAAGAAGATGATGCTTACCAGTAGCTTCTCTTAGAATTTGGAGCTAGAGCTTGGATTTTGCAATTGAACTAGAGCTTGGAGTTCTAATTTCCCATTCCTCTCTTCATTTTTGACGAAGCTTGAGTGTTAGGAAAATAAGAATGAAGTGAAGAGGAGAGGGGTTGGGTTGATATAACCAGAATTGGGCAAATGGGCTGAACCCAAACCCAAAGCCCTATAGAAAAAGTAGCAAAAATCGACTTACTCCAAACATATCGAATCTTATACTCAAAAAGGTTGCAAATGGAATTTTGAACTCAATAGAAGGGGTCTCGAGTCCCAATTCGACTGTCTGCAAAAAGTAGCTTTTCGGACCATAATCCGACTAACGATGAAATATTTAAATAAAATATTTAAATATACAATTGATAAATATGTGGGTTGTTACATATATGCTTGTCGAACATTTTATGCAAGTTACAATTATATAATATAAAATATTATATCACTTATTTTAGGATATGAATAAATGTTGAATATAAAAGTTTTAATAAATATGAATTGGATCTAAATTTAATTAGGAATTTACAAGAAAGGATGTTGAAATGTCTTTCCATTTTTATAAGATACTACTTAAATGTCTCCTTAGTCAAGGAGATAATTTTGGAATTTATTTCCTTATTTGTTCTTTGATTACCATTTATTTCAATTTAATTTATACGGCTATGTATACATATACGTATGTACACACACAGAGTACTATTAAAATGTGTATACAAACTATATGCATATATTGTAGTATATTTAAGCATATATATATATATAACTTAGACATTTATATTCCCAATATGAATATGAATTCATTATATATGTAAATAATATATATAGATCCTAGTGTATACACATACATACATATGCTTATACATCTTTATGTCGACATGTTGTGTTATGAATATGTTAAAACAATGGATTTTCTATCGATTAGAAAATCACTGTTAAAAATATAATCGTTAAAAACCGCAAGTGCACGATTAACAATTGTAGTACGTATACAAGTACGGGTCGATCCGTAGGGAAATGAATTAGTTTTAAATTCTACTCAATCAAATTAGACCAAAGCTTGAAGTTGTGTTAACTAAAATTGCTAAAAGTAACTACAAATAAAAGTGAATAAGAATATGAGAGTAAAAGACATTTTAGAGGTAAATCCCTTTTCATGATCACACAAATCAACACAATGAAATTATGATCTCTTTTTTCAGTCATTTATGAATTTAGTCGATGTGTTTATCCTAAGTATGGTCTATTTGTGGTATCAATTAGCCCAACATTAACCATCAAACTATAACACACCATCCAAACCACTTATCAACTCTCATGAAAATGATAACGTAATTAAAAATAAAATTTATTCTAAGTACATGATCTATTTACTATTGATTAATAACATAGACCATCAAATTTTGATTCCAAATATACTTCATTACCAAAATCATATGTTGATGAAGATGTAGTTTGTGTTTATGTTTGTTTAAGCATAGCCTATTTGGTGTCAACATAGACTATCAAATCCAATATTAAACAACAAAATTTTACCACATCAAACATTTCCATTAAGCACAAAAAAGAGATCAAATGAAATCATTATGTTAACTTTATGTAATTCATGAGAGCTTCGTTACCCCTAAATTGAAGGGGTTTAGCTTCTTATATTTGAATTCATTATAACATAAAGTGATTTCAACATGAAAGAGGAGAGCTAATTAAAATAAACCAAAATGCTAATCTACTTGCATAAAATAAATCTAAACTATTTGTATTAAAGAAAGAGATCTAAACTACTAACATGAAAAGAAACATAAATGAAAGGAACATGAACTAAAAGTGCATGAATTAAAATTACATATAAATAAATTGCATAAAGAAAAGGTTATGAAGCCATGAAATAAACTTTTATTCTATCTTTGATTTTTTAGCTACAACTTGCATGTTACATGAGACATAAGTGGTATTTATACATGCTTAAAACCCTAATTCATACTTTAGGAGACTAACCTAAAATGTCCTTTAGAAAGTATAACATACAAGTAATCATTAGGGAATTAATTAATCCTCACTAACATGTCTTTAATCCTCCATGAACATGTGCGTGTGCTTTTATTCTTCATTAGTTTTTTAATTGTGGTCCATGGGTTAGTGGTTAGGTGGACTCCTCCATGTTGCATAAATTCTTTTATTTCTTCATTTCTTTGTCTTCCTTCACTTGTGCATGCATACATACATGAAACCACTTCCAATAATCACTCAAATCCTTGCAAAACAACATTAAAATGCGCAAATAAATTTCTTAAATTAAATCATATACAAAATTATCATTTTACTCCCCAAATGAGGATAAATAAATGATGATTTGAAAATAATTTAAATTTTGGTTTAAACATGTAAAATACTCAAATATGCTCATTTATTTAAATAATAATAGATAAAATATGCACATTTATGTGCCCATCAAATACCCTCACACTTATCTTTTTATTCGTTCATATATATCCTGTGGGTCTACACGTACGGCGATCTGCATATTGAAATTGGTTTGAATTATGCACACTATATTAATTTTCAACTGAAATATAAACTTATACTTACCAGTACATCAGCCAATGTAGCGTTCTTAATATCGGGGTAAGATTTCGTCCCAATGAGCCTAACAGCCTAACATCTGACTCATAAACGCCTTCCTCGATGCTTGTAAAATGAAGTCCGAAGGCTCCACCTCAAAGCTCCTGTATAAATTTTGATGTAGATATTTAGTAAATGTTAAAAAATATACTTGAAATAAATTTGATACTTACCTTGTGCTTTTTGGAACTACCTCCGCAAGTGGGCGTAAATCCGGTGCCGTGCCACTAGCACCCGCACCTGAAGAGGGAGAGGGAGAAAGCTCAGATCTCCAACTATGTCTTCTGCCAGACATATCTACCACAGACAAATAATATCATATAATGAAAAGACATAAATTTATTAGTACAAAGCATGTTTCATTAATCATCACATAAAACTTCCACTAAATCATAATAAATGAGAGAAGATCTCATGAATACATATATAGAAATTTCAAAACAGAAAAATACATAGCTCAGAACATAGTCATCATCGTTCATCATTATTAATACATAGCTCAGAATTACATAGCTTAGAATAATACATTATACAACAAGTGATGCAAATATTCAGAATCTTCAATCTTTGTCGTTTTCTGATTCAGACTCAGTCTCGTACTCTATCTCGTTTTTTTTCGATACTTTCAAATGCATCTAATAAAACATTCAATTCATCATTCAACAACCCTAAATCAATATCATCAGTTATTATTATTTCTGTATTTGGTTCAAGATCCACTTGATACGCTGCTTCGTCTGGAATATTATTTCTGTCAAACTTAAATTTTGGCTTTATTTTAAAAACAGCCGACCAATCTGCTTTATCTCTTTTTAAGGATGGAAACGGAGCAAAATAAACTTGTAATGCTTATTTGGCTAATACGAAAGGATCATACTTATAGTAATGTGGGGTATGCTTTATTTCAATAAGCTTATAATCTTTGTGCACGTTGATTTCAGAACCAGGAACATTGCTGAATCAATTGCGTTTGAATAAATTTTTTTTTTCTGCAGGTTCTACATAATATGTCAACTCTAGAATCCGTGTTAAGACGCCGTAAAAACCTTTTATATGCTCATTTGGATCATCACTACTTTTGATAAATATACCGCTGTTATACGTTAATTTTTCAGCCCCGTAATCTTTCACTACACCATAACAGCCATTTTATAACACATATTTTGTTCAATTGACAACACTTTTTTGCGTTGGAGATTAATTACAACAATAACCGTTACTAAGCAAAAAATGTGTGGTCAAAAATACGAATTTACAACTTTTTAATTGCCAACACATATTTGCGTTGGTACATGTGATTAAATTGAAATTTAAGGGATGTTCTTGGGGCAAAAAGTAAATTAGCCTTGTCTTTTCATCCGTAGCCCTAATCCAACTTCTCAATGCTTTTTTGTTCCCATTACCATTCAGCCACAAATAATTTAATTTCATTCGTCTAATAACCCAGATCTCATACCGTCGCCTCTAATCGATCAATGAGATACCAAACTCAAGAAAGGATTGGTGATTTAGAGATGAAGAGCAATTCGCCATTTTGGCCCACAGCCCTAGTCATGCTCGTCGGTTACCATCTTCATATAAATCAATGGTGATTTGTAAATAACTGATAACCAATGGTGATCTGTAAATAACTGATAACCGAGTTAGTCTGATTTAGTTGAGGCATCATACATAGATGCATTCAACTTATTATACATATCCACCATCTTCATATAGATCAATTCAATCCAAAAGCATGAGCTTTTATCACTTAAGTTCATAGTCTGATATGCCTTTCATGTAAAATAGGTACATTTTAAAGATAGATACTGACCATAAATAAACTCCATATTTTGCACGTTTCAACTGGAGTTAATAGTTATGTTAACAGATAATTATAAATGCTGATTATGTTAACAGATAATTATAAAAAAATCCGTATTGTTAACAGATAATTATAAAGACTAATCGTTCCTATCCACTGTCCTATAGACGCTACCCCAAAAACAGTCCATTCCCTTCTTTGGTAAAGTGAAGCCCACCTGCAATCCTTTCGCTTAAAACAAAACCATTTTAGGAACACTTACGAATACAAACCCTGCTTATGTTGTATATTTTATAAACTAAAATTGGAAGTAAATTAACACCACTATCATTTGCCAAACTATAACCAAGCGCTGCAGTCATTTTAGAGTTGGGTTTCAAATGGATGCACAAGGTAGAACAGTGGCCTTAGTTGCCACAGTGGCCTCAGTTGTTTTGACTAGGCCGCAGTGACCGCCAGAACTGAGGCCGTTGCGGCCTCAGTTCAAGCGGCCTCAGTCTGAAACTGAGGCCGCTGCAGCCTCAGTCCGATACCGAGGCCGCAGTCCAAAACTAAGGCCACAGCGGCGGCCTCAGTTTTGAGTCAGTTTAATTTCTGTTAATAAAAAAAAAATTGCTTTTCACTTATGCTATCGAATATATTTGCTTGTTTTATTTAATGTCCTTTTATTGTTAAATCATGTGCTATCATCTTGATTACCATTTCTCATTCTTTTTAGTATAAATTTTAATTTAATATGATATTGAATGCATGTAGGTACTTATAGAAGAAATAGAAGAAAAGAGAAAATTGGATGATACTAGTGGTAATGGTGAAGTAGAAGGTCATGGAGATGATCCAATTGTGGAAGTTTTTGGTTACGATGGAAAGAAAAATTATTGTCGAGCAGTTAGTTCTACTTCTTATATGGCCAGAGTTTTGTATTTGGTATTTGTAGACTTTAATTACGAACTATGTCTTATCTCTTGTTATTGCAATTGGTATTAGTATGGAATTGGTAAACTATGTATTGATAACTTAATTATGTATTTAACTTCTCTTTGTTAATTAATACTCTGTTTTATAATTGATTATGAATATTGTTTATTGATATTGATTGGGTTATAATTTGTTAAATTAAGATAATGTTTCATATTAGATATACTCTACATTATATCTTTTAATATTCAAACCATTATATCTTTCAACATTCACATTACTGATAAATGTTTATTTGTTTGTATTTATTTGTAATGTGTATAAGCGTTAAAATATATTTTTCTTCGACGCTTATAAGCGTTGGGGAAAAAAAATCTTATAAGCGTTGGGGGAAAAAGAAATTTTCGAACGTTTATAAGCGTTGAAAATAAATACCCACGTCCCTATACGAGTGTTATTGAAATTTTTGACAACGCTTATACTCGTTGGCAATCCTCTGTTTTGGTGTAGTGTTTCGTGTTGAATTTAAATCCACTGACGAAGAATATTGAATAAGTCTTCACATTTCTTTTTCGTCCGATCGTAAGATGTCGTAACCCTTCATCAACGACACAGTTTCTTGGATCATAAATGTAGTTGAAAAGCCATTTAGCAAATTCTTTACCGAGATCGCCAGATGAATGCCGTGATTCTACTGCAAATATGTAATATGGCTTATAATTAATATGTATGTATAAGTGATATATGTATCTAATAAATGATGCAACTTCAGCATAATTTAGAAGAACATATGTGTGCGCTACA